>CM076572.1:1030699031-1031299031 GCA_034641835.2 Pinus albicaulis | reverse complement strand
CTATTTCAATGAAAAAGATAATATTAACACATATAAAATATTCAATAACTTAATGTCAAAAGGAAGTCAGAGCATGAGGGCATGAATTATGAGTAATTCAACATCGATATTGGGAAAATATATTAAGAAAACATAAGACATAAACTCATTGCAACAATTAAAGAATCTCATGTAAAGCAGGAAATACCATCACTGTATATTACTGATATTCCATAATTTACAATAATAGTAGTCTCAAATGACATTATCCAACCCATTCTGATTCAATTTCTCGTCTTTAAATATATCTTTGTTGCTTACATATGATCTGCCCAGTTGGCTAGATCATTTAATCATAACTTTGACACCTAACATAGCTAAAAACCACATTTTTAGAACTGAAAAGACACCTAGTCTTCTAAAGACTTACACTTATAATAGGACTCTGCTTTACATTTATTACATTCACTTCTTTAGTAGTGGGACAATTACATTGATAAGGATCAGATGCTCGAGTGTAATTCACCATCACTAAGACATGAATGTACCCCCTAGATTTAGGAAACAACAGTCCTATTTTTAGGAAAAGATAAACACCACTTTAATCTTTGTCTTCATGCTGAGATGGATAAGTGACACTCCTGTTAAGGAGTGAATATATGCTGGAATGGCCCAATGTCAGCATGGCTGTCTCCAGGTGGCTGGTTTTTCTTCAACATGCTTTTCAATCCTTCAAAATTCATTAAAATAAATTCGCTGCAAAAATAGAGTGATCTTAAGCAGTTTCGAAGCGAATTTCAGTAACATGTTTACTTGAGCCACTCAACCTCCTTTTTTGCCTTCTATGCTAAACAAGATATGTTTTTTAGGTTATAAAATCTAAATACCATCACTTTCCCTCCTTAGATCTCCATCAAAACTAGTCTTTTGGGTAAAAACATCCTACAGGAGTTTCGTAGCGAATTATGGCCCTCAAGCCTGGATTTCGCTACGAAACTGCGTAACTTGGCTAAAAATGCAGATTTGTCACTTTTATTCAAAAATTCAGTTTTTTAACCAAAATTTATGTTTCCTGCAAGTTTTAAACTTAATCAAAAATATTTTAGATCAACCCCTTAGACTTTGGGTATTTCACATTTAGCAACATCAGGCTGTACCTCTTTAGGTTCATTTACCATTATAATATTCAACCCTCTTTTCTTCAGTTCTTCTTGGATCATATCCATTTGGTCTTCCAACTATTTAACCTACACTTTGAGATTTTTCCTTTGAGATCGCAACCACATATTTCTCTTCCTAGTGTTCTTCACCACTTTCCTCAGAGGAAGACTTCTCTTCAGCATCTTCTTGGAATTTGACAAAGTTTTGTCATATTTGTCCAACTGATCCTTCATTTCTTTTTCAAAGTATACCATTAGCTGTCTGTTTACCTTGGACCCTTGTAGCTCCAGTTTGACTTCAATTACTTCTTCCCTGGCCTCTCTTAATTGCTCCTCCTGCAATATTTGTACTCCAATATTTTCCTCAACTTGTACCTTTCCTTTTTTTTGCACAAAGACCTCTTCTGCTGCTGGAGATAGGTCTATAATGTTCTCTAGATGCTTGCCTTTATTAATATTTTCTACTCTCATGCTCTCTATGATAGTATTTTCAAGATGTGACCTGGTCATTGGTTTCCTTGGCTGGAAAATGAAACCGACATCTTCTCCTGTAAAATCCAATTTTTTGACATACTTACCTTTCTGCTTCTTCCTTTTATTCCCTTCAATGTCTTCTGCTTGGAAAATTGGAGTCTCTTCAATGTCTATTATCTAGAAGATTCCTTCAAGATTTCCTTTGGCAATGGTTTGGATCCTGGTTATCTTCCTGCTACTATGTTTAATGATTTTCTGTTTTTGACTTGTAGGTGATGGTTGTGGGATGTCAGTCTCTGGCATAGGTTCAGCTTCAATATCCATTAGTTCCACAGTAGGTTGTCCTCATTCCTAATTAACTTATTCTATCACAGCTGAAGATGAAGTGATCTTTGGCTTTGAAATATTTTTAGGTGTCACTGAATCTACTTCATATCCACTTAGGAAAAGAAAATATGCCCAATCTCTGTTTAAATTTTTTAATTCCTCCAACACTAATAATTTGACCAGGCCATGGTGAAAAAATGATGTTTCACTACCCTTAACCTTGGCTTGGACCTTATTTATCATCTTCCCCTAACTTCTAAATAAAAATAAAAGCAAATCAAGGGGTTGATTACCAATGGAATGCAAAAGAAGTGTGAAGTGATATAAGTAGACCATGTGAAACCTCCCCTCGCGGGTAAAATACTTCTAGACCAAAAACAACAACCTTGAATAATTTTCTTTCATGTAACTCCCGAGGATGCCACTTGCCATGTAATCTCCGATGTGCTCATGTTTGAAAAATTATTCAAAGTTCTATATTTTGAATTTGGTACCTTTGAACCATTCCTCACCTTCTCTGGGTGTTTCTGTAGCTTGAGAGATAGTATCAGGTGGTACTGTGAAATTAAATACTCCAACCTTTGATGTTGTCCCTGTAAAATTGGCTGCGAAGTCTTTGGATATCTGAGCATGAAAAACCTATAGCTTCAGACAGAACTGTAGACAACCAACATTCCTAAAGGCATCCGTGAAACTAGAATCTTCATTCAATAGTTTTAAATCTATAGGATCGTACCTCACACAGTAACCTCCTTTATTCACTTTCTTCTTTGCTACCATTGCTCCTTTATACCCTCGTTGCCTCCTAGCTGTGACACTTGCAAATGAACAAACCTAGAAATCAAGTTGTTTTGCGTTATGAACCAGCTCTTCAAGGATGACACTAAGATGCTTTACATGCAAGAGAATCTTAGGGGCAAGATTTAAATTGTAATTCGAAAACTTGATGGATAATGATGACACATGTGACCACAAAAAGAAATGATGAGAGAAATCACAATCTTGCATGCTTGGTGATCATTGTAACTAATTTGTTGACCTCACTTCTACCCTTGGCCATCGAAAACTTGACACCTCACACCGCTCTATATTTTCTATATAAAAACACATTTTCCTAGCGAAAATGGTTAAATTTTTGACATATCTACTACAGAATTGTCAAGTAATTTTGTAGCGAAATCTTCTGTTCTCCCATTGTATTTGCTACAAAATGGTGAAAAGACAGACAAGTGGATTATATTTTGATTTGAAGGCATAGGTGCGAAAACTAAATGACATGGAATGGATTTGACTGACATGACATGACTCATGGTGGGTTTAAACTTAGGATAAAGCTTGTCACATGTTTTTTTTCATAAATTTCATGAATCTATGAAAACAACATGGAACCTAGGTGAATGATATGCAAGACCCTATCAAATAAATTGTTAAAACTTATGAGTGATAACATGATCTAAATTGATTGGAGGATGGACTAAAGGATTAATAGGGTCCTCATGGTTCTTCTTCTTTGGAGGCATGTTTTACCACTGAACAATTAATTAGAATTTAGGAAGAAAGATTGACTGGTATTGGAGGTATGTAGTTAATTAAGAGAGGGAGACAAGACACTGACACTCGATCATAGGTTGATCTGCTAGTAAAACTGAGGGCACACTGGAAAACCTATAAATCAAAAGTAATTAGAAGAGATTTTGCGACATAAAATGTGGAAAAGGGATCAGGTTCAGGGTTTTAAAGTAATGGCATGGTTTCTGTTGCAGGTTGGCGCGGGTCTGTTGGATTAAATGGTTACCTGGGAGAATTAAATGCTAAACGGTAAATCCTGGGAAAAGATTTGATTGGGAAATAGTTAAAAGACGTGGCGGAAGGGTAGTGGCAGAAGAATCAGAGTAGGGACAACGAGAATGAAGTGAGGGGGAAGTGGTTTTCAGAGGGGGTAGGAAGTGGTTAGTAGTTTTAGGAAGGGGGTGAGAAACGCGGAGGGGAGGCCACGTAGCGTGGGACCCGACAGGGAATACCACCTTTTCGGAGACCCCCCCCCCCCTAGCGATAAATACAGGATGGAGGGGGGGGGGGGAGTCTTTGTGCGTCGTCGATCTGATGAGCGGGAAAATCATACGACTGATACTTGTGTACCTTTTAACCATAATATGACAAATAACTTTGTCGGGACATGTCTTTTAATTTTGATCAAAATTTTGGATAAAGTATATATGAAACATACATATCCCTTTGTGCTTGTTTATGAAATGTTGTTTGAAACTTAGGGTAAGTGAAAATATTAACATTTTCCCAACAAACTACTTCTACCTACCCTTTTAACTTTAATTATTTTTCTAAGCTAACATTTTTATTTCTTGTTTAAGGGGTGCATTTAAACTAGCAAACCCACATCTCTCTTTTTTAATGAAAAATCAAAATATATTCAATCCTATATCTTATATCTCCTATTGATTCAGATTAAACAATTGAACCAATGTCAATTTCTACCTAACTATTGATTTACTAAGATTAAACTGTTTGGAAAATATTTATTCTCTAATCTAATTTACATAAATTTAAACTTGTTTAACCATGATTAAGTTGTATGATTAAATAAATAACTATTCATTGTGGCATTTTAAACAAGTTGCACACAACCTTACTTTATTTGGCAGAAAGAAATTATCTATCAGTAGTGGCATTTAAATCTGCATCACTTTCAGTGTTATTTTCTTTTGTTTTTCTTTTGTGGGGTTCTAATTTCATTTTATTCTTTTTTTTTCAATGTTTCTTTATTCATTTTTTTTTAAATACCCTCTTTTCATTTTCTTTTATATATATTTTTTGGAAATCATTTGAAGATTAAAAAACTATTTACACTATCAAATATTTGAGACAAAATACTCAATCACTTTGATATCCTATAAATTATAGGACCCCAATAGACTGCATTGTGTTGATCATGCTTTCATATGTAGTATATATTTGTGGGGATGTGTTGTGTGTGTGTGTGTGTTGAATATATATATACACGTGTGTAAAAGTTGAAGGAAAAAATGTGTGTAATGATTGGTAATGAGAGATACAAGACATCTAATGCATGAAGGGCATAAAAAACCAAATGATAACAAAGACTAAGCCACAGTATTGTACTGAGCCTAGAAATACAAACATTTTTAATAGTGTGAGAAGAAACAAACAAATAACTTATTAAGGAAGAGAAAAAACTCATTACATGTCATGGCCAAGCCATGAGAGCTTGGATTAAAACTTGAAAAAAAAGGTAGGTTCTGTGACCCTTTTATTAATATGAAGGTTACATGGAAGACCCTTTGCATAGTAGGGTATGTATTCAATTAAATGTCATTTGTTTCCAAGTTACAAGTTCTCACGTTACATGATAAGAAATTCATTAATTTCAAGGGGAGTTTTCCCCTAGGATAAGTCGAACCACCAACTTTTCCAAAATGGAATTTAGCCTTGCCTTCTCAATAGGTTGAATACATGTTGTTGGAATCTTAGGGTGGTTGTCGAGGCCCCTGAAGGCTCTGTGTAGCACCATGGAGTTTCTTACAGGCTTGAAACAGAGTCTGGCACCGTTGGTGTGTGGAAAGAGAGGTATGAACCTCTCAGGAGTCTACACCAAGCTTGTCGTAGGTAAGCGATGCAGGAGCGTCCATGTTGCCTTGGGTAGAATTCCCTCCCAGTGGGAAGGGAAGACTCACAAGCCAGGAACCCATTAGAGGATATATCACCTAAGCTTAGGAGGGATAATGTCGTAGATCGCCCTAAGAAACCAAGGCCATCGTCATAAGACAGTGAATTATGTCTGGGAGTCTACCATATTCCTGAGGTAGAGCCATAATAGGAAATACTGGCTCAAAGAAGCTTGTGCGGAGGCAGAGCTTGTAGTCAGAGAGGTTTTCGAGCTCTTTGTCTAAGACACTGCGTGATGTAGAGTCGAGGTCCATTGGCTGAGTCATGGTGGGAATGAGGAGGAAGGCCTTTTTGTAGTGCAAAAGAGTGAGGCCCTAAACTTATAGGAAGTTTTGGGATAACCTTATCCGTTGGATGGTCAAAACCCTAGTCAAGGGAGGCTTTCGATTGGTAGAACCAGATTCCCCCTCAGGTGAGAATAACGATGCAAAAAAGTCGTAGAGCTTGCAACCTGGAATGTAATTTGATTTATAGTTGGGGAATCAACGGTAAAGTGCGTCGAGCTTTTTTCAAGAGATGGTGACGAAAATTTCTTTTGTCTCTCGAATTTGTTAGGAGAGGAAGTTGCTTGAGGTGGCCACCTTAGAAACCCAGAAGGTCAGAACCCCAAAGTACTGAGAAAATGATTTTTTAAGGGGTTCTAGGTTCGAGGGTTCCCGTTTACTAAGTAAAACAAAGTGCGAACCCATTAGCTCATGGATACTTGCCTTTCTCAAACGGGACAAATGGCGACTTATCATTGGGTGGAGATGATGTCAGTATGACGTCTTGAAGGATACATGGCAATAAATTTAAGAGTTTTGGGTACCAAAGGAACAACGTATGGGTGACACGTGGTGTGGATGATGTTGGCACAACTTCACTCGGGTGATGGTTAGACCCCGAAGGTCGAAAAAATCGTAAATGTGGATGGTTGAATGTCCCAGGAAACTACAAGGACTGGGGATCGTTATTTGAAAACACAATGGTTGACAGAGAAATTCTTTGTTACAAAGGGTTGTTAGCTTGGAAGTATTCTGATATAGGCGTCAGGGTGTTGGATCCGACAAGGGCACCGAAAAATAATGTGTGGAGGATTATGTTGCAATCGGAATATCGGAGGCCTGTAACCATTGAAAAAAGAAATATAGGAAGGTTCAGGGTAACGATATGGATAAATAATGGGTGGTCGAACCAACACCAACAAGTCAGGCCATTGTTGGGAGAGCAAGCCATTGTCGCAGAGTCATGGCATGTTAGTTGGAAGGTCGGATTCTAGGGGGCAGCTCAACTTGGGAGTCAAGATGTTCTAAGGGAACCAAAGTTGTGACACATGAGCCGAAAGGTCAGATTTCAGGGGGGGGACCTCAACTTGAGATTTCAACATGCTCTTAGGGTCTCAGAGTCATGACACACTAGAAAAAAGATAGATATTATGAAGGGTACTTTGGAATTACAAATTCAAGGTGTGTTGGGGTCCCGAAGCTGCATTGAATTAGTCAAAAAAAAATTATTACCCCTTCCTTGAATGAGAACCGAAAGGGCTGGGTACACTACATTTAATATAAATCCCTTGCGTTTATAATCATGGTCAACCATTGTCAACCATGGTCCAACGTCACATTGTGAAAGATTGTCTCAATATTAAAATCAACCTTGGTGAACCATTATGAATCATTATCAATGATGGTTAACCATGTTTATTTTAGGGTTCATATACCGTGGGCTTATCAAATTAATCCCTTGGGCTTAATATTATTCCCTTGGGTTTTTAATATTAATACCTTGGGTTTAAAATATCAATCCCTTGGGTTTATTAATTTAAGAGTTCATATTACCATGGTATAATATTATTCATAGGGTTTATAATATTAATCCTAGGGTATATAAATCCCTTGGGTTTATAATCATGGTCAACCATTGTCAACCATGGTCCAACGTCACATTGTGACAATGATTGTCTCAATATGAAAATCAACCATGGTGAACCATTGTGAACCATGGTCAACCATGTTTATTTTAGGGTTTATAATATTTATCTTAGGGTTTATATACCTTGGGATTATAATATTAATCCACAGTCCAATGCCGCATTATGAGAAAGATTGTCTCAATATGAAAATCAACCATGGTGAACCATGTTCAACCATGTTTATTTTAAGGTTTATAATATTTATCTTATAGTTTATATACCTCAGGTTTATAATAATAATCCCTTGGGTTTAATATTATTCCCTTAGGTTTATAATCCCTTACTCTTTTAGTATTAATCCCTTGGGTTTGTTATCACTCTAATAATTCTCGAAGTTGTGAGATTTTGATTTATAGGTCTAAGAACATTAGAGGTAACCACAGACCAACTTTTAAACTCTAGGATCTAGCCTTCCTAGGTTTCAGAGAGTACTCTCTCTTTAAGATTTAACTTTCTTTTAATTATATGATATTAGGCTAGTTATGATGTGCAAATTGGTTTTGATATTTGGTTTGATTGGTGGGAAAAATCACATAAATGAGATGGATGGTGATAGATCTGTTTGTCCATTGGGCAAAGGAGTCAAATGTCAAGCAGACAAGACTAGGATCAAGGTAAAAAAGTCAAATATTTTCAGGGCAAGATAGAGAAGTAATTGAATATCTTGGAAGGCTGATTGGTGAAGTGGTTTAATCAGGATAAAGAGAAATCAAGGATTCTTTGATCTGGATAAGGAATGAGAAGACATAGGTCATTCAAAAGAGGGAGAAATTAAGGGTTCCCTACTTTGGAAATCAGCAGAAAACATAGAAATGATAAATAGGTAAAGATATGGTGCTTTTAACAAATCCTGTAATAATATTCCTAATTTATCATTCAAATTTAGAACACATATATGGATGCATGTAAAACATAAGAAGATAAAAAATGATAGTAGAAATTACTTCACTTCAATGGCTCATCACAAAAATCTTGAAATATGATGCTTTATGATTTGATCTAGTCTGCTACTTGAACTTGCTACAAAAATCCTTCAGGTACAGAAATATTGATTATAGAAATCTTCAGCAATTTATTCCACACTAATACTTCAAAGTTTGAAGTATTTATACAAAAATGTTTACAAAATATCCTAGAATACTCATAAGATTTTTCTTAGGAAATAAAAATATCTTTTTACAAAAGTATAGTGACAGTTTTTTAACAACTAGCAAGTTGTCCTATTTATCCAAATAAAATAGAAATGTTGTTTTGGATTGGGTGCAGCTAGCTGCCTTGTTGTCTCTAGCGCTAGAAAAGATATTTTGATTTGTTTTTGAAGTGTTATCTTCTCATCTGATACTCTTTCATCTGATACACTTTACCATATGATACTCTTTAACCATTGTTCTAACTGCCTTACTGTTGTAAATTATGTTTCTACTGCGTAAAAACAACAAACTGTCTTTTTATCCTCTTCATTGCAATTTGACTTTAACAGTAAGTTAGTGAGTTTTTCCCAAAAATCTTCATCAGGAATTTTGATCTTTTTCAACTTCCTAAAGTTCTCATCTTCCTCTTTATATGTAGAAAATTTTGATTTTACCACAAAAAGATGCTTTATTTCATGTTGTAGATAAAACAAGTCTTCAAAGCTTTTATGTAGAACCTTTCCTATAGGAATTCCTTGTCCTTCTGTTTTATTCACCTGCTCTTTTGCATAATCTCTCATCTTCTTGTGGCATAAGTTTATCATTAAGAACAATAATATTTGGCAAACCTTTTTGCCTTAAAATCTCAAATTTAACCATAAATTTAGTTATGGCTATATTCATGTTTCCACACTTTTCTTCTAGCTGCTTCATCAAAATTTTCTTTGAAATTACTTTTCTTATTTCAAGAATTGTCTTTGTTCTGTCAGTAATTTCTATCTCATCCAATTCTTGTTTGTTCTTACTATTGAGAAATGTGATTATTTCTAGGGCCTCTTCAGGTTTGGCACCTAGTTCATCCTTTGTTTTCTGAATCTCCTCTTGAGCTGCCTTTAGTAAATCTTTTTGCTCGTAAATTACTTGTATTGATGGCCAAAAATCATTGATGGATTCAATGATTTTGGTCCATAATTGATTCTTCACATAGGACATAGGTTCTTTCAAGGTTAAATCCTTTTGCAAGTTCTTCAATTCAACATTCAACCTGTTAGCCCTTTGTTCCTGAGTTTTGGCATTAATTTGGGCTAGCTTCTTAGTGTCTTCCAGATTTTCAATCATTTTCTTCAACCTATTGATTTCATTAGTTTGAAGTGACATTTCCTCCATAGCTTTGATGAGCTTGCTGGCTTCATCTTTTGGCTGCACTATTGATGTAGATGATTCCGTAGCTAAGGTAGTAGAAGATGTCACTGGCACAAATTTTTCCAATGGATATTTTGGTGCCAATTCCTCTGCCAGTGTTTAAGGAAAAATTGTTGTTTCCATGGGAATTACTGTAGGAACTTCTTGTGCTTTTGCAGTTTCTCTTTCATGGACAAGCTTGTCCATTTGGATTTCCATCTCTTTAATCTGTGCTGTCATTTGTAAAATCAAGTTCATCATATCATATTTTTGGCTTGCCTCTTGCACAATTTCCTTGGTTTGTGGATGTTCTATTGGTGGAAGCTTGAGTTGTTTTCTAAGTGCTGCAATCTTAACATTATTTTTCTTCACCAATTATTCTGCACCTTTCACATGGGCAGGGTCATATCCTAATTGAATAACCAATTCTTCTAAAGACTTAATTCTAAGGTCTTTAGCATATGAGGAAGCCTTTTCAACTTTCATTTGATATCTCATATTTCTTATTGTGTTTTGGAGCTTTTGGGCACTCATTGCCTTTGTAGTCATTGTAGAATAAAGCATCTGAGAAGTTTTTCTGTGAAATTCAATTTGATCTAATGGATGAATGCTATCAACAGGTACTTCAAGGTCAAATTTCTTGTAATATGTTGTTGTTTTTGGTTTATTGACTAGTGTTTGAGGTACTGACATAATCAAATTCTTGTTTGAATAATCAAAAGCTGATAGAAGTGTATTCTGGATTCCTAGAGTTTGCTGTAAATATTGATAATAAATCTCATTCTTGGCTTTTATCTGTTTATATTTCTCCCTGATGTCAATATCTTTATCCTTTGCTGGTTGTGAGGAGGATGCTTCCAGGTTGTGAGGAGGATGCTTCCATATTTTGTTGTTTCTCAATTACCTGTGTGTCTGAAGTATCCTTTTACAACTCATTTATAATGACTATAGCAGCATCTGTGTTTGTCTCTAGAACATCTGTGTCTTCCACTTCTATGGTCTCTTTTTCTCTATTCACTGGATTGAGGTTAGGATTTTTATTATATCTGAGTTTAAACCTAGTCTCTGTAGTTGTTTCAGCAATCTAGGTACCTTCTTCTCTGACTCTTTTGGTAGCTTTATCTTCTTGATTTACAGTTTTCAAGGTGTGACTAGTATCACCCTGTTTAACTGCTTCTATCAAAGTATTTTCCATCCACTCTGCTTGATTAGTAAATTGTTCAATCTTTGGACTTTTATCATGTATATAAGGGGTCAATTTTCATTTTACCCTCATTTTTCTTAGAATTCCCTAAGGATCATAATTCCATAAGAAACTTTCTTCAAACCTGTATTCCAACAACTGTTTTTCTACCTCTGTACCTGCATCTCTGTGATTACAAATGAAGGGTCCTACCTGATTCTTCAACTTGAATTGAGTCTTCTTCTTGGAAACTAAGAAGTTGATAGAGTCTGAATTTAGTATTTGACTTATGTACTCCAAGGCAAACACTCTCATTGGTACATTCTTAGGTAGTTTATAAGGTAAAAGATTGGACCCAAAAACTCTGATCTCTGTATGATTTTGGTAAAGGTACCAATCTCTAGTTTTACTTTGTTATGACAACTATAATACTTTCTTTATCTCATCATTGATTCTTGGTTGTAAACTGTTTGTCAACATGTTTATCAATGGATGAACAAAAGAGTCTATAAAATCCACATAAGTGAATTCTGTTGATTCTTTTCTGATTAAAGATGTCCAAAAGATGACTGATATAGGATTCCCTTCTACATCCAATTTCTGAAGGTTTATAGGGAACTTATCTGCTTAAAAGTAAAGAAACATGTGAAAGAGAAAAGATGAATATCTGAACACTCCTTCTCTGGGCAATTTCACAAGCTGGTCATGGATATTATCAGCTATGTATTCAGCATAATTGTAGATAATAGAAGGAGGTTGACCTGGGACAAAAGTGGATAGAAAACCTAGAATTGACTCATTTGTATGCTCATCAGTAAAATAACCTAGGATGAAGGATAGCATAGAGATGACATGCCTTGACCCTTCAGGAAATTTGGAAGTAGAATAAGGAGGGTTTAGTTTTGGGATTTCAACATAGGCAGGCATGAAATTTTGGAAAATATGAAACCTTTTAGGAAAGTCCAGATTAATGTAAAGCTTTGTGAGTGCTTCTATGGATAAGGGAACTACATTAGGATCTGGTTTCAGCTGAAGCATTAGGTTAATAGACTCTACAGTAATGGTAAACAATATTTCTTTATTAGCATTAACCATGGCTCTTTGTTCAGGTAAATAATAGGATTGACACAACCTAATGACTTTTGTTCATTGACGAGTATGTGGGACTACATACTTGGGTAGATTTGACTCCCAAATCTGAACTTCATCTCCTTGATCTAATGATTTTTCAAGACTCTAGCAGTGGAGGTCTAACAGATTGAATTCTATCACTGGATCAACTATTTTGTAATCAATATCTGCTAGGGGTGTATGATCCACATCTACAATAGGAGGTTGTAGGGGATTTACAACAATAGTGGTTTTGGAAGGCATTGCTGGGTTTGATTTTGACATTTTTAGACCTTTTGGATGCTTAAAAATCTGTATTTAGACTTTTTGTACCCTTATGTAAGCTTAAGCTGTTTACAAAAGGTATTTTTTGGCTTTTAACGGAGGTCTATTGAATAGAAATAGGGACAAATTTGCTTTCTTTTGGGTTTAAACCTTTCAATTTGGTTATAAACTGATCTTCAAACTCTTTTTAGGTTCAGAAAATGGTAAACAAGGGTTTCTCTATTTTTTTGGATAACTGGACTACAAATTGGTTCAAATCAAGCACAAAAGGATTGTGATTATTTGCAAAAGGGTTTCTCTAGTTAATCACAGAGTCTTTGAAGTCTATTAAAGGTTAAAATTACTTCAATTTTTCTTTAAAACCATATATAGTATCGAAAACTGGGGTTTTATTAGAGTTTTACAGCAAATTATTTCTTTGTAGGCAAATATAGGTATTTCTAAGGGCAAAATAAGCTTCACTAGGTTTGAATTTCTCAGAAAACTTGTTTTAAATGATAGGAAGGTTGCTTTGCTTCGAAGAATACCTGTTTGTATAGGTATTTGATCTTTTAAATGGTTTTTGATGGTTGTTGAAGTCTTTGGAGGTAAAATGGACGTTTCTAGCGGTCTTGGCAGCAATTTTCAATGACTTTTCTAGTTCTTTGGCGTGAAAAATAGTGTATAGAGAGTGTTTTTTTAGTCGGGAAAGCTTAACATGAACTTAGAATATAGAAAGGGCTTAACTGCGCGTATATGAAGTTTTATAGTGTTTTTAGGTTAAACATGATCAACATTTAATGGTGGTCAAATCATAAAACGGGTAGTTTTGGCGCTGGGAGGAGAAATACCACTAATGGTTATCGCATAGGTTCTGAGTGGTAAGAGGTTAAATTGAATTGAATGCGATCGAATTATGAAGTGCCGCGTGGAGGGGAGAGAGTATAGCGAAACAACCTATTTCGTAAATCTGAAAATGATTAAATTTCGCGCTTTTAGAAATGCGATATCACATCTGGGTCGTCAAATCTGAGATAGGTGTGCGAATGACGGAGATCGGTTGATGGAGTTGCTATACATATGGGCATGGGGCCCGAGGTTTTTATTATGCGGCGGGGTTAGTTTTAACTTTTAAAACGTAAAACCAATGTATTAATATGATATGCGGGGTGGTATTTACATAGAAAAAAAGGGTTTACATATGTTTGATGAAGGCGAGTTTATATTGTATGTAATATGTTTTTAACCTATGGGGATAGGCGGGGTAATATTTACCACGTGGGTATTTAGAGCCATAGGTTAACATATATAAAAGTGGGTTTGGGATATTTATAAAATGGATTAATATATATACGGGAAGGGTTTTTAGAAAGGGAATTAATACATTATGTTAGATTTAATATGAAAATGAATGAGCAGAATGAACAAAAAATAAACTAAGTAAATTTTTGTGAACACAATGATTGTCCCATTTAAATATTTACACTTAAAATTAGGATAAATTGTATTTTATGGGTTTTTTGAGTGTTTTTGGATGAAATGAAATTAATTAAGGGGGGGTTTCTTTTCTCTAAGCAAAAAATATGTTTTACTTAGGAAAATGGATTGTATTTTTGGTAAAGAGTGAATATGTTGAGGAAATGGACTTTTATGAAGGGAATCCAGTAATTTTACCAATCAGTCATTAAGCCTTGGGTCCAGTCCCAACAAAAGTCAAAGAAATGCTCTAAGCCTCTTTAACTGAAGGTTTTGAATACTGGAACATTGTGGGGTAGGGGAAATTAGTAATTTTCCAGATGATGTTTTATTACATGCCTTGAGAAACTGCTTTCTACCTACCCATCATTATTCTAACATTTTTTACTTCATTTACATGGGTACATTTGAGCTTGCAACCCTAAATCCATTTTTCTTTTAAAGCATAAACTATCTAATTATAACCTTATTTTATCCAAGGGCTCAGATTAAAATGTTGAGCTCCTCATTTATTCTCTAACTATCTACTGATTTTTCAAGTTTAAACTATTTGACAGATATTTATTCTCTATCTATAAACATAAAATTCAAAGCATGAAAAAGTTAAAATTAAACTATTTAACTCATCATGGATTATGGAATTTTGAACAAGCTGCACATAATCCTTTATTTTTACAGTAAAAGTAAAAAGTAGTGGCATTTTGACTTGCATCACTTTCATGTCTTATTCTTATCTCTTTTTTGCTTTTGGGGTCCATTTTTATTCTTTTTGATCTTTTCTTTTCAAGTCCTTTGATATTTCTTTTAGGAATTTTACCCTCTTTTCATTTTTTTTATTATTTTTCAAAATATGCGAAAACAACTTGCAGAAAACAAGGTATGTACATATTTACAAGACTAATCATAGTCAATTCAAAAATTATGAATCCTATTATTATAAGACTCTAATAGGGTTTATAATCATGGTCAACCATGTTTCAATGTCACATTGTGACAAAGATTGTCTCAATATACAAATCAACCATGGTGAACCATTGTGAACCATCGTTAACCATGGTCAATCATGGTTGACCATGTTTGTTTTAGGGTTTATAATATTTATATTAGGGTTTATATACCTTGGGTTTATAATATTAATCACTTGGGTTTAATATTATTCCCTTAGGTTTTTAGTATTAATCCCTTGGGTTTACAATATCAATCCCTTGGGTTTATTAATCTAAGAGATCATATTATTATGGTTTAATATAAATCCCTTAGGTTTATAATCATGGTCAATCATGGTCAACAATTGTCAACCATTGTCAACCATGGTCCAACGTTGCATTGTGACAAAGATTGTCTCAATATGAAAATCAACCATGGCGAACCATTATGAACCATCATCAAACATTGTAAATCATGGTCAATCATGTTTATTTTAAGGTTTATAATATTTATCTTAGGGTTTATAATATTGATCCTTGGTCCAATGTCGCATTGTGATAGATTGTCTCAACATGAAAATCAATCATGGTAAACTGTGCTTATTTTAGGGTTTATAATATTTATCTTACAATTTATATACCTTGGGTTTAATTTTATTCTGTTAGGTTTATAATCTCTTAGGATTTTTGAATTAATCCCTTCGGTTTATAATATTAATCCCTTGGGGTTATTAATCTAAGGGTTCATATTCCTAGGGTATAATATTATTCATAGGTTTTATCATATTAATCCTTGGGTTTAATATAAATCCCTTGGGTTTATAATCATGGTCAACCATGGTCAACTATGGTCCAGTTTCACATTGTGACAAATATTTTCTCAATATGAAAACCAACCATGGTCTAACATTACACTGTGATAAAGATTGTCTCGATATGAAAATCACTCATGGTCATTCATGGTCAACCATGGTCAACCATAGTCCAATGTCATATTGTGTCAAATATTGTCTCAATATGAAAATCAACTATGGTCCAACGATGCATTGTCATAAAGATTGTCTCAATATGAAAATCAACAAAGGTCAACCATGGTCGTCTATGTTTATTTTATTGTTTATGATATTTATCTTAGGTTTTATATACCTTGGCTTTATAATATTCATCCATTGGGTTTAATATTATTCCTTTGGGTTTATAATCCCTTGGTGTTTTAGTATTAATCCCTTGGGTTTATAATAACAATTTATTAGGTTTATTAATATAAGTTTTGATATTCCTAGGGTATAATATTATTCATACTTTTTATAATATTAATCCTAGGGTTTAATATAAATCTCTTGCGTTTATTTTAGTGTTTATAATATTTATTTTAGGGTTTATATACTTTTCAATTATAATATTAATCCCTTGGGTTTAATATTATTCCCTTGGGTTTTTACTATTAATTCCTTGGGTTTATAATATCAATCCCTTGGGTTTATAATCATGGTCAACCATTTTCAACCATAGTCCAATGTCACATTGTGACAAAGATGGTATCAATATCAAAATCAACGATGGTGAACCATTGTGAACCATCGTCAACCATGGTAAATCATGGTCAACCATGTTTATTTTAGGATTTATAATATTTATCTTAGGGTTTATATACCTTGGATTTATAATATTAATCACTTGGGTTTAATGTTATTCCCTTGGGTTTTTATTATTAATCCCTTAGGTTTATTATTCCATTGGGTTTATAATATCAATCCCTTGGGTTTATGATCACAGTCAACCGTTTTCAACCATGGTCCAATGTCACCTTGTGATAAAGATTGTCTCAATATCAAAATCAACCATGGTGAACCATTGTGAACCATCATCAACCATGGTTAATCATGGTCAACCATGTTTATTTTAGGGTTTATAATGTTTATCTCAGGGTTTATATACCTTGTGTTTATAATATTAATCCCTTGGGTTTAATATTATTCCCTTGGGTTTAATATTATTCCCTTGGGTTTATAATCCATTGGGTTTTTAGTATTAATCCCTTAGGTTTATTACTCCCTTGGGTTTATAATATAAATCCCTTGGGTCTATTAATCTAAGGGTTCATATTCCTAGGTTATAATATTATTCATAGGGCCTATAATATTAATCCTTGGGTCTAATATAAATACGTTGGGTTTAATCATGGTCAACCATGGTCCAACTTCACATAGTGACAAATATTTTTTCAATATGAAAATAAACCATGGTATGACATCACATTATGAAAAAGATTGTCTCCATATGAAAATCAATCATGATCAACCATGGTCTAATGTCACATTGTGATAAAGATTGTCTCAATATGAAAATCAACCATGTTCAACCATTTTCATCGTCAATCATGTTCGTTAATTTGTAAGTAATTTTTATTATTTTATTACGATTATGCTATATTGTGATATCGTAAAAGAGGGAATAAAAAGATTTAGTAATAGTGAAGAACGACCCAAATATGTGATGGAGCTTCAACTGGAGTGTAAGGAAATATTTAATTCTTGTAGATTAATCATAGAGTAGTGTCGCTATTTAATTCTTGTGGATGGAGTAATGTCGCTTTTGTGCCACCTTCTTTTAATCAGTCTGATGGGTTGGATGTCCTTTTAATATATCAAATCTTTGAACAAAATCAATGTCATTGGTGCTGCATTTACCCCAAAATGACAAATTATGGGGACCTGAACGATGATTTGAACCATTCAAGGATCAATAGTTTTATTCGGAAGCCCTAGTTTGAGATCATAGATGGTATGCTTGGGATTTCATAGGCATGACCTTGGTTGGTGAATTCAAGGTTGTCTACTTTAGAAAATAACTCCTATTCAAAATTTTTTATGTAATTGCAGTCACCACAGGTGAGACGTGTTACCCATTTCGCTTGAATTTCTTTTTTTCTTCTTCTAAAATGGCTTTTATATTATCATGGTTCCCATATTTATAGAACATAGAACCTATAAGTTCAAAACTAGCACAAAAATGAACTTAACGAAAAAATGATTAATGGAATTAGATTTTTTTTCCTAGAAGAGTGTCTCTCTTTCCAACTCTAGAAGAATGCCACTCTACTCCAGTTCCACCTCCTCTGTTTTCATTCCCATTCCTCTTGCTTCGACATTGGATTGTATCGAAGCCACTGACAATGACGTCTTTCTCAATACCGAAAAAGCCTTCTTCAATCCTAATAGCAGCTTAATTATGCTCATTAGTCATTAAAATCTAACATATGGAGTCCTCTTCAAAGATTTGTATGCCCCTTTCTAACGTCTCTATGTGGCTTTAGATATATGTCATCTATATATTCTTATCGAGAAGCAATTTTTCTCCACTCGTAGAAACGATTAACAATGCTTGCATTAGAGTGAGTGGTGAGATAATATTTCCAAATCTTCTATTCCTCTGGTGCCTTTGCAAATTTAGGAGCAATTGATAGTTTAATATGAAATATATTGCAATATATATAGTTTAAAGTGCACCAACTTGAAAACAAATAGAGAAAATTTTAATTAGGGGAATTTTTAGGTCTAAATTGGGCCTCCTAAGAAAAATGTACAACCAAAATAAACTTTATAAGAACCAACATGATTCAAGATGATGATGTCAACCATGGGGGATGATTCACCATTTTTTAAGTAAAAGGGTAAAAAGATTAAAAAGTAATAAAATAATAAAACTACTTTTTCAACTTATCTCCCAAATTTTACTCAAATTCTAGAGGAGAGCCATTGATATTTATCTTCATCCAAGGAGTACTCATGTTGCATTTCTTTGATGGATTTCTGCCACTGAAAATGAGAAACAGAGAAAGTTTAGATTTAAAATCACGCTTTTTCATGTATTTCTATTTTTCACGGAGCAGGTCCATCAGTATGTTGTTACAGTAATTTTAGATGAGAAGAACAAATTTTTGCATCCAATTTGTGCAATTCCGCTCGAAATTTGAGTAAAAACTTTGGGAGATAAGTTGAAAATACGAGTTGAAAAATTAGTTTTTTCTTTTTTCCCTCTAAAATTTGATGATGTCATCAAATCTTATCTTATTATTTCCACTATTATTTTATAATTTCCTTAGGAGGCCCATTTTAGACCTCAAAATTCCCCTAATATGATATTTATAATTTCACAATGCAAAGAAAACCAAGAAAGTTATAAATATAAAATATGGAAATGTAAAGAACATTGGATTTTTTTTAATAAACTGAGTATGTTCTTATGTTAAATTTGATTGTATAATATATATTACATTAAGGTCACATATCTATATGTAATTAAAAAATTATTAATACAAACATGTATTAAATAATAATCTTTAGTTATAAAGTAATCATAACATTCCAATTAAAAATAATAAAATTTAAGAGTTGATATGTATGTGTGGATGTGTTCTTTAGGTTTCAGTAGTTTTTAAATGTCAATTTTTGGAAAAAAATTTCGTTTATTTTCCTATTTTATTTGTCTATAATTTTATAGAGATTCATTGAAATCACAAAGTTTTATAGGTGAACTCTTCACAATAAAATTGACTGAAATTTTTTTGAAGGTGCTAAATCCATATATGATAACAAAAAACTAGATTAAACACACAAATCAAGTTTCACTCAAAATTTTTCAAAACTCTAAAATATCACACTTAAAAACTAGGCAGATTGCAGTGAGCCAAAGCCAAACCATAACTTGAACTATAATTCGACAGAGGAACTTGGCCCAAAGCTATTGCATTAAACAAATGGGAAGGTGGAGGGCACAACTCTTTGGACCACAATAATAGTCTGACCCAAAACTCCAAGTGATAAGTCGATCGTCCGAGCCAAGCCCCCGAGGGACTGAACTAGTGTGAGAGTACTATATGCACCTGGGCCTGTGCGTGTCGAATCCTATATGCATTTAACGCACCAAATGCCAAACATACATGCTTTGAGCTCTCTATGTATCGAGACTAGGCCATGTTTTCACTGCACGAAACCTCGGTTGAATCTTCAGCAAGAAGAGAGGTGAACTAACCTTGAATCTAGAGTAAGCTAAATTCAATATCTCTGCACTTAATTTATTCATTGAATGATGCATTGGAGTCAAACTCAAATCTACAAACTAGGTAACACCCTTTGATCTGATAACGCCTCTCGTGTGTTACCAATTTAGATTTATCTCAACTTTAGATCTACCAAACACCTAGAGGGATCAAATCTCTTTTCACTTTAAAAGAGGTTTGCACCTCATGAGATTTGATCTATCTTTAGAGGGATCAAATCTCTTTTCACTTTAAAAGAGGTTTGCACCTCAAGATATTTCATCTATCTCCACACTCGGTAGATTCAAAGTTAATATGGATTACATAACATAACAGGACATGAAATTACAACATCTCTTTCATAGTTTGAGAGCATCTCTCAACACAATTAATAATTTAGAGATTTATAGTCTTAATTTTACAAAATATTAATGAATGGTTTAGATTGATTTCAAAAGTTGTGATGTCATTGTTTTGTTCAATTTACCTAGTTTAGTCATATAGATTAAATTATTTCACGTAGCTAGTGCATCCATGTAACTTAAATGTCTGGTAAATGTCGTCGAGTTCCATATAAATTAAATAGTTGGCAAATGTCTTCAAGCATTAAACCACTTACTTCATGATCTATCTCACATTTCCAAGATTTTAAAACAATTCATAAAAGCTAACTAAATTATAAGTTATTTTAAATTATTATTATTATTATGTGTGATAGGAAGGGGAGGGGTGCTTTACGACCCCAAGGAAATTTTTTTTGTTGAGTATTCATGGGGATTAGGTCAAATGAGAAATAAAGAAGTGGAGGCCTATGGTGTTTACTAAGGTATTTTTCTTGCTAAATAAAACCATGTTCAATTACCTACAATTTTGGAAGATTCTCTCTTAAAACGGTCGAGGGATCTTCCTCGAAGGATAAATCTTTCGAAAGGATTTTAAGAAAAAAATAAAAAAGTTTCAAAAGGCATCCACTCCTTAGCTTTCTTTCATGTTCTTAAGGATCTCAACAAAGAAGTTGATCTTCGTGCCAATGAAGGTGAAAACTAAGTCTTGGGGAACTAAAGATAAATGGTTATCTTATGCATTCCCTCTTGCCTTAGAACATAGTTATTTTATTTAATTAAAAAAAAATTATTTAAAAAGAAATTAGGGGGCCCTTAGTTCACTATGGCACCCCCAGGAACTAGGATGACAATGCATTTAATTAAGATCAATATTCATTAAAACATCATATCACAAGTCACACACACTAGGATAATAGTACGTTCCAAGCTGAGGAGTTTAAAGCACCTCAAAATATAGACCATGCTCTTATAGGTTGACTTCTTCTCTCATAACTTACTCATTATGGATAGTAAAAGTGATTTGCCACTTCTAGATCATGGGAATATTGTGAGTGTATGGCTGAGGTCTCTTCCATCCTTAGCTTTCCCGACATGTGATTATCACAAGATTTGGTATATGGTAGCGATGAGGGAACTTAATAACAACATTTCAAATTGTAAAGTCCCGTTGAATGGAGTTAGAGAGCAAGGGTTATATATAGTCTATGATGCCTAGACTATCAGAGGGACCCAGAGATTTCCACTACTATAAATTTTAATTATTTCCTATGTATTGACTTAGGTAAAATTTATTTTTCTAAAGTCAAATTATAATTTTATCTCAACCTAATATTAAAAAGTATTATCAACCTTTGGAAGTGTGTAGTGGGGCCCAAGTTGAATTATAAAGGGGAGATAAAGAAGTTAGTGAATAGATTGAATTAGTGCATCAAATTTGTGTGTGTTCTTCTCAACATTTTGCAACTAGTGTATTAAACTCTAAGACATCACTTCAAGTGCAAAAGGGTAGAATAAAAGAGGTCATACAACCTTCATATTTTGTATAAATCAATAGAAATTTTCTACTATTGATGTATTCGAACATAAAACAAGAGATTACAAATTTCCTCTATTATTTTGCAGAATGGAAATCACAATTTAGATAGACATGCAACCATTAAAACCACAAGAACAACACTGATTTACAGGGGAACTGAATTAGGAAAAACTCCTTCACTCTTTTTCATTAATCAGATGATAATGAGAAACTATTACAATGTCTTGCTTCGATCCTTAAGCACACCCTGCACTGTAAACTTGTTCTCCTGCTGATTTTCGTGTTCTTTCCAACACTTATCCAATTCGAGGCCCCAAATTGCTCCTATTTCCTTGCGCAATCTTGGAGAAAAATAGCTCCTAAAAAGTAGGAATTTTCTCCTATTTTCTTCCACAATTCCCAAGGAACAATTCACCTGCTTAATATCCAAGGTTGTACACTCGACTAGTATATAATTTATGTTTACAATGTGCCTTTTCCTCCACTCCAGCTAGGAAATTCGAATTCCATGCATGTATGGGCTATTTTTAGCTGATTGACTAGTTTAACTGAGAGATCACTGAGATAACAAAAATTCTATTACTCAACTAACCTTCAACTAACTCAACTAGGTACTTGATCTCAGTTAACTGAGTCAAACTGAAAATAACTGAACTAGATTGCTAAATTTTAACAATCACTACATGCACAACTCTACTTCTAGCCTATAACTTGAATTTACTGAGTAAACTAGTAGAAAAATCCATGCCACACAAGTTAACTGCAATCCAAGTCATCCCGTCGATGTGGAAAATCGAATTACTAAATTTGACTAAGGCACAAGTCAAATTTAACCTTTCTTGGTACAATTTCTAATACTCCCTCTTAGCAAGAAAGGTATTTTGCATCACCCCTATCCTCCACCTCTGGAATTCAAATTTGCCTCTTGACAATTCCTTTGTCAAGATATCTGCATTCTTCTCCTCAATTGAAATTTATTGTAGCATCATAATTCTTCTCTGCACACAATCCTGCAAGTGATGGTACCTGATATCGATGTGCTTAGACCTGTCATGCCAAATAATGGATTCTCAAAGAGTTTGATACAACTCTGATTATCACAATAAATCATTGTCAAATCCATCTCCTTATTGAAAAAGATCCACAAGTAGTTTCCTCATCCATATGGCCTTACATGCTACTTGACTTACAACCATGTATTCAACCTCTACTGAGTTAAGTGCCACAAACCTTTGTTTCTTTCTATACCAAGAAATAGTTGCATACCCAACATTGAAGATAACACCTGAAGTACTTTTCCTATTTGATGGACTCCTTGCCCAATCTACATCGGTGAATCCTTGTAGCTTCACTCCCTCTTTCCTCTTGTACCATAACCTATACTCAGTTGTGCATTTGAGGTACCTCAGCACATGCTTTGTTGCCTTACAATACAACTTTATAGGCTTCACCATGGCTTGACTCAACTAATTAATTGCATATCATATGTCGAGCCTTGTGTTCACCAGATACATCAAGGATCCCACAAGATGTCTGTAGATGATAGCATCTAATACCTCTCCCAAAGAAACACTCTCCTTCCTCTAGTTTGTATCTAGAGGTGTTTCCATTGGCTTGTAGCTCTCCATGTGAAATCTCTGAAGTATTTCAGAGGCATACTTCCCCTTACTCACAAACAACTCACCATCACCCTAACATACTTTCATCTCAAATTTTCTCATAATTTCCTCCTTGCAAGAGTGGATCATCTATTCATCCCCTATAAGTATCAAGTCATCAACATACAAGACCAAGATAACAAACTTTCCATCTACCACAATGTGATAGAGGTTGAAATCTACTTCATTTTTTGTGAAGCCCAATCCAATGAGATATTTTTCGATCTGAATGTACCATGCTTTGGGCGCCTCTTTGAGACCATACAAGGCTCTCCTGAGTCTACACACATGTGTCTCCCTGAAACGTGTCTCAAATCCCTCTAGCTGCTCTATGTAAATTTCTTCCTCAACAACACCATTGAGAAAGGCGGTCTTCACATCCATATGATGGATCTTCCACCCCATCTGCACAACCAATGCTAGAATGGTTCTGATGGAGGAATATCTTGCCACTGTGGCAAATTTTTCCTCATATTCCACTCCCTTTACTCGAGAGAAGCCTTTGGCCAAAAATCTAGCCTTGTAATTCTCAATGATCCCATCAACTACATGCTTCAATTTGTAGATCCATCTAAAACCAACCATTGACTTGTTGTCTAGTCTTGACACCACCTCCCATACACTATTATTCATGATGGAATCATACTCCTCCACCATGGCATCAACCCACAATGGGTGAGAAAATTATTCCTCAAATGAAGAAGGCTCTATCTCAATGATTTTTCTCATGAGATCCATATATCTAGTGTACCCATCTGGTGACCTCTCTGCCTACGCTGGAATATAGGAGCTCCCACATGCTCCCGTGCATCCTGTACCAATATGTCAGCTTCTCTAGTTCTCTTTCTGCACTCTTTGGAAGATTATGGTTGAATGGGTGCCTCCACTCTACCTCATGTATGATCCTTTGCATGTGGGTGCTCCACAACATCCTGAATCTCTGCATGAGGATCCTCCTTTGGAGCTAGAATCTCCTCCACCAGTGTTATAATCATATTTCGCTCTAGAGAGAATCTCATAGCCTTCTCCTCATCAATTTTTACATATATCCTCACCAAAATCACCCTAAGTGAGGGAAAATACATGTTGTAGTTATGTGGTGTCTCTGTGTATCCTACAAAGACTCCCATCTCAGTTGTAGGCTCAAGTTTGTTCTTGTTATCCTTGGAGACATGGAAATACATAGTAGCTCCAAATATCCTGAAATGAGATACATCTAGCTTCCTCCTAGATAAATATTCTTCAGGTATGATCATGCCAAGTATTCTATGAGGGCCCTTGTTCTACAAATAATTGTGATGTTGCATGCTTCTTCCCATAGATGCAATGGTAGTCCCTGATCATGCAACATGGTTTTTTCTTCTCCCAATATGCTCTTGTTCTTCCTTTCAACCACCCCATTTTGCCGTGGGTTATGGGTGCTATCAATTCTATTATAATAACATCTTTACCACAAAACTCCTTGAAGGTGTTAGATGCATATTATCCTCCATTATCACTTCTTAGGGCTTTCAATTCTGAACAAACTCCTTTTCAACCAATGCTTTTAATTGAACAAATTTTGAGAAAACTTCATCCTTCTTCCAGATGAAGAAGATCAAACAATTTCTAGAAAATTCATCAACAAAAATCACATAATACTTGTGTTTTGTTGTAGAGGTTGTAGAAAATGGTCTACATACATCAGAGTGGACTCACTCTAAGATTTCTCCAACTTTACTATCTCGGACATAGAATGTGTATTTGACATATTTCACTAATGTGCACCTCTTGCAGACATCATGTTGGTCAAGGGTGCATTTCGGGAGATTGGTGGTAATATTCTACATGATATTAAAGGCCACATGGTGTAAGTGTCCCATGCACTTGGGCCAGAATTCTCCCACATCTCGAATCAACACATTTTCTACCTTGATACTCAATGCAACAAAATCTTCCACCTTAAGTTTGTAGACATTATTCACTCAAACTCCAATATGTTTCACTTTCCTGATAGCTACATCTATCAGAATGGATTTACCCTTACTAAAAACAACATCATAGCCACGATCCTCCAATACAATTACATAGATCTGGTTCTTCTTCAACCCTAGTACATACATGAAATATTTTAGAAGAAGATGGGAGTCTAACTCCCTCTTAAAAGTTACGATACCAATTCCTTTGGTACTATACCACCCATCATCCCCAAGTTGTATGTGCATTTGGAGATCCTTCTCATCTAGGCTACTGAATAATTCTTTGCATCCCATAACATGGACCGAGGCACTTGAATCTAGATACCACACACTCCCCATTACAGTGCTTGACATGCATGCAATCGGGTGAAGTTTAATTTGAATTGTGAGGCAAGTGCTTCACCTCCTGAAGGCTTCTTGTTAAAATTCTTATGTGTACACTTTGTTGCATAGTTCCCAAATTCATAGCAGTGAAAACATTGTATATTTCTCAAGTCCTTATTATTGCCATTGTTCTGGTTGGTCTCTGGTTTTCTTTGGGTCTTCTTTCCCTTGCCTTTATTTCCCTTCCAAACCAAGGGAAAATTCTCCCGATCCTTCTCAAATTTGGATGTTACTCCATCTCTAATGTCATGTCGAACTTCTTCCTCCACCAGATCAGACCACAATCTCTCCCAACTTGGAAATTTGTCCCTTCCATTTACAGAGTCCTGGTAGTTGTGCCAGGATTTTGGAAGGCCTAGGAGAGCTAGGCTCACTAGTTCTGAAGAGGGAATATTTTTTCTAACTCCTCCAAGCTCATCTCGACACTAATTGAACCTAGAGAGGTAATGTGGAATGGTTTCTCCTTTCTGAATGCAGATATTTCTGAGCTTGTCCCCTAATGCCAATTTCCTAGCATCACTACCATTTTCGAATAACTCAGTGAGGATATTCCACATGGAAATAGAGTATCCTTGCCATGTGAATTCGAGACTATGTGGTCTCTCATAACCTCCAAGATGATCCTCCTATATTTTGTGGTATCCTTCTTCCGTTGTACTAAATGTTGTGCATCCGATACTGTTGGATTTGGAATGATAGTTTTGGTGTAATCCAACACACCATTATCATTGAGTATTGCTTCCATCTGATCCTTCCAAGCTATGAAATTTGAGTTTCCCTAAAGGGCACACTCCAATCTCAATCTATTGAAAGACATTTTCCCGCACAAAAGGAAACTGTTTCACTAAATCTGCAAATCAAAATTTTGAAGAAGAAGCTCTATTGATTGGTTTCTAGTGTGATTTATGCTATGATACTTTGTAAAAATTAATAGAAATTTTCTACTACTGATGTATTCAAACAGAAAACAAGAGATTACATACTATTCTGTGGAATGGAGATCACAATTTAGAAACAAATCCAATGACATGCAACTATTAAAACCACAATAACAACAATGATTTACATGGGAAACCAACTGGGAAAAATCCCTCTGTTTCTTTTCATTAATCAAATGAGAATGAGAAACTATTACAATGTATTTCTTCAATCCTGAAGCACACCCTACACTATAAACATGTTCTCCTGTTGATTATCCTGCTTTGGCCAACAATTAGCATATTCAAAGCCCAAGCTTGCTCTTATTTCCTTGTGCAATCATGAAGTAAATTAGCTCCTAAAAATTAGGATTTTTCTTCTATTTTCTTGCGCAATTACCAAGGAATGATTCACTTGCTTAATAGCTAATCATGCACAATCAACTAGTATACAATTGATGTTTAAAATGTGTTGAGGCCTCGAAATTCCATTGCAACAACATGGGGGAAAACCACCCAGTCCGGACCTTAGAGCAAGTCCATTTCCGTTTGGTGTAGTGGCTCCAACTGGGGATAAAGGGACCAATTTCCCAATAAGGATGATTTTGGGTGTGTTTTGCTTATATAACATGCAAATGGGAAATGATTTTAATCTATCATATGCATTTATCTAAACTATCTATTCTATTATATATCGGGGTGTTCATTCCTTTATGCGATCTAAAAATATATCTTCCAACTATTAATAATGAGAATTATTTAAAAGTTGAAAGAGATGAAAATTATGTAAAGATAATTATTTTAACAAAGTAGTTTTATTAAAAGAATTGTGAAATGTATATCACATTTATATGTTTGATTATATATAAGATAAGATATCATAAACATATATCAGTACAAAAGTGCATTTAACATTCATTTATGATAACTGTTCAAATGTATAATGTAGATAAAAAGATAACTATCAATCTAAAAATCAAAACTTAATATAACGTGTAGAAGTACCATATATATGAGGTCCTACTCATTCAAACTGACAGTAGTTTTTTGATCCTCTTCACTTTCAAGCAATTTAAAGAGTACAATAGTGAAACTTTAGTTAAACAACTTCAAATGTCAAAACATAACAGATTCCATTCCATTAATCCATCAAAGCATTTACAAACTTACAGAAGTGCATTCTTTGCAAATGTTTTTGAAAAATTTATGGACCCTTCTCTAAATGCATGAGAAGGGTTTAAATACATGACTACAATATGTTTAAAAATAGATTATTACATAAAAATAGAGGAGGTTTCAAACAACGATCCTCGTAAGGAGAAAACTTAAACTACAATCTAGGAAATAAAATAACAACATGATTATGTGTGTTGATCCTCTTTGCACATTTTATATCAGAGCTGACAAATATCCACCACTGCCTTTAGCTGAGCTGGCTGTGTAATTCCTGATCTAATCTGTCCTTTTAACACTACATTCAAAAGTGTTGGATGCAAATTTTTTGTTGAATCTATTAATGAATGTAGATTTAGGCACTGATGATAAGGTTTGATCAGAAAATTCCAGTAATTTTATTGATCAAACTTATTTATCTTTTTAATAATTTCTTCCTGCATCTTTGTATTTTGCTTCCACTGTGCTTCTAATTCTTTGAGCTTTGAGAGTACTTCAGTTGTGGATTCTTTAATATGTTCATCTTTCAAAAGCTATTCATTAACATATTCAATAATTTCATTGGTTAACCTTGATTCCTTTGTCGTTGCCTTTTCTGCTTGTTTCAACTATACTTCCTAATCTTTAAATAAAATCTCTTTGTGAAATTTAACTATCTGAGGTGAGTCAAATTTATTTCCTAAATCATATCCTTGCCAATGAATGAACTCATTAATCTTCTTTTCAACTTTCTCACACTCAAGTCTCCTGTCAGCCACTTGCTAGATCATGATTTTTCTTGTATCACAATAAGAGCTGGTGATTGAAGCTTGTTGACAAAAGGTTTCTTGTTGTTGCTTTAGCTTTGCATTAATTTCCAATGCTTCTTTTATGAAAAACTCTACTTGAGGCTGGCTTTTAAAATTTTCTGTTGTTGCTTCAAGCTGTGTTTCATTCTCTGTAATCTGCACCTGGTGTTGCAAATTCATTCTTTCAAAATCATTTAGAAATTGAGTCATCTTCATTTCCATATGTTTGTTGGAGTTAAACTTTTCTTGTTCTAACAATCTCTCCAACTCTTGTACTTCGTCTTCTTTTTTCTTCAGTAGAAGTTGTAACTCGGTGGCTTTGTCAATGGTGGAAATAGCATATGCTCCTGCGTATTGTGATAACTTAGTTAAATGTTTTGTAGGATCAGCCAAAGGGTCTTTCCATAAAACATCTATAGATTCATTCATAATATTTGAAATTGTTTCATCCATTCTTCTTCTCTTTCTTCTCTTAACTAAATCCTTATGACTGGGACTGTAGAAGACATCAAGTGAGGGTATCTCTTCAATCTATAAAACAATATTCTCAGTAGTGTATGTCATAATTATCTCTTGATCATGAAATTTAGGTACCCATTGTATCGGAATTGCAGTTTCCACTAAATTCTGAGAATGCTCTAGCGTTTGGAAAATTGTGGATTCATCAATATTAGGCTTTTGTTGTGGTGTTTGTAGTGCCTTGGAAAAAATTTGCCATTCATTCTTCAAATATTTTGGCTAAGACTTCTCTGTTTGGTCAAGTGTATTATGGATATGCTACACTCTTTGAGAGGATGATCCAATTCCATTAATTTCTCCTTCCATTTGAATTTCAATCCCTTTGATCACTTTATCAATTATTTTCTCCTGGCTCTCATTTCTACTCTCGGATTCATTATCAGAATGATCTAAATTCTGAGAATTATGTTGCGATTTCCCTGACTCGTTATTATATTTCTCTTGGGATTCATCTTCAGACATGTCTTTGGCTTCATTATCCAGACTGATGCTTAGAGTTGGTCTGTTGACATCTTCAATAAATAACAAATCTAAAGGGATTATTTCCAGCCTTTTATTTCTATATGCTTGGAAAGCCTCAAATTCATTTTTACTAAGCTGATTGGATGCATTTTTCAGTACATCCGTGAACTTCTCCATGCCTTGAAAGAAATCATCAAACATATCTATCTCATTCAAGAAAGGTTTCAATTTAAGCTCAATGGTGAAAGTATTAACTACATCACTAGGGTCGAATGGCCTCTTTGGAATTACAACCAAATTCAATGAAGTTACATTTTAAATTTCCTTGAATGCATGACCAACATAAAAAAGTGCAAAAGTGCAGCACTGCAAAGGGAAAGTAGGGAAAATGGACTTATTGGCATATTTTAGTTGCTTGTAAATGCCACTTACTAGGAGTTGGTAAGCAATTTCCCTAGCCATGAGTTTATCAGGAACACAATAGGGGAAAACATGGGGAGAAGCATAACTCCTGAAAACTCTAACATAAGTGCAATTCTCTTCGGAAAACCATCTAGAAGCTGACAAAATGTCTGTGCTAGCCTCTTTAGAAATCCTAGGGGTTTTTTCATTAAAGATAATTTGATGGATAGGTAACATGAATCCATTGCAAATTTTATATAAATGTAAATGAAAATTGGATTCCCAAAGGGCTTTGTGGTAAATATGATTTGGAGTGGGGGTCTTGGGTTGTCCATTTCCATCCCATGATAGGAAAACTTGAGCAAAATAAAATTGTGTCCATAATGTAAGCACTCATGTAGAAGGGGGGTATTGTCCTAGAGAAAACACTTCTTTTACCTCTATAATCCATGATATTTCTGGCCAAATTATCAGACAAGATTTTTTCCCAATTCATAATGGACGAATTGACGATTGCGTCAATTAAAGGGACCCATCTATGGAAAACCTAGTGGTATCTTGTTTTGCAAACAATCTACATAACGTTCCAACAACATAAAAATAAGGGGAGGGTAACTGTGCTATCAGGTACATACCAAATTTGTCCCGTTTTAGCTTTCCTTGGTCATATTTCCATCCCTTTATTACTTCCATAAGGTCTGTATTCGTCTTTGTAAAGCTTTGGACAAAATATTTATCATAATTCTTCTGCGGCATGGGCAAGTGGTACATTGTCCTCAAATATTTTGCAGTGAATGAACCAATATTCTCCAGCTTTGAATTCTTAGATGACCTATCTACTATGTTAAGGTGGAAATTACCCACTTTACCATATCTGTGTAGGGCAGAATCTTCGGCCTTGTTTCTATTTTGTGAAGAAACGAGCATGCAATGTCAAAGTAGGATGGGTCTGAGGAAACTGTCGCATCTGATGTAGCTATTTTCACTATTATCCTTGGTTGTTCTTCCTCGAAGAGTCAGTACATTGCTTCCCATGAAGAACTGCCACAATCCTTATTGCAGGTTGTATAGGAGAACAATGGAGGCATGTCTAAGTCTTCAGCGGCGGATGTTTGGGAAATTTCCTTGCCTTTCTTTGTCATTCCCACTATGTTAGGCGGTTTCTTAAATTCAAGTGAAAAGAGTGAACTCAGATCTAAGATGAATGGAGAGAAGGATAGAGTTAAAAAAATATAATAAAAATCCAGTGTTTAATTACTCAAAACACGTGCGAAGTAGATATCAATCTTTCGAACCTTACTCCCATGAAATGTCGTTAATAACCCATAACTCTTTCTATCAAATCTCTTACACACCTTTACGTAATATGTTTAATCTATCAATTTAAGAAGTTAGATCCTATATCAGGTTGATTAGATATGAATCATTTCATGCACTTGAGTAATAAGTATTAATATCGCATATCGCAACTTTAAATCGTTACCATTAGTTATGTTTTTTTCCACCAATGAAATTCGCGAAATGCGATCTGCGCAAATCGCATATTGCAATTTTCATGCGGTAATAAAACTTTACATTTGGTTACTTGTCGCGAAACACAAAATGCGCTAAGGAGTCACATTGCTTATGCTTTATCGAACCTATGGAACTTTATGATTGTTGTTTTATTGTTTCATCTGGTCCGACCCATCACAATCTTTATCAAATAGTCATAAGATGATTATTTTAAAAGGCGCAATGTGATTTCATTTAAAAGGGATTTTTAAAGAATTTGTAACGGGAATTTTATATATCTCTAAAAGGTTGAAGCACATATTTCAATTCGCAATAATTATATATATTTTTAACTTATTCAGCTTGTAAGTTATGCGATTTGCGATGAGCGTTTTTAAAATCAAAGCGAAAAGGGAAAAAACCTTTATTTCCTAATTTTTTTAGATTTAGGCTAAGATAAAATCATGCTCATAAATTTCTATTTATTTTTAAAGGGTCCCCATTTATTTAAATAAATGGGGGGTGTTTTATAGTACAACAATTGGCGATTCACTTGGGAGAACCAACTATCTCTCATTTGTTTTTGAAATTTCTAAAAACTTTTCAAAATAAAAATAGTTGCAGGAATGAATTTCAATAAATAATATCTTACTAATCAATAAAATCTCTCTTTATTATAATTCATAAGAATTTATCTTTTTAAAATAAAAGTATGAATATCTATATTAGTCTCTACTAAGTTCAAAAAGATGAAGCAGGTGGCTCTTTCAGATTAGCTTATAAATATATACTCTTTTATCACAGGTAGAGCCTCTGATCTAATAGGAAATTTAAGCTTTAGGTAGGGTTACCTTTTACCCAACAATGATTCATTGTCCCATCCAGTCACTCTTACAATCTTCAAAAATAAGTTCACTTTTATATACTTTATCTCTTTTGGAACTTGTTTTCTTTTCTGTATATATTTTTCTTTTGTATTTTTTATCACTTAAAAGCCATTGTCTTAGATTGGTAACCAAATATTGAAAATTCCATTCACTGGTTGTAATCAAACTGATCAAGTTGGCTCTTGATGAGACCCCTTGTCCTTTTGATATAATCTCAAGTCATTACCCTGTTTTGGTAGGTAGTATTGGTAATGTCAGTTCAACTATTTCCCTATGAACATGGTAAAGAAGCTCTTGATGAGACTTATTATCTTCTAAGATTTTTAGCATAATTTTTTGAATTAATTTCTAAAAATTAATAATTATGCTGGATTGGGTGAATCATTGGTCCTTTTGAGGATTATGGATGATAATTTTTAGAGCTTAAGATTGCTTATTTGTAAAAGAGTCTTTACCATGTTAAAGATTCTTTTCTTGACTGATAACAAAATAACCATACTTTATAAAGATGTGAGTTGACCAAAGAATAAATAACTTCAGTGAAATTGCATCTTTCAGTAAAATAGAATCTATTTGAAATTCAAATATTTCGATTGTTTCCTTAACAATTCTTATTTCTATAAGTGATAAATCAAAAACATTTTCTGAGATGTTTACTTGAAAATCCAAAATCAATACTATGCAAATTTTATTTTCCTAAGGAAAAGAAAAGACAATAATATACAAGGAATAGAAGGGGTTACCTCCTATGAAAATTATTTCTTTAAAATCTGCCCATTAACAGGAAAAGAATCTCTTTTGCATGATAAATCTTGCAATAAAAATGTTGATGGGCCTATTTCTTCAATGATTTGAAATGGATCTAGCCATAGTCTTTGGAATTTCGTGTGTTTACCTTTTTCCTCATGTGCTTTGTCCAATTTCAATACCAGATCACAAATTTGGATTTTTTTAGGAGTGACATAAGTTGTATGAAATGAATCTTTAACTATCTTTTGATGATGTGCATGAGTAACTTTAGCTTTTTCTCTTTCTTATTCAAGCTTAAGGATTTGAAATTGTCTTACTTTCAAGGAAGAAGAAGGGGATTCATCAATAAATTGAACTAAGGTAAGAGAAGGAATAAATACATTGGTAGGAAGAATAACTTATTTTCCATAAAAAATATTGAATGGAGAAGTGCCAATGGAGGCTTTCTGAGTTATTCGATCTTCCCAAAGAGAAAATGTCAATGACTTGTGCCAATTTCGTTGGTTTTGGTCAACATTTCTTTTGATGATTCTAATAAGGTTTTTATTTGTGGATTCTGTTAAACCATTTCCTTTGCGGATAATAATTAAAAGAATATTTAAGTTTAAAACCTATTTTGATTGCAAATTCTACCATAACAGCTCCTGAGAAATAAGATGCATTATCGAACATTAAAGCAATGGGTAAACCAAACCTAGTTATGATAAATTGATCAATGAACTCAATAATATTGTCAGAGTTGGCTACCTTTAGTGGAATCGCTTCCACCCATTTAGTAAAATAATCTGTAGCTATGAGAATCTATTTATGTTGTTTGGAAGAGTTAGGAATGATCTCACCGATTATATCTAATTTCCATTGTTCAAATGGTTGTTCGATATTAACTGCCTGTAATGGGAAAGCTAGTATCCTTTGTCTTCTCAGATGCACTTTGAAAAACTTTGCATTTCCTTGCATATTCATGAGCATATTTGAAAAGTGTTTGACAATAGTAACCTGCATGCAAGATTTTATGCGCTATTGTATTTCCTCAAAAATTTCCTTCAATTGGTCCATCATGGAGTTCTTGCAAAAATTTCTCTCCAATTTTCTCTAAGCATCTTAATAACATAGAATCAAAGTTTCTTCTAAACAATACATCATTGATCATTTCATATTTCTTGGCTTTTAATCTCAAAGCACGTTTTGTTTTATAACTGAGTTGAGTTGGGGCATATCCATTTTTCAAATAAAACTTAAGATCATCGTATTGAGACTGAGAATCGTTGAGGCTTACCTATGATATTTGCACATTATTACCTGAATTTGTCTTTGATGATAAATGGGATGCTCCTGTTAGCATTATGCAAAAACATTGACCTCTAAAAATTTTAGAAGGTCTAATTTCTACGTCATATTCTTGTAAAGAAGTAACCCAATTAGCCCTTTTCTCTCATAATTCTCTTTGCATCAATAGTTGTCTCACTGCAGAAAATGGAACTATTATCTTGGTGTGAGTTTTGAGGAGAAATGGTTTAAAATGTTTTATAGCTTTAAAGACAACACATTCTTGTTTCTCAACAGATGAATAGTTTAGTTCTGCACCTTGAAAATTGGAATTGAAGAATGATATTGGTGTTTCAATTTGCTGGTCATTAAGCCGTGTCAGAACAACAACATAAGATGTGTCCGATGAGAATGTATACAAAGTGAAAGGATTAAGAAAATTGAGGGTAGTCAGAAATGGAGCAATGATAATAGATTGTTTGATTAAATCAAATGCTTCTCTTTCATTATGTCCCCACTTAAAGAATAATTTTTTCTTAATAATGGCTATAAAGGTAAAACTCTCTGCGAAAAGTCAGGGACAAATCTTCTTACAAAATTTATCTGTCCAAGAAATTACTGCATAGTTTTCTTATTATGAGGGGAAGGAATTCTTTTAATCTCTTCGATTCTTTCAAGATCGATATAGATACCTTTCTTAGACACAATGAATCCTAAAATTTTTCCTTCATCTAGATCAAAATATGAATTCTTTGGGTTTAATGAAATTTCGTACTTTTTACATCACTCAAAGACTTGCCTTAGGTCATTCACATGATTGGTTGCTTGTCTAGAAAATACAGTAATGTCATCTAGATAAATAACCACTGATTTTTTAACGAGTCCTCTAAAAGTTGCGTCCATAGCTCTTTTAAAAGTGGCACCTTCTTTGATTAACCCAAATGGCATCTTTTGATAGGCATAAGTTCCCCACTTAGTCTTGAATGTAGTCTTTAATCTGTCATCTGGATGTACCAGGATTTGGTTATATCCTGAAAATCCATCTAGAAAAGAAATTAGTTCAAAACCAGCTACTGTTTGTAGTACTTTTTCCATGGTTGGTAATGGAAAATTGTCTTTCTAACATTCTTTATTCAAATTTCTAAAATCGATACAAATTCTAATGTCACCATTTTTCTTCCTGACAGGAACCAAATTTGAAACCCATTTAAAATGTCTAACTGGAAAGAAGATCTTAGCTTTGAGGAGTTTATTCAACTCTGTTTTGATTTTATTTTCAAGATTCAGGTGAATTTTCCTCAACTTTTGCGGTGTTGGTTTCTCATATGAAATCATAGGAATATTGTGTTGAATAACAGAAGTGTCATATGTTTTAAGATCAGTGTAATCCCAAGCAAAAAAACTTTTGTAAGTACTTAATAACTTGAAAAATGATAATCTTTCATCAGAAGATAAGCCAAGACCTAAATTGACATTTTGTGGTTTATCATCTGTTCTGAGATTTACTAACTCAAATCTTAAGGTTAAACTTTGAGTTTTAGAATTAGTAACTCTCTTAAACCTATATTTTAGATCATAAAGGTCTTCTAATTTGAAATCTGACTTAGGAATTGGATTTTCATGTATCATGTTCATTTTCATCTAGAATTTGATTATCATGAGATCCTTCAGATGAAAGGAAATCTATGATATCAGAATCATTATTAAAGACTCGCGAATTGGTAATATTGTCAGGAACAGATGGTCTAAAAATTATCAATTCTATAGAAAATCTGTTGGGACTAAATTCTTGAGAAGGAATTAATTTCGATGCTACATTAGTCAATAAATCTGCACTAGCATTTTGTATTCTGGGTATAGAGGAAATATTGAAAGCTAAGAAATAAGAAGTCAATTCATGGACTAGTTATTGATAATGCTTAAGATGTCCATAATGACAATGGATAGTATTTATTACTTGTTTGAAAATGATTTCTAAATCTCCCAGTACTTTCAGATATTTAATGTCAAGGTGAATTTCTTTGTACAAACCTTGGATTAATGCTTCATATTCTGCTATATTTTTTGTGCAATCGAATTCGAGTCTGCAGGCTAACATGGTTTTTCTCCTTCTGGGCTTATGAAAATACAACTAGATCCTACACCATCTTCTGATTTAGAGCCATCAAAATAAAGAATCCAAAATAAAGAATTAAATACTGGTTTATTTATAAAAAAATTACACTTAGAAGTGTCTATCTGAAATTTTTTTTCAATTTGAGAGATAACTGCCTTATCGAAAAAGGGTGATGGTTGAGCATTAAAATTTCCAAGAAATGATTTTTCTGAGTAATTTCCAATATTATTATTATTGAATCCTACTGGCTCATTAATTCCTTCAAGATCAGTGACTGTATGCTTCATGAATTTCTCTCAGTCTACCTGGATTTGGTTTGGCTTTCCATTATGGGGTAGCCACATATGTGACGAGTCTGTTGCGAAATATCCATGAAGCTTTTTAGACCAGTCTCTGCTTAAAACTAAACCGTAAAATTCAAGAATATAAGCCACTAATATGTCAATTATCTGGGAAACCTTAGGGTCTGATGACAATATGATAGAGGCTGAATTTATTTCTCCTACAACCTCTACTTTTGTTCTATCAAGTTGTACTATGTGAACAGGAAACTCTCAGGAGTTATGTTCAAATTACCACATACTTATTTTGGCATGATATTAGAGGAAGCCCCTGAGTGTATTAAACATTTATGGATGTTCTTATTATAGATCTCATAGTTTAAAATAAATGGAGGAGTATGAGATATGGATTGATCACCTATCATAATCAAATCTGTAGCATCTATTTTAGTTGAAGGAAAAGGAGGTTTTCCCATTTTATTAGCAGCTTGGACTACTACTGGAGCAGGTAAGGCTGAATCAGGAAACACATTTAAATCTCTGAGTAATATCTTCTGTTGTTGTTTTAGGTTAGTAATTTCATGAATTGAAATGTTGGCCCTGGTATTTTTCATATCCTCAATTACATTATATTCAATGGTGTCAGAGGCTACCATTGTCTTCGATGTAGGTGGAACATCTGAAGTAGCCGGGTTAGTTTGTGTAGCCTTAGATGTAGAATTTTTACTTAATGTTTTGTCTTTAGCAGGCGTTCAGTTCTTTTATTTCTGATTTTCCTGCATTGCTTCAGTGGTGTTCTTTCTCCTTGTACTTACAGGTAAAGCTTCTTTTTGTTCATCATTTGGTAGGATAAAATCCCACATTCCATTTAGTTCAACTTCTTCTTCTACTTCAGTTTCTTCTTCTTCTGTTTGCTCTTCATTTGTATCTTGATCAGATTCAACATTAGATATGATGTTGGGCGGCTGAGAATTAGAAGATTTATTTTTCTTGAAGGGTCTAAAAGTCTTCTTTGAACTAGAACTTTCAGCAACTTGTTTTTTGATATCTACCATTTCATTTTTCATAGTCTTTAAAACTTTTTGAATACCTTCTACATCAAAAGGGTCTTTTGGTGGCTTCTTCTTTGAATCATATTTGAAGGATACTTTCCTTGATTTCCTATCTTCTTGGGAATTCTTCTTTTCAAGAATGATTATACGTTTCTCTACAGATAAATATTCCTTCATATTTTCTGCCAATGTAGGCAATTTTTCTCTATCAACAAAAATGGCTATATTAGATGGGAGAGATGAAATATACCACTCAATTTGATCTTCTGCACCAGGAACCGATGTAGCAGGAATTTTATTGAGTAACTTATTAAATCTTGAATTGAATTCTTTTATTTTCTCCCCTGTTTTAGCCTTTAGATTTGATAGATCATTGATGAGCAATGCAGTGGTTCTTTCATCTCTAAACTTAGCTAGAAATTGTTCTTCGAACATATCCCAGCTAGTTATAGAGCGAGCAAGGAATGGAAAATACCAAGATCCTGCAGATCTTGTGAGAGTATATGGAAATAGTCTTACAACACAGTCTTCTTCAGTTAACACTTTTACATTAATCGCTGACATGTAATTATGGATGTGTTCTTCAACTGGAAGACCATCACTAGGGTTAAATTTAGATAACCATCTTTTAGGGTATTTTGGAAGAGGATGAAGAGGAGAAGAAATTTGTAAAACACCTGTAATGTTCCATGGTTTTACATTTGGTGGAGGTACTTGGCTTGCCATTGGAACTTGGGTAGAGGTGATGGATTGAGTTTGAGTTGAAGAAGAGGCAGGCTGAGTACTAGATATAGTTGAAGGAGTAGTAGTTTGTGTACTGGAACTAGTTGAAGTAACACTGATTGTTGGAATGGAAGTTGTGGAAGTCAGTGGAGGTAATGGAGGTGAATGGGGTGGATTATTAGATTAGACCTCGCTGTTGATTGACTCTAATTCAATCTTCTTTTTCTTCCTTCGAGAAGTATCGATAGGAAATTCAAAAGGAGGAATTCCTGTCTTTTTAGTTTCTAATCAATTTAATATTCTTCTAGGTTGTAAATAATATGAGATACTAATCTCAAATGATTGAGAAGATTTAGGCTTTTCAATAGAAATGGATACTCTATCTAAATTTTCTATCAAAGACTGAACTTCTGGGGAATTTTGATGAAAATATGGAGATAGTATGGGTTGAGTTTCACTAGGAGACTTAGGAGAGGGATGCTCAACTTCATATCTTAAAGATTTAGATCTAGCTAATGTTCTAAAAGTTGAAGGGGATCTAGAGGGAGAAAGACTCTTAGATTGGATTTTAGACTGATCAGATATTCTTTCCATTCACAATTGGCCCTCCTTCTAGCGCCAAAACGTTGAGGCCTCGGAATTCTGTTGCAACAACATGGGGGAAACCACCCAGTCTGGACCTTAGAGCAATTCCTTTTCCATTTGGTGCGGTGGCTCCGATTGGGGATAAAGGGACCGGTTTCCCAATAAAGATGATTTTGGGGTGTATTTTGCTTATATAGCATGCAAATGGGAAATTATTTTAATCTATCATATGCATTTATCTAAAAATATCTATTTTATTACAAACCTAGGGTGTTCATTCCTTTATGCGATCTAAAAAGATATCTTCCAACTATTAGTAATGAAAATTATTTACAAGTTGAAAGAGATGAAAATTATGTAAAGATAATTCTTTTAACAAAGTAGTTTGATTAAAATAATTGTGAAATGTATATCGCATTTATATATTTGATTATATGTAAGATAAGAGATCATAAAAAATATCAATACAGAAGTGCATTTAACATTCATTTATGATAACTGTTCAAATGTATAATGTAGATAAAAAGATATCTGTCAATCTAAAAATCAAAACTTAATATAACGTGTAGAAGTACCATATATATGAGGTCCTACTCATTCAAACTGACAATAGTTTTCTTCTCCTCTTCACATTCAAGCAATTTAAACAATACAATAGTGAAACTTTAGTTAAACAACTTCAAATGTCAAAACATAACAGATTCCGTTCCATTAATCCATCGAAGCATTTACAAACTTACAGAAGTGCATTCTTTGCAAATGTTTTTGAAAAATTTATGGACCCTTCTCTAAATGCATGAGAAGGGTTTAAATGCATGACTACAATATGTTTAAAAATATATTATTACATAAAAATAGAGGAGGTTTCAAACAACCATCCTCGTAAGGAGAAAACTTAAACTACAATCTAGGAAATAAAATAACAACATGATTATGTGTGTTGATTCTCTTTGCACATTTTATCTCGTAGCTGACAAATATCCACCATTGCCTTTAGCTGAGCTGGCTGCGTAATTCCTGATCTAATATGTCCTTTGAACACTACATTCAAAAGTACTGGCTGCGAATTTTTTGTTGAATCTATTAATGAATGCAGAGTTAGGCACTAATGATAAGGTTTGATCAGAAAATTCTAGTAATTTTCTTGATCAAACTTATTTATCTTTTTAATCATTTCTTCCTGCATCTCTGTATTTTTCTTCCATTGTGCTTCTAATGCTTTGAGCTCTAGGAGTACTTTAGTTGTAGATTCTTTAATAAGTTAAACTTTCAAAAGCTTTCCATTAACAGATTCAATAATTTCATTTGTTAACCTTGATGTCTTTGTCGTTACCTTTTCTTCTTGTTTCAGTTGTACTTCCCAATCTTTAAATAAAATATCTTTGTGAAATTTATCTATCAGAGGTAGGTTAGCTTTCTTTCCTGAATCAGATCCTTGCCACTGAATGAACTCATTAATATTCTTTGCAACTTTCTCACACTCAAGTCTCCTGTTAGCCACTTGCTGGATCAAGATTTTTCTTGTATCACAGTGAGAGCTGGTGATTGAAGCTTGTTGACAAAAGGTTTCTTGTTGTTGCTTTAGCTTTGCATTCATTTCTAGTGCTTCTTTTATGAACAACTCTACTTGAGGCTGGATTTTCAATTTTTCCATTGCTACTTCAAGCTGTGTTTCTTTCTCTGTAATCTGCACCTAGTGTTGCAAATTCATTCTTTCATAATCCTTTTGAAATTGAGTCATATTCATTTCCATCTGTTTGCTGGAGTTAAAATTTTCATGTTCTAACAATCTCTCCAAATCTTGCACTTTGTCTTCTTTTTGCTTCAGTAGAATTTGTACCTCGGTGGCTTTGTCAATGGTGGCAATAGCATATGCTCCTGCGAATTGTGATAAATTAGTTAAATGTTTTGGAGGACCAGACAAAGGGTATTTCCATAGAACGTCTATAGATTCATTCATAAGATTTGAAACTGTTTCATCCATTATTCTTCTCTTTCTTCTCTTAACTACAACCTTATGACTAGGACTGTAGAAGGCATCAAGTGAGGATATCTCTTAAATCTGTAAAAAAATATGCTCTATAGGGTATGTCAGAATGATCTCTTGATCATGAACTTCAGGTACCTTTTGTAGCGGAATTGCAATTTCCACTAAATTCTGAGAATGCTCTGGCATTTGGAAACTTGTGGATTCATCAATATTAGGCTTTGGCTGTGGTGTTTGTAGTGCCTTGGAAAATTTTTCCCATTCATTATTCAAATATTTTGGTTGAGACTTCTCTATCTGGTTGGGTGTATTATTGATATGCTAAACTCCTTGAGAGGATGATCTAGCTCCATTAATTTCTCCTCCCATTTGAATTTCAATCCCTTTGATCACTTTATCAATTATTTTCTCTGGGATCTCATTTCTACTGTCAGATTCATTATCAGAATGATATGAATTCTGAGAATTATGTTGTGATTGCTCTGACTCATGATTGGATTTCTCTTGGGATTCATCTTCAGACATGTCTTTGGCTTCATTATCTAGACTGATGCTTGGAGTTTGTCTGTTGACATCTTCAATAAATAACAAATCTAAAGGGATTCTTTCCAGCCTTTTATTTCTATATGCTTGGAAAGCCTCAAAGTCATTTTTACTGAGCTAATTGGATTAATTTTTCAGTATATCTGTGAAATTCTCCATGCCTTGAAATAAATCATCAAACATATCTATCTCATTCAAGAAAGTTTTCAATTTAAGATCAGTGGTGAAATTATTAACCAAATCATTAGGGTCGAATGACCTCTTTGGCATTACAGCCAAATTCAATGAAGTTACATTTGAAATTTCCTTGAATGCATGAACAATATCAAAAAGTGAAAAAGTGCCGCACTGCAAAGGGAAAGTACTCCAAATGGCATTCTTGGCATCTTTGAGTTCCTTGGAAATTCCACTTACTAGGAGTTGGTAAGCAATTTCCCTAGCCAGGAGTTTATCAGGAACATAATAGGGTAAAAAATGGGGAGAAGCATAACTCCCGAAAACTCTAATATAAGTGAAATTCTCTTTGGAAAACCATCTAGAAACTGACAAAATGTCTATCCTAGCCTCTTTGGAAATCCTAGGGGCTTTTTCATTAAAGATAATATGATGTATAGGTAACATGACTCCATTGCAAATTTTATAGAAATGTAAATGAAAATTGGATTCCCAAAGGGATCTGTGGTAAATATGAATTGGAGTGGGGCCTTGGGTTGTCCATTTCCATCCCATGATAGGAAAACTTGAGCAAAAGAAAATTGCATCCATAATGTAAGCACTCATGTAGAAGGGGGTATTGTCCTAGAGGAAACACTTCTTTTAATTCTATAATCCATGATATTTCTTGCCAAATTTTCAGACAATATGTTCGCCCAATCCATAATGGAAGAATTGAGGATTGCGTCAATTAAAGGGACCCATTCTATGGAAAACCTAGTAGTGTCTTGTTTTGCAAAGAATCTACATAACATTCTAGCAACATAACAATAAGGGGAGGGTAACTGTGCTATCAGTTACATACCGAGTTTGTCATGTTTCAACTTGTCTTGGTCATATTTCCATCCCTTTATTACTTTCATAAGGTCTGTATGCTTCTTTGTAAAGCTTTGGACAAAAGCTTTATCATAATTCTTTTGTGGCATGGGCAAGTGGTACATTTTCCTCAAATATTCTGGAGTGAACGAACCAATATTCTCCAGCTTTGAATTCTTAAATGACCTATATGCTATGTTAAGGTGGTAAATTACCCACTTTACCATATATGTGTAGGGGATAATCTTTGGCCTCGTTGCTATCTTGTGAAGAAATGAGCATGCAACATCTAAGTAGGACGGGTCTGAGGAAACTATCACGTCTGCTTTATCTATTTTCACTATTATCCTTGGTTGTTCTTCCTCGAAGAGTTGGTACATTACTTCCCATGAAGAATTTCTGCAATCCTTGTTGTAGGTTGTATCAGAGAAAAATGGAGGCATGTCTGAGTCTTCAGCGACAGATGTTTTGGCAATTTCCTAGCCTTTCTTTGTCATTCTAGTTATTCCCACTCCTTTAGGCAGTTTCCTGATTTCAAGTGAAAGGGAATAAAATAAACTCTAATATGAATGGAGAGAAGGATAGAGTTAAAAAAATATAATAAAAAATCCGGCGTTCAATTGCTCAAAACACGCTTGAAGTATATATAAATCTTTCAAACCTTACTCCCGTTAAATGCTATTAATAACCCATAACTCTTTCTATCAAATCTCTTAGACACCTTTACGAAGTTAGATCTTATATCAGGTTGATTATATATGAATCATTTCACAAACTTGAGTAATAAGTATTAATATCACATATCATAACTTTAAACCGTTACCATTAGTTATGTTTTTTGCCACCTCGCAAATTTCAATTTTCATGCAGTAATAAAACTTTACATTTAGTTACTTGTTGCGAATCGTGAAATGCGCCGAGTCACATTTTTTGTGCTTTATCAGACCTTTGGAACTTTATGATTGTTATTTTATTGTTTCTTCAGGTTCAACCCATCTCAATCTTCACCGAATAGTCATAAGATGATTCTTTTAAAAGGCGCGATGAGATTTCATTTAAAAGGGATTTTTAAAGCATTTGTAACGAGAATTTTATATAACTCGAAAAGGTTTAAGCGTATATCACAATTCACAATACTTATATATGTTTTAACTTATTCAACTTGAAGGTTATGCGATTTTCGATGCGAGTTTTTAAAATCAAAGCGAAAAGGGAAAAGACCTTTATTTCCTAAAGTTTTTTAGACTTAGGCTAAGATAAAATCATGCTCATAAATTTCTATTTATTTTTAAAGGGTTCCCATTTATTTAAATAAATGGGGGGTGTTTTATAGTACAAAAAAATGCTCCTTTTCCTCCACTCCAACTAGAAAATTCAAATTCTATGCATGTATGGGCTATTTTTAGTTGATTGTTTAGTTTAACTGAGAGATCACTGAGTTAGCAACAATTATACTACTCAACTGACTCAACTAGGTACTTGAATTCAGTTAACTGAGTCAAAATGAAAATAACTGAACTAGATTGCTAAATTTTAGCAATCACTACAGGCATAACTCTTATTCTAGCCTATAACTCGAATTTACTGAGTAAAATAGTAGACAAGTCCATGTCACACAAGTTAACTGCAATCTAAGTCATCGACCTACTAATGTGGAAAATCGAATTACTAAATTTTATTAAGGCAAGAGTAAAATTTAACCTTTATTGCTACAATTTGTAGCATATTTTTCAACCAAGTATTTCCTACAACCAACTTGAGTTCACCTATGTATAGGGCCACACAGAGGGGATACGAATAATTGTACATATTCTATATTGCGCGCAGGAGAGTCAAGCTACGAGGGAAGTGAACATTCCAGGAAAGGAACAAAGGGTTTTTCAGAGGTTGCTGAGTGTTAATGGAAGTTTTTCCTCATCACTATAATTTTCTGAAAGAGAAAATGTTGAAGAAGAAATGAGAACACACACATTGCAGGTTTTCCCCAGTTCGGGTTTCCTGGGTAACCTGTGGTGTTATGTGTTTTTATTTTCTTGTGTCTTAAATGATTTATTTTACGTTGTGAATGTTCAGTTAAAATACTCAGTATATTCGTTAAATTCATTAAATTAATTGTTGGGTATTTAAAAATATATCACAATATCAAATCTCAACATTTGATTGAAGACTAGAACGCAAGTGTTCACTTTCTCAGGAGCAAGTTAAAGGCAACAAAGATGTAGTTTATTAGTCATAACCAATGCTAGGGTTTTGTTGAAACAAATCAACACTAAGGTTTTTGTAAGAAGTTCAAATAGGAGCATGGCATACTTGGGGTTGAGGTTTTAGGACTATTTGGATGGGGCCTAAATTTTTTTTTCTTGGAGGGAGAGGATTGGTGTAGTGTTGGAGGAGCATGGTGTTTGGGAATTTTTAGACAATCCACTAGCCCAACTAGTTGACCCTCAACAACAGGCTCATCACAAAAAGAAATATGCAAAATCTAGAAGAACATCCTTGAGGGAGTCAAGGACCACATGATACCTCACCTATCCAGGAATAAGACCACTTAGGACATGTGGGAACCATCATAGGGCTATACCAAGGTTCAAGTGAGGCCAAGAAATTGGTACATGAGGACACACATAGAAACATCATGATGTATTTTGGTCTCATACCTTAGCAGGTTCACTCAAGTGATAGACGAACTAGATGGAGTTGGAGAGACAATGCCAAATAGATGCCTTTTCAGTTTAGTGTTTTTGGGTTTTTCCAAGTCATGGGAAAACTTTATTGATGCATTGATTGGCATAGAAAATCTTCTAGTTTGGGAGCAACCATAGGGTGATTGCATCTAAGAAGAGATCTGGAGGCAAGCCAAAGTTGGGTCTCATGTAAAGAAAAATGAAGCGATAACATTTCCCTAGCTGGGAAAGGGGAAAGGCCAAGGGAAATAAAGGTGTAGGAGGGACCGATTCCATATCTAGAGTTGAGAAGAAGAAGAAGTATCTCAATCAGATAAAGTGCTTCTCATTCCACCAATTTTGACACTATGCCTCCAAGTGCCCAAATAGGAATACGGGGTCTCCAGTTTGGGAGACATAGTTAAACGACCAAATAATTGTAATAGATCTAGCAGGATTAAAGGATTCGATTAGATTTGAATGATTGATACCAGTGCCTTATGGAGTCAACTATCTTTCTAGGGGAATTAGAACCAATTACTTGATGAGAAACTGATGCTCCTGAACTGGTCTGTTCCCAAATAGTTCTCCTTTATTCCATTTCCATAGGGTATACCCCCCTTATTTTGCTATAGGGATACAACTTAAATAGAGAGATTATGGATCAGGGTGACAACTCCCGATCTGAGCCGTTGTCGTGGTGCCTAGACATTCCGTGCAATAACAAGGTCCAAGAAGGACCATGTAGCAACATCAACATAAGTGGATGAGTTATGTTCTCACTTTAAGACGGAGTTATTGCTCATATCTTGCATGGTAATCTTAGTTTCAAGCAACCTGTGGTATATTTACAGTGAATCATCGTGTCATATGACTCCGAACAAGCCGTATTTTAGCTAGTTGACCAAGGGGGACATGCAATTTTATTTTGATCTTGGAGATGATGGTAGGTACTTAGCCAATGTCATGGGTACTGTCAAGTTTGAGAGTGAGTCTGGGAACCCACTCTACCTCAGAGATGTCCTTTACATCCGAAGATGGAAGAAAAATATTGTTTTAGTTTGACCCCTAGAAGGCAAGTGTTTTGAAGTAATCCTCAATAGAGGGAAGGCCTTCATCAAGCCTTCCAACTTCAGAGCAACCAAGCATATTGGAGTTAGGGTGAAGAACCTATACAGGATTCAACTTGAGATAATTATGACCTTGAGAAATAAAGGAGGCAGGGATCAAGACCGTGAAATTAGGGAGTGTTGGCATAGGCGTATGGGTCACTTACACCATGGAGTGCTAAACACTACAAGGAAAAGACCCTCTAGCGGAGGTTATAAAGGAGTTTTTTAGTGTTATAAAATTGTCCAAAATTGTCAAAAAAACATATGATACCACATCCGTTTCTGGTAACAGAGGTTTTGGTGGAGCTTTTAACGGAAATTAAACAAAACTAAAAAAAATGGGCGGCTAGAGGTTATTACAGATGTTTTTCCATAGGTGCTCTTATCAGGTTTGAACGCACCGGTGCGTATCGGTAGACACCGCACCGGGGCGGTCTAAGGAGAATGCACTGGGCCATTAAGGAAAACAACAACATCGGGCCTGGTGTTGGTGATACAACGCACGGGGCCGTTCTAATTGGTCTTGGGATTTGAGCGATGCCCATAGGTCATATAAGCGCACCAATGCGTGTATATTTATGAGGCACTGGTGCTCCGTATCACAGAAAGGAATCGAGATTTATAATTGGTATCGGTATTCGTGCAGTGCAAATGGCATCTACAAATGCACCGGTGCTTATAAATACATAAACGCCCCGGTGCACAGTATCACACAAACACACCGATATTTATAACTGGAATCGGTATTAGTGCGGTGCCCATAGAATCATAAACGCATCGGTGCATATAGACACATAAACGCACCGGGTTTCATTTTGTTTTTTTTTAGAAACATCCACCTATGACAGTCCAATTATTGTGATTGTTTTAAATTCATTATTCATCAAAATTCGACACATCTTATAACAATATTCATATTAATTACATTTTTATTAATGCATTTGAATGTGTTGTTTGGATTAATTTGTTATATCATATTAGAATTATTGTGGTTTTTTAAAATTCATTATTCATCAAAATTCGACACATATATATAATCTTATAACAATATTCATATGAATTAAATTTTTATCAGTGCATTTGAGAACAACAATGGAGAACGCAATAACGAAAATGGAGAACGCAATAGAATAAATTAAAACAAATATTATGATTATATATATATGAATAAGACAGTCTTTATCATACAAAATGGGACAATTATTCGTATCCCTTTGTCTTTCAATTGGGACACTATGTCCATTACATTAAACAAAATGTCTGATTTCACAGACATATTTCAAAAAATAAAACGACTTGCTTTGATATCAAAATTACATAGTGATCATCATTCTTCGCTTCAACTGATGTCACTTCCAGAGCTACTTCCATGACTTGCGGTTATTTTTAGGAATGTTGTGTTCACGACGTTGATTGTTTTCTTCTTCTTCATTTTCCATCTACAAACATAAAAATAAACTGAAATGAGTGTATATACATTGGTGAGAATAATGAAAATTCCAATATTAAATAATATACATCAATGTAAATCGAAAAGAAAAATGACGTACTATAGCAACAATTGACTCATAAACTATACACATTCTTTCAAAACCATGTACCATGCCATCTTTCAAAATTTCATCTGTTGGCGCAGTTCCATACTTTGTTTCCTGCAAGTTTTATACTCCATAACAAATCATATATTTAATATAAAAGATGTTTTTGTTCTATTAATTATAGACGGAGCTAATTAAAACAAGATCGATAGATGCTTACAAATTCCACAATTAAATTCTAATATGCCAACATATACTCACCACCCATATTTAACCCAATTTCAATCAATTCGTCTGATGATTCTTCTTTGTATGTTAGCACCTGTTTGAAGACATTCAATGATGATTTTTGTAAAACAACTTAAAAAATACAAAAATGAAATCTAGTTAAGTTGTTATAAGGAAGTAAAAATTACTCACAAACTTAGAGATCAACCATTTTCTTCCTTGTCGTCTTGTTTTATGCGCTGAATGGGTTCCATTTTCTTTTCTTTTCTGCAAGAAAATTCTTGAAAATTAATATTTAATGATAAATTGTTTATTTATTGTACCTAATGATTGAAAAATTTGATGATTACATATTACATTTGAAGCACGTTGTTGTAATAGTTCCACTAGATCCCTCAAACTTTTGTAAAAGTTTTCCCCCCTTTCGTTAACTTCCAACACCACTCCAGATGAGCCAAGGAGCAATTCATTTTCATTTGCATGTTCTATTTTTTTCTTTTCTTAGAACAACATTCATTTTCTGAGTTGTTGGTCCGTGTAGAACATTAAACAGATGTGAATTAGTAGAGTGTTAGACACATGTTATCTAATAATTTTAAGTATATTATTAATGATAATTAAAAAAAGAAACTCATATTGGATCGATAGTATTGTTTCATTCACCTGATTCATCTTTTTGCAATTTTTCCATTAAACTTTTACGCTCTTCTGGTCGTAGATAAAAAATAATCATATTGAGCTTTGTCATTTTGTGGCCCTGCATGATAAATAGTAAACAATACATATTAGTTAAAGTTACATATAGTTCAAAAATAATATTTTTTATAAAGATTTTACAAAGAACTTGGCTTTTTTGCTTTTCTTGTGTGTTAATAGTATTTTTGTTACTTGATATCTTGTCAGTCATTTCTTTATCAATCTGAAACCTGTAGCATATCATTCATTAATATATTTATAGATAAATTCTCAACTTTTCAGTTAGAAAATAAATCTTGAGACACCGGTGTGCCTTTCATGAAATCCGCACTGCCGCTAGTGCGTGGATATATTAACAACGCACTGCAAAACAGTATAATATGCCGTACGGTGCATTCGGTATTATAAATGCACGGAAAAAATAGTGTAATATACCTAACGGTGCGTGGGGTATTATAAACGCACCGCAAAAACGGTGTAATACACCGTACGGTGCTTTCCTAGTTAAAGAGAGCACCAGTGCCCTATTTTAGATTTGGCGCACGGATTTAAAAAAATGTTTTCAATTTTTTACGACATAGAACTTGCGCGGTGTGCTGTAATAATACAAAGCACCGGTGTAGTGGCATACGCGGGGCGCACCGATAAAGAAAAATCCATTTTTTCAAAAATTCACGCAATTTCCGAATGGATTGAGATCCGACTATGCAAGTCATCCCGTGGGTTGGATGTCAATCTAAAATGAAAAAACCTAATTTTGAAATCAGAGAAACAGGGAGAAGAAAGGGAAAAAACAAACAAATAAAGGGTTGAGGGTAAAAATGGATAAAACTGCAGGAAAAAATAAAAAACTGCAGAAAAAAGAAAAAAAAAAGAATTAAATTTAATCACGAAATGGTTTAAAATTCTATGATAAAGGACTTGAATCACCAGAGTTTTGGTTTCTAATTATCTGAATACTTCTGTTGGAACGTATTTCTCCATCCACAGTGCTCTCGTGCTCTCTTGCTCCAAGTCTGTCTCCTGCAAAAATCAGACTGAAAAGTTTTAGCAAAAATAGTGTAATAATGAAAAGTCTTTAGTATTTAAAGAATTATTTTATCAAATTAGATTTTCAAAAATATTTTTCTACCCATTTTTCAAATTGCCGCTTTTTTTAACTTAAACAAAATAGAGTTGCATTTTTTTTATTTGCGTTTATTCGTTTTCGGTGCGTGTAAATGTGATGCACTGGTGCGTTTTATTAATACTACGCACCGGGGCCTGTTAGGATGATAAGCGCACCAGACTTTTTAAAGTTTTTTTTTTTTTTTTTGGTATGTAAGATCATAAAAAATAATGATAATTATAAAGTACATGAATTTATTTTCATTATTTTCTAAACTTTATAGATGTAAGATCATAATAAAATAATGGTAATTATAAAGTATATGAATTTATTTTCATTATGTTCTAAACTTTATGTTACAAAAATTGGTATTATTCTAGATTTGTTATTTTACAATTATGTGCAAATTTACAAATTTAAATATTTTAATAAAATCATTTCACATTAATACAATTAAAATTTTCACATTAATAGAATTAAAATTTTACATACAATTACATTAATTAAAATTAAAATTACAATTACAATTTTATATTAATTTCACATACATGAATTATGATTAGAATGACAATTACGATTTTAATTTTACATACAATTACATTTACAATTTTACATATAATTACATTTACAATTACAATTACAATTTTGCAAATATTTTACAGACAATTCAATTAAAATTACAGCTACAAATACAATTACATTTACAATTACAATTACAATTTTACAAATATTTTACATACAATTCAATCAAAATTACAATTACAAATACAATTACAATTTGTGAAATTTACATACAATTAGAATTAGAATTACAATTTTACAATTTTTCATATATACAATTACAATCATTTCAGAATAAATTAAAAATTACAATTACAATTAAAATATTACATTAATAAATATTTTACATACAATTACACTTAAAATTACAATTAGTACAAATACAAATACAATTTTACAATTTTACATAGAATTAAAATTTAAATTACAATTACATTCACGACATAATATTTAATAAATATCATGGTCATTTAATAATATTAAATTAATTAATAAACATCGTCACGATCATGATAACCATCGTACAAACATCATATTCGACTAATAAACACATTCAATTAACATCAAATTAACATTATATATTAACATCATCACAACACAAACATCAAATATACATCTCAATATAATGTCAAATAACTCATGCACCTATCACATATACACATCTATTTGCAAGCTAAACATTAAATGAACATATCTAACATGACTAACAATATGCGCCACATCATGATGATCATCAACATGAAAATTAAGTACAACTGCAACATGAACATAAAATACATGGACCATATATATATATATATATATAACTGAATAATGTTAAAAATATACAACTGTAATATAAATCATGTCATGGATCAAGCGCTGGTGGTAGTATAACAACATCAATAACACTAGTAGAAGTGGATGCGGCCTGCTCAGTAAAGCTGGGTGCAGCCTCGACAGTCGATGGTTGATTGGCCTGCTCATGATCATGATGATCACTAGTACTGATGGATGCATCCGCTGGTGGTAGTACAACATGATCAATATGAGGCGCAGTAGTAGTGGAGGCAGCCTGCTCAGTCAATAATACTGCAGCCTCGGCGGTCGATGGTCCAACATGCTCATGATGATCGTGACTAGTACTCATGATGGATGCTGCAGGCTGCTGACTAGACGTGGCCGATGGTCCAACCTCATCTCCATGATGACTAGTGTCAAATGCTGGCAGTGGAGCCTCATGCTAATCATCAGATGCACCGCGAGGTGAACGATCACGAGATGCATCTGAGTGGCTGTTGGCAGAATATCCATCATGTGTTGCAGCTCGACTACGCCTATAGCTACGGAAAATCCTCCTCAATCGCGTAACAGCTGTCGTAGCTCCTACGACATGCCGCATCAGGCCATATATGTCAAGCGGCATGCCTCTCCACATCCGTAACAATCTATCATCACCCTGTATCTCTCTGTAATGAGCGGGCCTGATGCCCGCATATGAAATCAATCCACAAAGGTGGCTGCCCAACTCCATCTGGTATCTGGTCTCTGGTCGACCACGCCTAGCAAAAGGCGGTACTGGTGCACCATGAGGCGCATGAGGATCAACACGTCTCTCTGCTGCGCCACTGGCCTCATCCTCTGGCGCATCAACCATCTCCTGATCGTAATCATCAGGATTGCCACCTGGATCATGTGGTGGATCCAGAATCTCATCGCCATTAAAAGACCCAATGTCTGCAAAATATATACAAGTACACAACAATAATTAGAAAATTTCATTACATAATTTAATAAAAACAAGTTAAAGAACATGTTAGAATAAATATAAATAAAATAGTAATATTACCTCTATCATCTGGCGGCTCATCAGGAGTGAAGAGGATGTTGGGACACCCTCGCCAATCTAGTCTAGCATAAGGACATGGGACCGTAATGACGGGATGCAGCCCACCAACGCTGGCTAGTAAGTCCAATGAATCATGTGATATCCTCGCTAGAAACATAGTGTCTCCCCTCTTGGGCATCATATGCCCCCACATGTGCATCCGGGCCTCCAACATCGGCCTATGAGGCTATCGAACAAAACTAGGTCTCATCTTTGGAAACCTCTCAAAAAATAAACAAAACAGCTCTAAAGCAAAAGGGAAGTTGACCCTCCCTTGTGCATGAGCACGACATCTATCTAAGGCCGTAAAAAACTGTCACATAAAAATGGTAGACCACCTGACAAGTCATGGCTGGTGTACTAAAGAATCAACATAATATAAAAGTGAGCAACTAATGCGTTGCCCGTCACTGGTGTTGTGCGAAATGATCGAAGCGATAATAGAGAGGCACTGCACGTATTGTCTACCAAAAGCACCTATACGTAACTGACCTCCAGGTACCTGAAAATTTGAAGGAGACAGTACATGTGCTCCAATGTATCTCTGGGAGTAAACTAACTGACTCCCTGCTACACAACTAGGTGGCACGTCTGGGAATGAGGGAAAATCCACCCCTCTCCTCGATATTTCTTTAATAAAATAAATGTCCTCCTCAGTGGGTGTGTACCACTGGTCAGGACCAACCTAAAAATCCTATCGGTGGGCATTCCACCTACCGATAAGATGTCTCAAAAGCACACTATGGGCCTTTAGGCTGGAAATAGCCTCCTCATAGAACTTGAGGAGGCCTACCTACTTAAGGATCTCCTGGGTATCTGCAGTAATAGGGTGAGGGAATCCATCTCTCTCCCTCTCTCTCGCCTCCCATTGGCGAATCATGTCATATTTTTCTGCTTGTCGTTGCTGCTATTCTCTCTGAATCATTGCCATATTAAATAATTTTTATTTATTAAAACATAAATGTATTTATAAGTATACATATATAATTTTTTTTGAAAAAAAACATACATACAAGTGGGTGCTCCATAAAAACAGTCACTCACCGGTGCCGGTGCGTCCTAATATTTTAGCGCACCATCCCCGGGGCCCCTAATGAAACAGACTACACCGGATTCGGTGCCGATGTCTATTTTTCAAGCACCGTGGTCTGTATATAATTCAGAATAGTGGTGCGCTGACTGAAATATACGCCTCTACGCGTATAGTCATGTTAGGGCACCGACTTCATGACAATGACATAGTTGACGGTGCAGTATTTTACTCGGCTGCATCATTGACCCTCTCGGAATGCAAAATGCGGTGCGCTGACATAAACCAGGGCGGCAAATGCAGTCAACGCACTGCACTATGATTTCTGGGGTGAACGGTGCACCTAGATAAATGAACACACTGCATTTTTCTTTTTAATTTTTAATTTAAAATTATTCGGGACGCCTTCCGGCATCACCCCGAAAACGGTGCAGTTACCGTTAGCACTGGTAGCGGTGCTGCCTGTAAATTTTACAGGTAGCATCGCTACCGGTGCAAGTCGAACAGCTCGAGCGCATCGCACGACAATTTTTTTTTTTTTGAATGGTTATTTTAAAGTTTATTTCAATATCTAATCTGGTAAAAGGCTTAATTATAGAAAAACTAGAAAAATACCTGTACATTTCACGGTCGAGGAGGCATATTGGCTGTAAAATTTGGAAAATAAAATTTTCCCACTGTTTTTCAAAATGCAAGCTGCAGACTGGTGGCAAATGTAGAGCAGAAATGCATGCAATGGGTGCAATGAGAGCACCGATGTCAGGGTGGCTCAGAAATAAGGAAATAGCACTGGGGCTTGAGAGCTCTGGAGCACTGAGGAAAGTGAATAATGAAGTTTTTTGGCTATAAATTTTTTTTATTAACCCTGTTTCAGTGCGCGGGGTTTTATAAGTGCACCGGTGCAGTTAAATAAAACCGCACGGGGCCATATCAATTTTGGCTGTTGTTTATAACGCGTGGGAGTAGCCCTAACCACACACCGGGATGTTTCAGTTTCATCGCGAAAATTTGATGATGCACTAGGGCAGTGAAATGGTAAAGCACCGATGCGTAATAGTTGCAAAGCACCGGTTTTTTGGCCTTAATTTTTTTTTTTTTTTTTGTATATAACGCTATTCCAGTGTGTGTTGTTTCTGGTGCACCGGTGCTCTTAGAGAAGAACTCACCGGTTCGTTTCTGTTTTTGCGCGGTGTTTTATGATGCACCGACGCAAAAGTGTATTGACGCCCCAATGCATTACAGTAATTGGATGCCTTGGCGATGTGTACTTCGCGCACGCTGTCCGGTGTGCCAATGTTTGGTGTGCACCGATGCGTTCTATGGTATCGTGTGTATCGGTAATTGATAGCTCAGGAGCACTGGAAAACTGAAAAATACGAGTTTTTTGTCATTTAATTTAACCCTTTACCAGTGCACGTTGTTTATAGGTGCACCAGTACTATTTGCTGCAAACGCACCAGTTGCTTTGTGTTTTGGCACGTTTTTTATGATGCACTGGTGCAGTTTCTGTCTACCACACCGGGTGGTTTCGGTGTTGGTGTTGTGTTTTATAATGCACCGGTGCGGACGAGTTTTGAGGCACTGATGCTCTATTATATTATGACGCACTAGGCATGTGTGTACAGAGTGCACAGTGTCCAGTGTGCCAATGATTTTGGCTGCAACGGTGCTTTATTTTTTTGAGAGCACCGGGGCGAGTTTTAACGATAAGAGCACCGATAAGAAAATATCCACAAAATGGATGTATGGGGTATTTTTCTTTGTGGTTCCTCAAAAACATCCGCTAGAGGGTCTTTTCCTTGTAGTGAAATATTCTTAGGGAGATAATCATAAGGCTGCCACATTGCAATGTTTACTAGCATGACGTGTGGAAGGATTACACACTTGGCAAGTATGCCAAGACATCCTCCCATAATAGAGACAATAGGACCAAGAGAATCTTAGAGTTGGTTCATTCGAATGTTTGTGGACCATTTTCCTCTCCGTCCCTTATGGGATACATATACTATATCTCCTTGATTTATGACCACTTGAGAAAGACTTGGATATTCTTCTTGAAGAAGAAAGATGCAGTTTTCTCAAAGTTCATGGAGTTAAAATACTTGGTGTAGAACCATACAAGTAAAAATATTAAGGTGCTGAGGTCATACAACAGTGGGGAGTACATCTCCAATGCCTTAAAGGAATTTTGTGTTAAGGAGGGCATCTAGAGGGAGCTTGCTATGCAACTTGCTCACAAAATAGAAGAAAAGACATATCAACGACTTACAAATCAACCTCTTCGAGGGGGAAACCTCCTTTACATTACATAAATGAACAATTATTGGATGATACAAATGAAAAAACCTACTTTCTATATATAGGAGTCTAAGGGGTCACAATATAATCAGAGCCTACATAACAATAATAATGTAAGGGCACAACGATAACAATAGTGGGCTTCTATGGGGCAAAATAATAACAATATGGGGACTACATGGGCACAAAAATAAAAATAAGGGGGATACACTAGAAATAACAATAAGGGGATACACTAGTATTATAGGGACCTAACATACCCATCTCCTTCAAAAAAGTCACTTGTCCTCAACGCTTGAGTAGTTTAGGATGCTTCTATATAAAATTTTCATCCTCCCATGTGGAATATTTAGCAGGTAAGTTCTTCCACTTGACGAGATACTCTGAAATTGATCATTTTCGTAGTTGTCGAGTTCTTTTTTATGGGACTGCTTCGGGTTCCAATATTATTTTTCCTTCCTCGTCAAGTTCTGGCAATATTATTTGAAGTGTGAGTTTGTCACCTATAACCTTCTTTAAGCATGAAACATGGAAAACCGGGTGCACTAGAGAAGATGCATGAAACTCCAATTTGTATTCCATAGTACTAATCTTTTGCAACACCTTGTAAGTACCATAGTACTTTCGCAATAATTTATTATCGTTCTTAGCTTGCTTGAGGGACATTTGTTTTTATGGTTGTAGCTGTAAAAATACCCAATCGCCTACATCAAAAATTATTTCCCTGCGATGTTGATATTCCTGTTGTTTCATTCGATTTTGTGCCGAATTTAGGTTATCCTTTAAGAGCTGGAGAGCTTGTTGTTGATGATCAACGTGATCTTCCATTGATTGAACCTTAGAATTTTATTGTAAGGATGATTTTAATGTTTGAAACTCTAGTGAGCATAATTGTGCAATTACACCTTGTTGTTATTTCTTTAGAAGCTTTGTGATGCCATTAGAGTTGATTATCTTTCTTGGTTTCCCCGCGATACCCCTTAATTCAACTTCCTTTCCTTCCTAGAAAAATTTCAAGAAAATTTCTTGGAAATTAAAAGCTATCGTACCCAAATATTGTAACCATTGAACTCCTTGTACAACATCAACACCAACCATTGGAATGGAAAGCATTGGGATATTCAATACATATTCTCCCATGGTTAGCTTGAAATTATGGCACTTTCTAGAGAAATTTATAGGTCCTCCATTTTCAACCACCACTTGAAACTCTAGTGCTGGATATAGGAAGTAATTCAATTCCTTGGCTATCTTACAATGAATAAAATTATGGGTACCACCTGAATCAATCAACACTATTACCTTTTTCTTCTTGATATGTCCTTCTATATTGAGAGTTTGATGAGTGGTAATTCGTGCCAATGCATTACAATATATGGTCAGATTCATTTCTTCTTTTTCTAAGGTCAGTTCTTGGTGTATATCCTATTCTTTTGAAGTTTCTTGTTCATTTTAACCCTCCTCTTCACAATCTATGTAAACTAATTTCTTCTCAACACACTTATGACCTTTAGTGTATTTTCTATCACAGCTGTAACAAATCCATTTTGTTCTTTTTCCTTCCAATTGTTTTGGTGTCAACCTTGTATGTTGTGTAAGGCTAGGAGTAGCAATACTTCTACCTTTATAGTTGTGTGTGGTAGGCTTCCTTGTTGCCATAATTTTGCTTTCAATTTTCCTTGCCAACTTGAATTCCTTCTCCAATGAATCAGGTTCCCAAAGGCAAACCTCATGTTGGATGTTATACTTTAAAGTGCCTATGAATACATCAATCCTATTCTCATATGGAATATCATTTATCCTTATATTCAATTTTTGGAAGTCCTCAATGTGCTGCACCCTTGAACCCTTTTGTTTGAGATTTATCCATTGGATATGGAAGGTGTTGCTCTTTGTATCCTCATAATGTGCTATCATTTCCTCTGTAAAAATTGACCAAGTGAAAATTTGTTTACCATAGAAAATCCATCGATACCATACAAACTGATTGGGTTCTAAATATAAAGTTGCAATGCGTACCTTTTGTATGTTTTTCACATTATGGAGATCAAAATATTGCTCCATATGTAGTATCCATGTTACGGGATCATTTCCATAAAACTTCCTCATATAAATCTTTGGAACATGGTGGGTCTTCAATCCAACGCTATATTTTATGAAATCATGATTAACATTTATTTTGTTCTCATCATGAGTTTCCTCTACAACATTTTCACGATTAGGAATTTTTTCTTGTCGCAACTTTGTCAAAACTTCCTTCAAACCTTAAAGTTTTTCTTCTATACCATTGAAATTAGCTTCCATGCCATTCTTCAAACACTTCGTCTTAGCTTCCATGAATTTATTCAAATCCTCCATCTTAGCTTCCATGCCATTCTTCAAACCATCCATCTTAGCTTCTGTTACTTTTTGTGAAAATGAAATTTGTTGCACTTGGTCTCGTAATTTTGATATATCATGTTGCATTTCTTCCTCTTCTTCATGTGTCGTAGTAGAGATTTCAGATTTATTACTAGGTGTTTCCGTTTTCTTTCTTTGGGGCATCTATTAATGATATTTATGCTTCATTATTCCGTTTAAATCACCCAAAAAAAAAAAAAAAAACTTATGCAAATTTTTAAAAATACACACCTTTTTCTTGCTTTTGAGGAGCTCTATATTGAACTTGATGTATCTCTGTGATTTCAGATCCACAAGATTTTAACTTCAATCATGTAGTAGCACTCTGAGTCTTATTTCCAATGCCACCATGAGACCTAATTTTGATTCTTCAAGATAATTTTATGCTTGATCTCCCACGATGAACTGATTATAGACTGGTTCAGTAGAGTGAACTTGTACGGAGTGCTGCATGTCATTGTTTCGACCTTTAAACCTGAAATAGATACATGAAAAACTAAATTCCATGCAATTTATACCACTTTTAACATCAAATTTTATGACTGAGATGAAATTTATGACGATTTTCCCTAGGTCACCTGTTTGATACTAAATTTTGGAGCCTGCAAAAATCATAACTTCCCCGGATCATATCTCCGAAAATATAGCAAATAAAGATCTAAATTTTTTATAAGAAGTTCCTTAGGATTTTAGCTTATCGTGGTAAGAATTTCAGCTTTTGAACCTTCGTAGACAAAACGTTATATCAAAAATTCCAATATGTTTTTTTTGTAGTAGCGAAACCCTAGAATCCAAAGCTTTGATACCAAATGTTATGACAAATCTCACAAAATAGAAGAAAAGATAGATAAAATACTTAGAAATCAACCTGTTCGAGGGGGAAACCTCCTTTACATTACATACATGAACAATTCTTGGTTGATACATTTTACAAAACCAACTTTCTATATATATGATTCTAAGGGGTCACAATATAATCAGAGCCTACATAAAAATAATAATGTAACGACACAACAATAACAATAGTGGGGTTCTATAGGGAATAATAATAACAATATGGGAACTACATGAGCATAGTAATAACAATAATGCGGATACACTAACAATAACAATAAGGGGCTACACTAGTATTATAGGGACCTAACAGAGCTCACCACACCTTATCACCATCAACAAAATGAAGTGGCTGAGCAGAATAATTGGAGAATCGTTAGAGCGGCTAAGGCCATGTTGCATGAAAAATGACTTCCCATGTTCCTATGGGAAGAGGCATGCAACACTGTAGTATTTTTGCAGAAAAAATTCCACACAGGGTGTTAGGAAAAGTCACAGCAGAGAGGCCTTCATAAGCAAGAAGCCTGATGTATCCTACTTCCAGATTTTTGGCAGCCTTTTTTATTAACATGTGCTTTTTGAGAACCGAAAGAAGAGGGAGCCCACAATAGAGAAGCGTATTTTTGTAGGTTTAATGAGACATCTAAGGCATATAGGGTGTAATTCCTAACACTCAGGAAGATCGTGACTATGAATGTGTGAGGTTTGTGGAGGAAAGGGCTCTCAGGAAGTCCTTGGAGCATGATGTGACAACCCCTTTGGGAAAATCCCCCTTCTATAAACATTGTAATAAGATTGTAAATAAAAATACAAAAAAAAGGCTGAGATGGGACACAAATTTTAGAGCCTGGGCAGGGTGTAATATTCCTGTTGAAAATTCCATGTAATAAAAGTTAATAAAGAAAAATAATAACCACAGTCGATGGGACACTTATTCCAAGTTGAATGTTGGGAAAAACATCCTAATTGGTGTTCCTTTGGTTTATTATTGCTAAGGAAATTGGAAAAGGAAATGGAAAAGGCTTTGGAAGGCAAATGCCATTTTTGGAAAATTTATTTATGAAAATAATGGAAAATAGGATAAAATGGAGGTGAAAGGTCACATGTTGCATGTGAGGAAGAAAATGAAGGAGAATAGTGGAAAATTAATAAAATAGAGGCCTCATTGATAAAAAGGCTTCTGAGGATTAGTTGGAAAGTTTTTGGCTCAATATTTTTTTAGTTAATTTCTGGAGCTCTCTCATTATTCTCCCTCTCTCCCTCTCACTCTTGGACATATAGTTTTCTTCGAGCACTTTGGCATTGGAAAAAGAAAGACAAAGAAGGTAGGAGGAAGGAAGGAGCAAGCAAGGAAGAGAAAGATCAAGCAACTACAACATGATTCTTTGTAGGTATTGATTTGCATGTGTGATTTCCTTGCTCTATTTTACATGCATGGTATTGCGTGTGGTTCTTTTCTATTATGGCATGGCCTTTTCCAAGTGTGACAGTGTTTTCAACCTAGCCTCTTCATTTCTAGATATCCTTGATGAGATGGGTTCTCATACTTTGGATGTATTCGAAGTTGAGTGAGGTGGATCTCCGAAATGAAAAACACATGGCCTATTAATCGTTGAACTAGACTGAGGATTACAATAAATGCACTAGCCTAGTAACCCCTGAACCGGACTGTGGTTTGCAGTAAACCCAGGATTGTGTGCCTCGATGGGCCTTGGAATCCTTGCTGGTGAATGACGGGGTATACAATAAAGCCAAGAGGTGGATTTCTCTCCGTTGAGCCTAGTATTCTAAAGATGGGATGTACAGTAAAGCCTGAAGATTGGGTCTCGGTGTATGGCCTAGTGATCCCTGGATCAAAATGTGGATTACAGTAAAAATTGAGAGACTAGAAGGCAATAAAATTCCTCACGATGTAGGTGGAGAACTACGATAACATCTATGCTTGTTTGGTTCTTCTTGGTTGGTATGAGTTCCACATTCATGCTTGGAATATGCAACGGGGGTGATTTTCTAAAGAGATATTTGGCTCATCCAATCTATGGGTGGGTGGAATGTGGTAGTCCCATCCCTGGTTGGTTTCTACATTCATTAATGAGAAATTCATTTCCTTGGAATTTTATGTGTAAGGGTACTGTTTTATATGTGGATCATATGGCTGATTAATCCATGATATTTCTATTGTTATTATGCTAGTTATGAGCATGTATTCTGATAATGATGATGTATGGCTATCCTCATATTTTTATTTGTAGATGAATAAACAATGTATCTATGACCTAATAGATGATACTGCAACTAATGATGTAAGGGGACAATGCTTCTTTGCGATTCTCAGATAGATATGAGAGCACTATGTTCGGATATGTTTTTTACACCTGTAGATTACATATTTGTGATATGTTTGACGAAATTCTTGTTATGGCTAGTAGGGTTCTAGTTTAGGTCTTGCCATGGTTTTTGAAAATACATCATTGTTTCACTGTTTTATTTTATTTCTGAATTTATCATTTAGTTATGGGCAGTGTCCTGGGCTTTGGGCTTGAAAAAATTCCTTAAATCTCATAGACGTAGGCACAGGTCTGGGAAATTAGTCCCTGGACATAGGCATGTATGCTTGTGGGAGCGCCCAAAGCCTCCTAGATGCACTCATGTCCATGCTGTGGGAGAGTTCAGGGGTTAAATCGGCTAAAAGCTTAGTGGGACCCATGGTCTAGTTACCTGAATGGTTGGGATGGTTCTTGGGAGTCTTGTTGCTAGTGTGGAAGGTCTGTATGATGTGTTTCTGTCGGTTCCACTTAATTAAGGTCACCTAGGAGGTTGAATATGATCATAGTATCCTCTCATCACATGTTTACCCTGGTTGGCCTATTACTTGGGTAGATATGGGAGGAGGGTGTTATAGAGGGATACTGCTTATGATTAGAAGAAAATCTGAGTTGATAAGTGAAAGCCATGGGAGGCTACAAATTGTGTTGAAAAGGATAAGATGTGTAAATTTACCATAAAACAAATGAGGATAGGGAGCATGCCTATTTGAAAATAGTTGCAAGAAATAAGGGACAAGAAAATTAAATAGGAGGTGGCCACGCTGTTTAAGAGTCACTTCATGGATAAAATCACATAGAGTTTATTTGTCCATCGATTGTATCAAGAAACAACTAGAAATAAAAATAAAGGAGAAAATGGGGAGACAGAGAGGCAGGTGACACCATCTCACTGGTCTGGGAAATTTTGTCCAGACGTGGAGAAACATACTGTGGATGCATGAAACATAGGAAAAATGAAGAAGGGATAAATTTAGACAAGAGGACACATGAATAAGGATAGACGAGACTACAACCAGTTGGAGGGGGTTTGTTATATAGAAGCGCAACATTGAGGAAAACAAGAAGAATAGGGAGCTAGGCTATTTTCTGGAGGAGAGGAGGCTTTAAATCATTGAAAATAATGAAGGAGGATTCCAAGAGAAAGGGGAAGCAATAAATTCCAAGATGCGTGAGTAGCGTGGATAAGATATTGAAGAAAAAAACAACAAGCAAGTATCCTTCAAACTATTGATTTGTAGTGATTCCAGTGGCCTGTAGACTACTAGTTTGGGGTAAAGGAACTAGGTATCAAGCATTGGTTATTAGGTGGAGATGGGTAAATCTCTAGACTGCCACTAGTGTTAAGTGTGAAATTATTTGAGCACTCCCCCTCAAGCTCTGAAATATGGCTCAGGGTTGATAGCTACAAGAAAGACTTGGCTACAAATTGAGTACGATTTGGTGGAAAATTAGAGTCTCAATCTCAGTTGTCACATTTATCATTAGAAGATATGTGTTTCTTATGCCTCATGTGATAATGAATGCTATAAGGATGTCTAATATGTTGTTTCTTTTCCATTTTAAATCATGGACTAAAAATGATAAGGGTTCTTTGTCTTGTGATTTTGAGGAGGAGTTTAGCTCTTGTTTGTTGATGCTTATTATGTCCTCTGGACTAGAATATTACTTTTGTGTCCATAGTGTTTATAAGTTCTTCTATTAATATCGAGGAATTTGATTTCACATGTGGAACATGGAATGTTGACTGCCTATGTGAAATTTCAAGAATGGCCTAGTTATTGGGTTTAGTTATGAGCTTAAATTATGACCTGGTTTCCTGAGAATAAGAGAAGGGTAAAATCCTTATTGATTGAATGATTGTTTGTGGATTATATATTTTAAGGATTTTACCATGCATTCAAGCCTCAATATAGAGTTTTTACACACACACACAAAAAAAAACTGTAATAATATTGTCATGCCATAGTTTGAAGGTATCAACTACAATCAACCCTCAATCACATGGAAGGTCATGTGACCTGGAGGAAGGGCTAGGGAATAGTAACACTTTTCACATTGATTTGAGGTCACATGGGAACTACACATAGGACAGGGTCAAGCTACTAATAGGAACCCTACCAAAACTTGGAATGTGGCTAGAGCTATTGAGACTTTGGGAAAGGGGATTGATTCATGAGGAGACCATATGGCCATGTGACAGGACCAATGAATGAGGAATTGAAACCGATTGACAGTGGGTAATGAAAATTAGATTGATGGTCCATATTAGAACGTGAATCCCTCCTGATGTTAGCGAGGGAGACAAGGGTTCCACATTCAACCACAATTGTCAAATATTCCCAAAGATTTAGGGCTATTAGATAATTTGTGCAAAACCATGTAGTGGAATTGTGAACATTAATGCCCCCTCCCTGTGATGCGGTAGTGTGGGGGGTCCAAATTTGTTATTTGTTGTTTATATTTCCACGAATAAATATTTGTTCGATAGATGGGGTCGAACCTTGTGTAAGAAAGTGGATTGGGGGGGTCTGCGTTTTCATCACAACCCTTGAATTGTAAATCCACCACCATCGTAGGATAAGAGGGAGTGGCCCAAAAAGGGGCTTGAATAAATTTCATAAAGAAATTATAAGTATAGAAGGTCAAAAAATGACTAAGCCTAAAGATATTAAAATAGGCTTAAGTCGAGTTGGATAGAAATTCGGTGAGGTCAAGAGTCAACCCTTAGTCAGGGGTCAGCTTCATTTTAGGTTCTTTCGTAGTCAAGTCTAGAATAGGTTCGTTGGACGAGTTAGGATTTCAATGCAGTCGGGCCTGGATACCAGGTCGAGGAATCAGTAGTCGGGGTCCTAACAAGGTCGAAGGTTGAAAGTCAGTACTGCAAGTGCGTGTGCAATTGGGTTTGACAGAGAGTCCCGACCTAGAATTTTATCAACAAGGTGGATCTCTAGGCATTGATAATGTGGCATATGCTGCAATGGAGTAACACTGACCCTTGTGTAAGGGTGATGTCACCGAGTAGGCACCACATGGGTACCAAGTGGCATGGCCAGGAATAGAGGGGATAAATGTTGAGTGGCCATAACTTCTGGTCGAGAAACCAAATTGGGGTAAATTTTATATAACCAGAATTGTCTCAACAATATGAACACAATGACATTATTTTTTTGGGTTTTGGGGAAGTTGAAAAATGTCAAAAATTTTAGACCCCATTTCTATAAAAAAAACATTGGGAGTCGAGTCAAAACAATAGCCACTTCCTTTTGGTTAGGGTGATAATGGGGTTTGTTACACATGAGCAAGATATAGCACAGGAGGAGTAGCAAGCTCCCAAGTAGGAGGCTTAGTCAGCTCCGCAAATTTAGTCACAACTAGTTGTTGGGTTGATCAAGCAACCTGTAAATGAGGAGAAAGTGTAGGACTAGGATGAGAGATAATAGTGAGTGAAATCCACTCAACCATACACTCCCAAAACTGGGAGAAGATGATCCAAATGAGAATATCATTTGATAAGGGAGGCTCCAGAGAGAATTGGAGCCCCTAGCTCCACATTTAGATATAGTAGACAACCACAAAGGTACACGAGGTACATGGCATTGATGACCTAGTTTCTAGACTCAAAGACTTCTTGTTACAAGGAGGAAACTCCTCAACATGTATGACATGATGCCATAGTGGAGGGGTATTCCTCCATTATGAGAATGATGTTTGGGAGGTAGTTCCAAGTCAAGTTGGAAAATCAGTGGCTAGTTTTCACTGGATCTATAAGTTCAAGCATGGAGATGATGGGAGTGTGGAGAAGTAAAAGACTAGATTCATGGCCAAAGGGTTTTATCAGGTCAAGGGGATAGACTACAATGATATGTTTGCACCCGTGGATAAGTACTTGTCCATTAGGACAATATTGGTTTTTGCAACAAAAATGGGGTGGAAGGTCCACCAAATGGATTGAAATTATACCTTCCTTGACGATGTTATTGAGGAAGATATATATGTTAAGAAACCTAAGGGGGTTGAGACTTTTAGTAGATGTACACATGTATGCAAGCTAAAGATATCCCTTTATGGGCTTAGGTAGGAACCACGAGCATGGTATGCCTAATTATATAGATAATTTTTGAGATTGAGATTCACTAAGAGTGAAACCGATCCTAATATATACTACATTGTGGTTGTAGGTATTTTGCTCATTATAGTGTTATATGTAGATGACCGAATATTGACAGGAGCAGACATCCTAATCTAGGAATGAAATAGAGATCTTGGAAAGGAGTTTTAAATGAAGTATTTAGGTTTGATGCATTATTTCCCTAAGCTGGAGGTATGGAAAGATAATGGGGAGATCTTCTTGGGATAGGGATTCACATATGTAGATTGGATAGGGAGCCATAAAAACAAGAAGATAACTTTAGGTTTCACCTTTAGTGTTGGATCAATAACTCTTTCTTGGTTCAACATGAAGCAAATATCAATGGAAATGAGCTTAGCTGAGGTCGAGTACATGGGTGCCAACCTGAAAACTTGTGAGGTTATATAGTTGAGGAAGCTACTTGTTGGGTTGTTCAGTCACAAGTTGGAACCTACAGTCATACACTATGGCAATCTGAGTTGCATTAAACTCTTTGAGAGTTCAATGTTTCATGACCACTCCAAGAACTTCGAGATCTAGTACCACCATATTAGATATTGTGTTCAAAAGGGTATAGTCAAACTTCAGTATGTTCCTACAAAGGAGAAGAAAACACATATATTGATTAAAGCTATGTCTAGAGGGATATTTGCCTACTTCAAAGATACATTTGGCATAGTGCAAAACACCTTCCTCTCTAAGAGAGAGTTTTGAATGGAGTTAGAGAGCAAGGGTTTTGTCTAGTTTATGATACCTAGACTAGAAAAGGGGCCCACAGATTTCCACTACTTAAAATTTTATTTATATCCTGTGCATTGACTTAGGAAAAAAATATTTTTCCAAATTAAAATTATAATTTAATCTCAACATAATATTAAAAAGTATTCTCAGCCTTTGGGAGTGCTTAATGGGGCCCGAGTCGAATTATAAAGGGAGATAAGGCACTAGGTGGAAAAATCAAATCAAAGCATCATATTTGTCTGTGTTCTTCTGAACATTTTGTAGCCAACATGATGAGCTCTAGGGCATTACTTCTAGCACAAAAGGGAAGAAGAAAAGAGGCTATATGACCCTCATATTTTCCAACCAAGTATTTGCTACATCGAGCTCGAGTTCACCTGTGAAGAGGGTCGCACAAAGGGTGTACAAGCAATCGTACATATTTCATACTACGTGTAGGATGGTCATGATGAGAGGGAAGTGCGTAGTCTAGGAAAGGCACAAAGGGTTTTTCAATGGCTACCGAGTGTAAAGGGAAGTTTTCCCTCATTATTGTACTTTTTTGAAAGAGCAATTACTGAAGAAGAAATAAGAACACACACATTGCAAATTTTCTGTAGTTTGGATTTTCTCGGTAACTTCTAGTGTTATGTGTTTTTAAGGTACTTGTGTCTTCCATGATTTATTTTCCATTGTGAATGTTTAGTTAGAATACTCAGTATATTTGGTGAATGCATATGAAATTTTCAGGTCCAATTTCTTTCATTTTTGAAAATTCATTAAATTAGTTGTTGGGTATTTAAAAGTCTAACAAGTCCCCCCCCAATAGGTGGTACCTTTGAGTGGGTCTGGGTTGAATACCAATTCAATCTAGTGAAAAAATTAAAAGTTTTTCAGTGGGTGTATCCTCCTTTTCTTTCGAGTCTCGACATCCCTATTGCATGGATGATGCTTAAATCAGGAAATGGGAGTCAAAACTAAGAAGAATGATGTTGAAGTAAGCTACTTGAGGCATCAAATGGAAGAACTTAGAACCATTGTAAACAACATCACCCTTAGCATGATTGACTCAGCCAACACCAGCGACGCAGCCAAAACCAAGTGTCCTTTGAAAGAGCCATCCCAAGACTTGGGTAAGATCATAGTTATGAGAGACTACATGATCACTTAACAATTGTATGTTTTGTAAATTTTACTTTTTTGTGGGGCTATTTTGGAAGGTGTACACCTAAAAAACCCCACTTTTTGTTTATCTGAATCATGTTCTGAAATAAAAGAAAGTATTGATATTAGATAGGAAGAAACAACATGAATATTTTATAAAATTGATGTTGCCATTCACCGAGGTATTATTTAATTTCAAGGGATGCAGAGACATATATATATATATATATATATATATATATATATATATATATAGATATATATATATATATATATATATATATATATATATATATTGATGATTATTTGAATATGTGATATTGATAAGCCATGATATTGCAACAAAATCTATTTACAAATTAAGAATCTCCTAGATAAAGTTGAGTGAAATTTATAGTTAATAATCTTGTTACATATTTTAAAAGGCGTATTCTAACTTATAGACGAAATAACTTTTTCCACAGATTTTCACCAAAATCCGACAATACAAGTTCAAGATTTTTGTTGTTTAAAATACATTTTTGAATGCATAAATGGATTCAGCACCCTTGAAAACCCTTGGAGCACTTGAATTATGTAGATTAAACAATTCAAACTCAAGTTTTTAAAAATATCTGTCAGATTTTGATTAAAATTAACCAGAAAAATGACCGTGAAAATGCCACTTCATCTATAAGTAAGAATACACCATTTTAAAATGTATATATGTTTAACTCATATATAATTTTTTTTTTTAAATATATAATTAATATTACTAATTTAAAATATAATTATAATTTAGTTAATTTTTATATATTTTTTTAAAATGTGAAATGTATCGACCTTTACTAGCCATTTGCTCTAGATAGTTGTGCTAGTTATAAATTAGTTTATAAAATCAAAAGTGGGGACATATATCACTAGTTATTCTCCATAAACACTTATCACCATTATTTAAGGAAAAACAAGCCACCTTAAATGATCAATTGGTGGTCAATAAGGGGAATGTTTTCACTTCCCCTAAATATGTTTGGGTTGTGCCATTGACCTATTTTCTTATGAGCTCTTAACCCAATAGATTAAATCATATTCCAAGACATTTATTTTTACAAGAGTATTTTTTTGTGTTATATAACTAATTAAATTAAAATTATTGGTCATGAAAATTTGTTATATATGTGTGTTTGTGTGTGTATGCGGGGGGGGGAATGAATATAATAAAATTAATTAAATAAAAAATATAGGGTGGAATTGTTGTTATCTTCCCCACCTAAGTTCAAATCCTTTCTATCGACATGATGAACATTGTTGTAATGGCTTCATTAGTCTTTGTGCCTTGTGAGCTCTTTAGTGAGTATGCTTGTGGGTTGATTTCTTTCCTTTGATAAAATACAATTAAAAAATTGTTTAGACTTTATATCTATAGATATAGGTTGGTTTAATTATTAATTATAATTATAAATGTAATTATTAATTGTATGTTTTATTTGTAAGCTTGGTATTTTTTCCATTTTCCTTAATTTTAATTAGCAAGTTACAACCAAATGGATACTATTAGGTGGCCTCAACTTGCCCTGAACAAGAAACCAAGTCTATTTTCCACCTGATGGTGCGATATGCCATCCAAAAACAATAATTTTTTATTCTATCAAACCAAGCTAAAAATTGTTGGAGGTTCATACATATTCCATCATCTACTTGCCTATTGGCATGATTGGTTATACATATAAAACTAAATTCTATCTGCATATAGATAGTAAACACAAAAACAACCAACAGTAATAATCATGAAGAATAATTTTCTTCCTTAGTCGAGGCAGATTCTACAAGCGTCGGGTCCGGAACAAAAGTTCCTTGGAGCTCAATCGGGTTAAGGATGCATGGGAGGTGATGTTCGATGCACCCGAGGCAAGTGTCTTGCTTCTGGAGTTGGAACTTTAGCTTGTCAAATTCACTTATGTAATCTAGAAAGTCTTGAAAAATCGTGGCCAGGCTCATGGATATCTATTACAGGGCCTTTCCTAGGATTGCTTTCATGGACCAGTATAAAAAAAATGTTTGTTTGAACTGCGTTACTCTTCCCTGAGTCTTCCCAGGGTCGGGCATGAGGGCCCTCCATTCTTTTGCTTCCATCTCCATCGAGCCTGCATGGAGATTTAAGTTTGCTTCGCATTTATCTATAAACTTCTGAATGTCTTCGGCGGTGTTCTCATGGTATGCCTTCGTAGCATCATGAATGATACCAACAATGGGCCTCCTACCTCTTGGCCTACCCGAGGAAGAACTAGGTTTTCCCTCAATTTATTTCCCTTTAATTTTTCTACCTCGACCTCTTGCAGCTGGGATCTTGGTCTGAACCATATCCACTTTGTTATCGGCCGATGAGCTGTGCGTTTTTCGGAGGGTAAGTCCATTGACGGTCCCTATTTCCAAGTTGGTTACCCATCAAAGTAGCAATAAAGGAGCGTAATTTGAGGAAATGAACCAGGCTTCCATTCCTTTCATTCTAAAAACAAATACTATTGTTCTAAGAAATATGAATGTGGTCTTTCTCCCGAATCCTAGTACCGTTCATGGTAGGAAGACAGGACGAGAATCCCATATAGGGCTACCCGACGTCAAGGTTATTGACTATGGTGCACTAAACGGATTTCGACCAAAATACCTAGGGAGGGCCTGACACATTCTTCTCGCAATCATCCCTACTGCAGCCAACAAGGGTCATCGACTAAGATAGGGGATCTTCCCACCCAACATCGCTCAAACCCTTTCCCCAATCCCATTAGACATACTCAATAACTACCAAATCCCAGTGAGGACTCAACAAATTCACCACCCTCCTCGCAGAGGTGGGGTTTCCCATTAGATTTATGCAGATTGCATTACGGGCACAATTCAAAATTTTAAAACCCGATATAGACAAAGATAGAGGTTTTTTGTCCCAACCCAAATCAGCCACCCCCGTCTTGGGAATACCAAAACCTCCTGAATGAATTTGATTACAACCACCCTTACACATAACACCCATCTGCATGTTGAAGGATTCCATGCCAGCCTTTCCACATGTTGTTTCTTAAGAGACAATCCCTCGGTTGTGAAAGGAATCAGTGCTCAAGAAAATTTTAAAAGTGTTTCACAGGAATGATTTCATCATGAGGTCTTTGTTCTTTCACTCTGGGAACTAGTTTTCTAAAAACCTTAATGATCTAGAATAATAAAAGATTTCACAATGCCATTCACTGCTGATATCTGAATGGAAAGAAGAACTGCAAGGGAAACTCAAAAAGATATGTTGAGGAGCAAAATCTACCACTTTAAAGTTTCAGAGGAAATTCATGGAGAGAGAGGAAACATCGAAATAATATGTTGTAAACACATAATCTATTAATTTAAAGTTTCATCAGGAGTTTATGAAGAGAGAGGAAACTCAAAATGATATGCTAAGGAGCATAATATACCACTTTAAAGTTTCAGAGAGAATTGGTGAAGAGAGAAAAGTTGGAGTGAAGGAGCGAAAATTAAGGTTATTTAACTCTTACACACAAATGTAATTAAGAGACTAGCTGCTACATTACTTCACTTCATTCAAAGAATAAGGGAAACAAAATGGCACAAGAAATACGAATCACCATCAACAGATGCAGGAAACTTGCTGTTAATTTCATTTACCAATCAGAAAAATAAGTACAAAAGGTAATCCCCAAGAGGTCCAAAACTCAAAACCCTATTTTTGTCTTTCTCTCTTGCTTAAATACAAACAAAATCAGTTTGTAACTGCTCAAGCTTCTTGGAACTCCTAAACTTCCTAAACAGTTAAACTAATTATTACATTGCAATCGAGGACACCATTTTAGCTTCGACATTAACAAAGAAAACAAAATACACTCAGAATAATCCTTTTACTGAGTCCGATTTGTTGTTGATGTGTCCCTTAGAAGTGGTGAGGTGTCCTTTCTCGTTACGATGCAATAGCTGCATAGTTCTACAATAACGCCCCTGTGCCGGACTTGCCCCAGCTCTCGTGCTTCCAACAGTGCCACTATATCCTCTTCTTCCCGAATCTACCTATGCCTCTGTGTGTTTCGGCTGTGATGTCCCAATAGTCTGTATAAACACATCTCCACCTGACTCTGCCCATGCTTTTGCGTTTCGAATGCTATCATCGTGTCACCTGCTACTCGGCTCTACCTCTTCTGCTCGTGCCTACTGCGTTATGTCTTTTCTTATCCTTTGCCCTGCGTCGGACCACATACCCAAGTCTCTCTACCCACGTTCAGACTTTCTTTCATTACCAAGGCATTTCACCGGTTTTACATTATAATCCTCTTTTCTCCCTCTGATGCGATTTAACACAAGAACTGCCTTAACTCTGGATTTGAAAACCTTTGGCATTCACCTTTGAAACCGCATCGCATCTGAATATTTGAGTTTTGTTAAACACACATACAGAAGAAATCAACAATGGTCACTTTAAAAGAGATCACACATAAACTCAAACCACTTACTTACATGCGGAACTGTGGTTGTAGGGTCCCATAACATCGTGACCAATCGGAAGAAATCACACTTCACAACTTATTTGATATTGCATGTCAGCAATTATAACAAATATATTAAATGGTAAACAATGAAATTTCCAATGCGAAGTTGCGACGGTGATGTCACATCGCAACATCACAACTTTTACAACTTATCGCAATTCGACACCCGCAAGTTAAGGCTATACCGATAAGAGTTAAAACATAATTTATGCGATGTGCGATATGCGCTGGTGCTCTATGCCGACATGTGGCCCTTCTCCTCATCGCATTGCAATCCAAATAACATACTGCGCGATTCCTTAGTGCTAAACACTAAAATCTGCAATTTGCGAAATCGCTCGAATTTCGATTTAATCTCCGCCATTGATCTATGCCCAGATCTAACGGTCCTCGCTGTATCTTTTATTTTTTGGTTGTGCTCATTATTTTCTTCCTTGTTGTTCGTAGAACACTTGACTCGATCACGACTTGACCCACTTACCATTCACGACTCTGCCTTTGTTGATTGGATGCCTTTGCTTCCTTTCTGCCTTAACTTCCTTTGCTTCCTTTGTTTCATTTCTGCATTTGCTGATGGTCTAATGTTGCTGCTGCTTCCCTGATTTTGGTTCCAGTGCACATGTGATAATTAATCCTCATTGCGCTTGTGGTTATCCTTTTGAGCATATTGCAAGTCTTCTTGACATTCTAACAACTGTTCCTCAAAAACCTTGAATTTCTCAGAACCTCTTTTGATTTTTAGCTGAGTCAAATTAGACTACAACATCTGGCTCCAGATGGGGACAACACTTTGGTAACAAAGTGCTGAGAAATTGTAGATCAATAGCCTTTATTGGGCATGGAGTCAAAGAGCACTTGTAGATTAGTAGCCTTTATTGGGCATGGAGTCAAAAACACTTGTAGATCAATAGCCTTTATTGGGCATGGAGTCAAGGAGCACTTGTATATTAGTAGCCTTTACTACGCATGGATTCAATCCCAAATGGGAGTTGATCCAGTATGAAATCCCCCTAAAACCTGCTACACTTTGGACTTCTTCCTTTATTCTTAAACTTAAAATAACGAACTAGAAATTCTACAACTAATAATGCTCAATGTCTGAGCTTATTTATGTACAACTCCCATGTGTGTATTTATGCCCGAACTTAATCAGGTGAAGTCAGCCTTCCAATGGCACCAACCCAACATTTTCATGTTATACCTACTGCATTCATATTGTTGAAATTTGAATATCACAATAGGGAGGTACCATGAAAGTTTTCCAGATACAAAGCTTTGCACATACCTTTGTATAAATGCTTGTTGCTGACAAAATAAAGTTGTCATATGGCCAGCCACTAGATCATAGAACCGATGAGACAAATTTTCTACTGCCTCCTTTTATTGAACATCTTGCTGATGTAGACTTATTTGTACAGGGAAACTTCCTTCACTGTTTGAATCCTCAATTTGAGGTTGTACGTGAGAAGTTTGATTGTTGTTTTTTGCTGAAAACCATTTAGGCCGAGAAGAGAAATATAATGTTTTTTTCTCATAACACTGATGTTATTCGTATAATGCCAACACTTGACAAAAATATTCAGGAATTGTAATGCAACATTCATTTATCCTCTCATATAAGGTTGCATCAAGATCAATAATACAATCAGAGGAAAAATCTTCTTTCTCCAATAAGGAATGTACATTTTGGGCCTTATAATATTTTGAGGATATAAAGCAGGAAAAAATCTTCTTGATATGTAAAGGAAAATAGACCATCAAAATGATAGTGAAAAATAAAAATTCCTTTAAAAGACTCAAACTCTGATACCTGTATTTTCCATGGTGCTTTCTCATTTCCTTGCCCACATAATTCCTCATCTAATGAAACCTTCATCAATGGAGTCAACAGGTGAATAAAATACAACCAAAATTGTATCTCAATATTGTTCACCGTCAAGAAATAGATTTCAATACCTAGGGAAAAATAACTTCGTGCCTTCATCCTCGTCAACGACGCCAAAAAATGTTGTATGTTAAGAGACAATCCCTCGGTTGTGAAAGGAATAAATGCTTAAGAACATTTTAAAAGTGTGTCACATGAATGATTTCATCATGAAGTATTGGTTCTATCCCTCTGGGAATTAGTTTTCTAAAACCCTTAATGATCTGGAATAATAAAATATTTCACAATGCCATTCACTGTTGATAGCTGAATGGAAAGAAGAACTGCAAGGGAAACTCAAAATGATATGTTGAGGAGCATAATCTAACACTTTAAAGTTTCAGAGGAAATTCATGGAGAGATAGGAAACTTAGAAATAATATGTTGTAAACATAGAATCTATTACTTTAAAGTTTCATTAGGAGTTTGTGAAGAGAGGGGAAACTCAAAATGATTTGCTGAGGAGAAAAATCTACCACTTTAAAGTTTAAGAGAGAATTGGTGAAGAGAGAAGAGTTGGAGTGAACACTAGCACATTTGGCCCAATTTCCGATGGCCAATTCATCGCTATTCTGACACATAGGCATCGCAAGAGCGACAGTTTGAGGCGGGGAAAAACGTGGTTAGCCATTACGTCGCAATTCCGACACTTCAACAAAGTGTCGGAAGAGTAACACTATTTCCAAAGTTTCTAGAACGTCGTTGCTCTTCCGACGTTATCAAAACCGTCACTCTTCAGTCGCTCTTCCGATGAAAATACAACGTCGCTCTTTCCAATGAAAGGGAACCAAAATTTATGAGAACAAGAGAACTCAGCCTCTGGAGGATGAATGCAATGCCTAAATTTTGGCCTCTTTCCAATGAAGTGAACACAATTAAAGAGAATAAGAGAACTAAACCTCTGCTACAGACACTGGACACCTTTATCCACTGTGTAAACTCATCACAGAATAGGATGAGATAATGAACTAAGACTACCAACCAATTGTGAAACCTAGCCTTCTCGAGATCTGATGGATTTCAACCTACAAACCCTGGCCTCCAAACAAATACCAATACCCAACTTTAGTAGGAAGGTGCTCGGCCACACAAGGAGAATGATCGGCCTTCAAAGCAAGGATGTCCTCGACCTCTTAAAATGATAAAATCACCTCCAATGAAAGAGTAATCTCAACCAATGAAAGAGTAATCTCAACCAATGAAAGAGTTTCTTTTGGCTTTGATGAGAAGAGGCTCTTGGCCTCCGACTGTAAAATTATCTCGACCCTCCAAATGTGGTTCTCTCGGCCTATAACAAAGGAAGGCTCTTGGCCTCATAAGACAAATGCACTAGGCTTGTCAAATAGAGGTGCTCTCGGCCCCTTCAATTAATTGTTGATCTAGCTTTCAATTGCAAGAAGGCTCTCAACTTGAATTTTGAAGTGCACTCGGTCTCTAAGAAGACCAATCTCGGCTTGATAAAAGTGTAAACTCATTCTCTTATTATTGAAGAAGTCAAACTCCAACTATAGAATAATTTCGGCCTCCTGAAGTGGTTTATTGTGGGACTCTAGAATAAGATAAGGCAACCTCCAAAGAACAAGTTCGATCTACCAAAATTAATGAATCTTAGTCTCCCAAACAATATTTAGATCTTCTGAAGCTCCGAATCAGCCACTAATGTTAAAGATAAACTTTGTGATGCTCCTAAAATTCAATAAAAATTCGACCTTCAAAATCTGGTGTACTCAACCTCTTGGAAGGAAACTTGGATCCTCCAATGATGAGATAGTTCTTCCTCTGGAAAAATGGATCTTTCCCTTCAGATTCAACCTCCTCTAATGCCAAGGAACTTAATCCAATAATCCACCTACAAGAGTAACGTTTTCCTCTGATAATAATATATCGATCAACTCAAATATCTCCTACAATGCAACTCGATCTGCTCTAAAATCCCCTGCATTTAGCTCAATCGAAAGGTCTGGATGTCTCTTGCCTACTCGAGTTTCCACATCACCAATATACTCTATAATTTGGTCTACTCGTATGACCTGTTGCATGTTTGTGATACCAGTTTAAGCCCAAAATCGATCAATTTACCTATCACAAGAAACCTGCTAACGAATTTCATCTCTACAAATATATGTTTGACCGTATTACCCTGTCTACAATGTACATTACATAAATCCATAACTGTTAATGGAGACTGAGAATTGCAATTAAAATTAAATGTGATATAATTAATCTTGTAGTTTATTGGTTGAATCCAGAAGTGTACACATTTCATTAAACTCTTATAACATTAAGGATTCAAATATTACTCTAAACTTGTTAAGTGCCCAAATTTTGGCTAGGTTTGGAAGGTCCACAACAACCATGGTGTGTATAGGGCTATAAGTTGTTAAGCGAAAATGTCAACACTTTAACATCAATTTCACTGTTTTTAAATGAAATTCAGCAAACTGCAACCACAAATGTATATGATTTTGAATATTGCAACAAGAAATAGTGAAGGAGGCATCCTGAAACATCTTTCCTGATCCTAGTTGGAAAGTGATCACCTAAACTAGGTGGGGGCCACACAGGTGATTTTTGTCGCAAAGTCTATTTTTAGACATATGGATCATGGTCTATGAGTTGTAGGATGCTATTTATGGATGATTGGTCAAGTTGGTAAAAATATATGGACCTCTATTTTTATACATACTGGGTGGAGTCTATTTTTAGACTTCCAATCTAAAAATAGATCAGTCGAATATTATTAGCCCTTAATAATATTTGGACTATAAACATTATCTTATCCTCTTGGAGCACTTCAGTTCGAGCTACGGATGTGGCACATGCAGCTGAAAGAAGGAATTATGCTATTCCTAGGGGTTAGTTGAGCTATTGCATGGTTGACTTCAGTTAGAACTCATGTGGCAGAGTTTGGTGGAGTTGATGAGACAGTTGATGGAGTTGTGTTCGGTTTAACTTAGTTGAACTAGTTGTATTTAGTCTAACCGATAAATACACTAGTGATGAGTGGTGTGAATTAATTATTAATTAATTCACTAATTATTAACTCATAAATCAACTAAAGAATACATCAGTTAACTGCAATGCATGGACAGTTCAGTGGAGACCAGTGTTAGAGGTGGGTGAAAGGGTGAGTCTACTATCATTTGTGACTATAGCTGTGCATGAGATTTGCACACACATTGATTGAGATTGCCAATGAGAATTGCACAGTACAAGCCAGTGGGATTCGAACTTGGATCTCATCATTATTCATCTTGGATTGCGTAGTAGAGGCAGGTAGACAGGTGGAGGAGATTTGAACTTGTGACTTGTTCATATCTGAGCTAGTTTGTGTGTAGCATGTGAGATAGTGTTGAGAGTTGTGAGGAGCTTTGTGCTATGTATTGTCACATTTTCTCTATCATTATAATATACAGATAGTTGGGGGTTTTCAGCTGTAAGCTTTCCCCATTACATACTGTGTTATATGTGTGCTTGATTATGTTTTAATGTGCGCATGCGACTGCTTCTATTTCCGAAAATTGATGATCAATTGTAGAAGAGGTTATGTATTATGCATGAAGCTTAAATAGTGTGTAATTAGGATAATCTCGGTGAATAATTCAGCTATTATTCAAATTTCTACATATGAGAGTATAATTAACAAGCTTGAATGCTACCTGAAATCGACTTGAAAAATTAACATTTCATGCAAATTGTTATGCAAACCCAACTTTTTTTTTGAATTTATCAATAAAATTGGATGCAATCTGTCAAGGCAGAGGCTAGTACCATCCTTACAAGTATTTTGCCTAGTATTTTGCAGACATATGCAATATATGCTTCTTAAATTTTACTAGTGCTTAAACCCAGTTGCTTTCTGAAGATTGACTCTAGTGTCGACATTGAGTACTGTCAAATAATCCAATAGGACTGTAAGCAATCAAAAGAGGATTATGAGATTCCCGAAAGAGAAATTATCAAAGACCAACTCTAAAATTTCCTATAAATAGATGACTCAACTAAATTACCAACCCAGGAATAGCGCTGCACTAGAGGAGATAGGGTGACAGGGTGACAAAGATGATCGCGACGAGCCTGCAAATTCTGGAGCCCCAACAACAAACAAAACCTCCAAGAAAAAACAATTCAGAGGGAATACTAGACCCCGAACACCAAACACCATAACAAAGAACTAGAGTAGAACAAAAAAACAGAGTTTCTTATCAGAACACCAAAGAAAACCTACTGAAGCCCAATGCATTGAACAAAAACTTCAAATCACCAACAAAAGTTGATAGGGAATTTTGACATGGAAGGAAAATTGAACTAGGGCTGACCACCACCATGAGCTATCACTGAAAAAATCTCTTTGCATACTGAGCCATTGCCCCACCTGAGTCCTAAGTTAATCCATAATGGGTTCAAATTTTTTACTGTGATTTATGGTTGGCATGTGTGGGGCTAGCAAATAAGTGATGCCAGTGCATTCCATCATCCCCCCCTTTATATCATCTGACATCTTAGCTGCCTTGACATGTGTCGGTTGGTGAATTCATGACCTGCCTTCGTTCATGAAAATTCATAAATGCACTTAGGGGATGGCTTGAGCATATAAATGTCCATTTTTTATAAGGATCCCTTCATTCGATTTTGTGGCATAATTTTCAAGCCTATTGAGAGCCTTCAAGACTTAAGAAGATGACCTCTTGGAATCTAAGGGTCTCTTTTTTGAATTCTCACAATGAGTGATGCTAATTTTCTATCGGGCATCTCATAATCCTCTTCTGATTGGCTTTGAGTTTGATGTTTATGTGTGCACTACCCTGGTTGACATGTACTCCAAGTGCGTCTGTGTAGAAGCAGCATGCCTCTTTGACAAAACTTCTAAAAGGGATGTGGTTTCATGGAGTGCAATGATTTCTGGGTTAGCCCAGAATGGATTTGCCTTGTGAAGTCAGAAAGATGTTTCACTTGTGTGTCATACATTACTGTCATTTCTATATAATTTACTATTTTCAAACTTAGTTATTATGTAGGTGAAAAGGTCAATGTATACTATAATTATGTAGATGAGAATTCAATCATTAGGTTAGTGCATTTGATCCTTGAATTTCACTGATACATAATGAGATTGCAGTGAGAATTATTGTTATATATTGAAAATTGTAGGTAAACAAACATCTTATACTTTTCTTCTTACTTTTGTAGTACCTTTAGTTCTCATGAGGAGATTGCAAACTTTACTGAGAGAAGTATTAAACAACCTTTCTACTTCAGATCCAGAGTCTTCCAAATACAATGCTCCCTAAAACAAGGTTTACATACTTTTGAATTGTTTCATCTAATGTAGGACAACAGACTTGTATGAAAATACTCTACCATTCAAAAGGATATCCTAAGGCCTACATGCTTAGATTATAGTCCTAAAAATATGTGCCCTAGACCAAACTTGAATTACACTTATTCTTACAAGCCTGTACTTAAATGAACCCCAAAAATCAAGGATCAAAAATCATTGAATAAAAACACATATATGGATGCTCAAAAGTTTAATCGATCTGCTTTGATTCGAGATATAATCAATAGATTTCAACAACAAAGAAATAATCTATAAATTATCATATCGATATGTTGAAAAATAGAACTAAAATACAAAAGCAACTGCAAATAAAGTGTGAAATTCGCAGATTGACCTGCGATGGAGCTAATTACAGTTGGAATTCCTTCTAAGTTGTGGAGCGAGCGGACGGCTTCACAATCTGTGGACTCAAACTTCAGACTTTGTAACCTCCAGTGCCTTCCTTTTTTCTTATTGTTAGTCGGACACCCTTGCACTAGAAACACAAAGGCGAGATCTCGTAAGCACAAACGAGATTTGTTATTTTATTTTTTTTCAAAAAGAAATTCTTAAAATTGAACATATCATGTCCTTCCATGTCCAATAAATTGGAAAATAAAACATCCCAATGAAAGTGATTGTGATATATTGAATAAAAAAAATACTAATAATTCGAGAGAGGTATCGCATGCTTCTGCAGATAGAATTTCTAAAAAAATAATAAAACAATATCTGAAGCAGCTAGCTAGGACAAAGACAGGCGAGCTAATAAAATAAACTAATAATATTCTATTCTATGCTAAGGAGGAAAATAAATTAAAAATTGCAGCAACAGGGTGTTGTTGCAGGAAACAATTTCTACATCCCCTGGTATTGATCTTCCTCTTCATCATTGAAGTCAGCCTCCTCATCAGCCGTTGCATCTTGGTATTGTTGATATTCAGACACTAAATCATTCATGTTGCTCTCTGCTTCTGTGAACTCCATCTCATCCATGCCCTCACCAGTGTACCAATGCAAGAAAGCCTTTCTCCTGAACATGGCTGTGAACTGCTCACTCACCCTCCTGAGCATCTCCTGAATCGATGTTGAGTTCCCAATGAATGTGGATGCCATGGAAAGACTCCTAGGAGGGATATCACAGACGCTATACTTCACATTGTTGGGAATCCACTCCACAAAATAAGAGGATTTCTTGTTCTGAACATTGATCATCTGCTCATCCACTTCTTTGGTGCTCATTTTGCCTCTGAACATGGTAGATGCAGTCAGGTACCTTCCATGCCGGGGATCTATGGCACACATCATATTCTTGGCATCCCACATTTTTTGTGTCAGTTCAGGTACTATTAGTGCTCTGTATAGCTGGGATCCACGGGAGGTCAATGGGGCAAATCCCACCATAAAGAAATGAAGACAGGGAAATGGGATCAGATTCACTGCAAGTTTTCTCAGATTTGAGTTCAACTGACCAGGAAACCTTAGGCAATAGGTAACTCCACTCATGGTTGCAGAGATTAGGTGGTTCAAGTCACAAAAGCTAGGTGTGGTGAGCTTAAGATTCCTAAAGAAAATATCATAGAGAGCCTCATTGTAAAGCACCGCATTTTCTACCAGCTGATGAACAAAGAGTGTGACATTATAAGGCTCCACCACTATATCTGACACCTTAGGAGATGGGAAAATAGAGAATGTGAGCATCATTCTATCAGGGTATTCCTCCCTAATCTTGGAGATCAAGAGGGTTCCCATTCCAGATCCACTACCTCCTCCTAAAGAGTGACACACTTGAAACTCTTGCAGGCAATCAAAGTTATCAGCCTCCTTCCTAATGAAATCAAGCACAGTGTCAATGAACTCGGCTCCTTCCGTGTAATTCCCCTTGGCCCAGTTGTTTCCAGCCTCGGATTGGCCAAAAATGAAGTTATCAGGTCTGAAGACCTGTCCATAAGGCCCAGTCCTCACATTGTCCATGGTGCCAAGCTCCAGATCCATGAGCACGGCTCGGGGCACAAATCTCCCACAACTCGCCTCATTGTAGTAAACATTAACCCTTTCAAGCTATAGATCTGAAGTGCCCTGATATCTCCCAGTAGGATCGATCCCGTGTTCTTCACAGACCACTTCCCAGAACTTGGAGTTGATCTGGTTTCCACATTTTCCCCCCTGAATGTGAAGGATCTCTCGCATTTTTTCTATCGACCCAACTCAGATTTGGATCAAATCTAAATTGCCCCTCTAAACGGGATTTGTTATTAATAACCTAATGTGTCAGAGCAGAAGGAAATCAATCATCGGACTTCAACCAAATGTATCAGAGCAGACTTGCAACAGGCACTCGGGATCAATTCCTTTACTTACCGCATTCTTCCTCTAAACCTACGACATTATGGCCACATCCTTCCTCTAAACCTGCAATAGTATGGCTGCATCCTTCCTCAAAACTGGTGACAGTATGGTCACATCCTCCCTTCTTCCCTGGACAAACCATGCAACCGGAGGGAAATGAACGAGGGAAATTAAAACTTTTGATATTTGAAATTTTTTGACATTTTGAAATGAAATACGTGTGTTTTTTAAGGCCACTCAAATTCCATTAAATAAAATGTGTGAGACTTTTCTTGGGGTTAATAAGGGGTTTGGGTAAATAAGTGGTATTGTTGATTATAAATAATTTTTAATGAGATTAGATCTAAGACATTTATTTAAATTATTAATTATATAAAATTGTTGAATTTATATTTCATAAACTAGGGATTTTGGTTGATTTTTTAATCTAATTATGTGATATTAAAGATGAATTATGGTAACTTAAAAGTAAATTTTATTTGGTTAAAAGGGAAGTAGTAATATTATGGTATGAATGATTATTTTCAATGAAATTTTTGGTTTAGTAAGGATAACTCATCTATGGAAATTTTCCATGATTTTTAAGACAGAGTCAATATAGGAAAGGTGATACTTAAAGGGCTCCCACATGCTTTAGAAATTTTATATCTATTGGTTTATAAACATTAGAGGTGGAAAAATATCCTAAGCTCTAGAGCTAAGTTTGTTCCAACTTAGCTATATCTTGAACAACAAATTGTTGTTGACGTCAAGGATATGATATAAATTTGGTGGGTTGTAGGGTAGTCTTGTCATGAAATAAATGTAATGTAGTTACTAGGTAGGTAGGGGGAACCATTTTGGTGGAACTTGGCCATAAATGGGACATCTATCCATGCATATTTTTTTAAGAACAAATACACCTAGTGGATTATCATTGTACGAGAATCACTTTAGGATCTAGGCTACTGTGCACACACTAACTAAAGGGATATTAGTGAAACCCACAAAAGTATTATAGGTGCTTTTATATAAATAGGTGTTCTTGTGTTCTCATTGGTTAGTTATGGGAAAATGACAATAAAGTAAGAGAAGTTATAGGTTCTTTTATAGAAATAGGTGTTCTTGTGCTCTCATTGGTTAGGTATGGGCAAATGACAATAAAGTAAGAGAAGGATTTGAATACTGGACAATTAGAGGAATGATTCCACACAAAACCAAGCGTGGTGCTGCAACACTTTATGGGCTAAGGGATTTTGAAGGGGTTCCCCCACCATATTACTGGAAGAAGAGAATGTTCATTCCAGATGCTCTGAAAGTGTTTAGGCTTCAACCAGGTCACAAGTATTATCTGCTAGGAAGGCTTTCAAAATAAGTTGGCTGGAATCACTATGAAACTATTAAAGAATTAGAAGGGAAGAGAAAGGCAAAGTCTCAAGTATCATATGAGAGAAGGAAGAAATTGGAAAAATTGAGATCAAAAGCAGTGGAGTTAGCTGAAAAGCAACTTTCCCCAGAGATGGATAAGATAAAACTTGACAACATATTGGTCAATTTCCTTGACCCTTTATTGGTTATTCAGAAGGAGTATGAATACACCACCATTAATATCAAGGTAACCCCTAGCAGATCAAGGGCTACAAGTTGTAGTTTTCGTTTGAACATCAAAATACCACAACCATGCTTCCAACCAGGATATGTTTTTTGAGGAGGAGAAATATCATCGAGATCAACATCAAGAATCCATTGCAAAAAAAAAAGTACAACTTGTGGTGATTCCAGATGAGCATAGATGAATAGCTACAATAGATGTCGAATGTAGAAATTATGGAGGAAAAATATGAAATTCATCTTCCTTTTTCATTCAAGCGAGAGGAAAATCAATCATCAATGAAAATTCAAAATTTTCAAGCTAAGCAAGATCAACCAAATTGGGGGCAAAGTTTGGGGAACCTTCGTAAGTGAATGGGGCCGATGTGATATGGCTACGAGTTATCTACCCCCACACAATTCGATATGCAAACAGTAAACATTGTAGGCATAGGGTTAATTAACCCCACATATAGGGATTACCTAGGTTTTGTTCCCACTCCACATGCTCATGAACTGAAATCTCTCTTTACTGTCAATATGTGCATATGCAGCAATAAGACATCTATTCAATTTTACTGGTTGGGTGGCTCTTATAAGAACATGCCAGACATGTAATATTTTTTGATAATGAGGATCACATTATTGTCTTAATCTGCAGGCACTAGGGATTACATAGGTTTTGTTCACACACCTCCACCCTTCTAGATTCAGCCTACAAACATATTTTGGGATTCCAGAGGAGATCTTCCTCCACCCAATAGCCATGAGGGATTCCAGAGGTTTTGGTTCCACAACTCCACCCTTCTATTTAATTAGGAACTGGCCTAGATAACCAAGCAATAGCCATGCTTAATGAAAGGCGAAAGGCTCCAAGTCTTGCAGCTCTATCCCACGATCGAATGAAGGCACAACTAGCTAGGGAGAAACCGGAAAATGGGCCGCACGAATGTGCACAGGGCACCCGTGCGGTCACAGTACTCTTGAAGGTACATGTATTAGGGACAAAATTGATGTGACAGATTTGGTGGATGCATACGTGAAGCCTTAGTGAATCATCATCCCAGTGAAGTAGAGTTATATAATCTTGGCTCGGGTAAGGGTATGTAAGCTATAACTATAGTTTTTGCATATTGTCTTTATTATGTCGAGTCTAATTTATTTTAGACCTTTTTCTTACCTATGCCATTTTGATGTGGACAAGAGGTACTTAAGGAGTGTTTCAAAAGTAATAATGAAATTTAATATTATATTATGATTGAAAATTTATGCATTAATATTGGTCTAAATGGAAATAATGGGGATGTGGACATAAAATTGTACTGTCTTGTGCAACTTGTTCCCCATAAGGGACAAAAATCGAGTGTTGGAACACAAAATTAGATACAAAGTGTGATTTGATACCACAAATAGGGAGCCAAAAGAGCTTGGAAATAGAGGGGGAGAGGTTTGAGCTAGGGGAGCTGCTTACACAAGGAAGAGACCCAAAATTTATCGGAACATGGAAAGAGACAAGCTGGAAGAAAGGGAGGGAGTTGTCCAACTAAGAAAAAAAAGCAGAATAGAACTAAGGGTACCAAAGAAATTAGTATTTATGCAGGGGAAATTGTGCGTATGAAAATTGTGCAAGACTTGGGATGCATGAAGCTACACCAGTGATGGTGCCCTCAACACAATAACACCTATTTCCATGGAAAAGGTTGCAGGATGCGCACAGGGTGGTGAAGAATCTTGAAATTCAAAGATGAGAAATTCAACACCCACTGGAAAAATTTCCAACTTGACTTCTTGAGATTTACGAAAATCCATTGACAAGCTGGAGGGGAAATATTCCCAACTTCTTATTGCATAGGAGGAAATTGAGCCAAGAAAAGACAAGAGAATTCCCCATGTTTTCGCTTTGAATGAGACGAGCGAGACATTAACGTTCACAACACCGAGCAAGAGACACATAAGATTGAAAGAATTCTTAGCATCGATGGAGTTTACAAAGGTGTGGATAGCCCACCAACTAGCAAAAGGGTTGTCTTGACTCTCAAGTGCACACCTTTGAACTGATACTTTCTGCCTTATCATATTAACACCAACCATGAATCCCACCTTTAGACTAGTGAACTCCCATGCCTGAGGGATCAAATCAACCACGAAATTCATTAATTCTCCCCACCCTGTATCCATCAATGAACTTGGTATGAAGGCAAAGGAGGGAATTAAGGGTTTTCCAACTTCATAAGACTCCACATGTGAGGGGTAAATGGGCGCGTGGCCAACAGCCCCAAAAACCACCACCTCAACCTTAATGACGAGATCCTGACGCCAAATGTTATGCGTGATGCGAATATGTGCATATATAGGAGGAGACAGGGGGGCATAGAAAGGAGGGCCTTGGAAATATTCAAAAAATAATTCTCATGGTGCATATATCCAACTAGCAAAACAAGAGAGAGGGACAATTATATTGAGTGGAATTATTCATGGAATATCTTTCCAACCTGACATGTCATTGATCTCATACTAACCCGCTTCCTTCAAGAAGGAAGGCTTGATTCGTTTGTGTATCTGCCTCTTTGTTTTGGCTTCTTAATATATGGTAATAAGCCTTTTGAGAGAATGATTTTAGGGTACTATTGATTTTTCTAAGGAGGAGGGATAAATTGTTGTTCTTTAGGAATCCCCCAAGATCACTAACTTAGAGACATCTCGATCATTAGCCAATTGGAGACCTGGAAGAGGCCCATACATTTATGTGAGATTGTTCATTCTTTGGACTAGCCCCCATAAGTACTTTATTTTTCATATTCCATCGGGATTTAGGAGAATCTCTCCCCCTCCCCCTCCTGCCACCCCAACTATTTAACATTTATATTTTATTAAACTATTATGCTTCTATTATAACTCTTTATAAATGTATAAATTTATATAATTTAAATGTATGTGGTATAAAAAAAAAATTAACATATTAGAATCGTGAAGATAAAGATAAAAAAATAGAAACTAAAATACAAAAAAAGTGGTGTTCTACGTAAATTAACAACATAACGTCCAACATGATCCTCATAAAACTAACTAAACCCATATTGGTCTACTGTCAAGTTTGATATTTCAATAAATTTTTAGATGATTTTCATGAAATTATTAGAGTTTTTGTTTAGCAGGTTTAAATTTGACTTGAGATTTATGAACCTCATGAAATTAATTTACCAAAAAAGAAATTAGACAAAATTCAAATGTAGTTAATTTTATTCACCAATCTAATAACTTATTTCAAAACTATATAAAAAAATATATTTAAAATATAATTGTTAATATATTTGAAATGCAGTGTGAATTCTATAATAATTTTAGATATTTATTTTTCAAAATTTTTAGTCTATTTTATATTTATATATAAAAGTAAGTTAAAACTCTATTTAAAAAATATATTTGAATGTGAAATTATTAATGTGATGTTTATTTTGAAACTATATTATAACATTATATGTCAAAATAAATTTATATTTATATATTAATGAGAAAAAATATATTTAAATGTGAAATTATATTAATATAATTTGAATTTTAAATTAAAATTTGCATTATATATATATTCGTATTTAATCCAAACCTTATTATATAATTCCACACATTATATATATTAACCCAAAGTTCCAAGGTTTAATTATGGTGGCAAATCATATTCCAAAGTATACCATACAGTGGAAAAACATTACAATGGTGGTGTTAGCTATTGCAAAGTCTGAATATGTGATTTATTGGAGACACACTCCAATTAAACTTTGGATATAATGGTATGGCATTTATATTATCAAATCCGATGACATATGTCAAAACGTATGGTAAGGTTTGGCTATCGACGCATATTTTAGAAACGTCGGAAATGCAACGTTTCTAAAATATGCGTCAGTATTACGACGGTTTGGAGCAAAACTTCGGTCTTGCGATGTTTGCTCCAAACCATTGCAATACCGACAGATATTTTAAAGACGTCGCATTTTTGACGTTATGTCCCACAAACATCGCTTTTCCGACAAATAGTTTAAAACGTCACATGTTCGACGACATTCATAAACGTCGCAAAAGAGACGATGTCCCTAAACGTTGGTATAGCGACGGTTGGTGGCGGGATTTGAAAATTTGATCAAATTTAGGGAAATTTCCAACAATATGACAAAAGTGTTAGAATTTCCACCAAATTTACTAGTGGAAGGAGCGCAAATTAAGGTTATTTAACTCTTATATGCAGATGTAATTAAGAGACCAGCTGCTACATTACTGCACTTCATTCAAAGAATAAGGGACACAAAATGGAATAAGAAATACGAATCACCATCAACAGTTGCAGGAAACATGCTTCTACTTTCATTTACCAGTCAGAAAATGAAGTACAAAATGTAATCCCCAAGAGGTCCACAACTTAAAACCCTCTTTCTGTCTGTCTCTCTTGCTTAAATACAAAAAAATCAGTTTGTAACTGCTCGAGCTTCTTGGAACTCCTAAACTGACTAAATTGTTAAACTAACTATTACATTTCAATCGAGGACATCATTGTAGCTTTGATCTTAACAAAGAAAACAGAATACACTCGGAATAATCCTTTTGCTAAGTCTGATTTGTCGCTGATGTGTCCCTCCGAAGTGCTGAGGTTTCCTTTCTTGTTATGATGCGATAGCTTCACAGTTCTGCAACAACGCCCCTGTTCCCGACTTCCCTAGCTGTCGTGCTTCCAACAATGCCACTATATTCTATTCTTCCTGACTCTGCCTATTCCTTTGTGCGTTTTGGCTGTGATGTCCCAATAGTCTTTATAAACGCATCTCCACCCAACTCTGCCTATGCTTTTGCATTTCAAATGTTATCATCATGTCACTTGATACCCGGCTCTGCCTCTTCTGCTCATGCCTGATATGTTATTTCTTTCCTTCTCTTTGTCCCTGCGTCGGACCACATACCGGAGTCTCTCTACCCACGTTCAGAATTTCTTTCATTACCTAGGCATCTCACTAGTTTTACATTATAATCCTCTTTTCTCTCTCTGATGTGATTTAACACAAGAACTGCCTTACCTCTGGATTTGAAAACCTTTGGCGTTCACCTTTGAAACCACATTGCATCTGAATATTGGAGTTTTTTTAAACAACATACTGAAGCAATCAACAATGGTCGCTTTAAAAGAGATCGCACAAAAACTCAAACCACTTACATACACATGGAACTGTGGTTGTAGGGTCCCACAACATAGTCACCAATCAGAATAAATAAAACTTCGCAACTTATTTGATAGCGCATGTCGGAAATCATAACAAATAGCTTAAATGGTAAACAACGAAATTTCCAATGCGAAGTTGCAATGGTGACATCGCATCACAACATCGCAACTTTTACAACTTATCGCAAATCATTGCCCGCAATTTTAAGGCTATACCGATAAGAGTTAAACCATAATTTATGCGATGTGCGATATGTGCCGGTGTGCTATGCCGATAGGCGGCTCTTCTCCTCATCGCATTACAATCCAAATAACATACTGTGCAATTCCTTAGCACTAAACATTAAAATCTGCGATTTACGAAATCGCTCTAATTTCGATTTAATCTCCGTCATTGATCTATGCCTAGATCCAACGGTCCTTGCTGTATCTTTACTCTGGTTTGTTGAATTTTCTTCTTTGGTTGTGCCCGTTCATTTCTTCCTTGTTGTTCATAGAACACTTGACTCGTTCACGAATTTTCCCACATTCACGACTTGACCCGCTTACCGTTCACGACTCTGTCCAGCACGTTCACGACTCTGCCTATGCTGATTGGATGCCTTTGCTCCTTTTCTGCCTTAACTTCCTTTGTTACCTTTGTTTCCTTTTTGCCTTTGTTGCCTTTGCTGATGGTCTATTGTTGCTGCTGCTTCCCTAAATTTGGTTCCAGCGCACATGTGATAATGAATCCTCGTTGCATTTGCGGTTATCCTTTTGAGCATATTGTAGGTCTTCTTGACATTCTAACAACTGTTCCTCAAAAACCTTGAATTGCTCAGAATATATCTTGATTTTTAGCTGATTCAAATTAGGCTGCAACACCATGCATGTGGAAGATGTTGGGTAGATTTTTCGAGGTGTCCATCATAATTTTTGATGGGAGTATCATCCATCCGATATGCACCCCGATCAGGGGTTTGGTTCAGAAGTCTGTGGGTTTTCCCCACTGCTGACCTTGTCCTACTTAATGATTCCTTGTATAGGTTCTAGGCATCCATCCCAAGGATATGGATGCAAAATTGACTATAATGGTTCATTTTGATGGGCACATCTGTAGTTCACCAGGAAGTGTGCAGCTTGATTTCCTTCACGCCTTACATGCGTTATGATGATATAATCAAAATTCTAGGTAATTTCCCCTAGTTCTTGAACATGTATAACAGTTCTCTAAATTTGGTTGAGCTTGTCCCATTTAGTACCTTGAATTATTTTTTAGGTTTTTTGCTACTATTTGGGAGTCCCCTTCAATTACTAAAATTTTGAATGACAACCTGATTGCTAGGATTATACCTTGACGGGATCTAGTGAATTTCGCTTCATTGTTACTCGCATACCCACAGGAATCCGCATAAATGAAGCGAGTTAATTCTCTATGATCTCGGAATAACCCTCTGAATATTTCTTGGCCCGGATTTCCTTTCGATGCTCCATAAAACTTTAGTTTCATGAACCCTTTAGGAGGCATACTAAAGGTCCGAGTGATGTCTATTATGCTTGGGATCAATTTCCAAGAGTTTGGAGCTATCATAGTCGATGCCAGTTGAATTTGTTGTAGGATCCTTCCCTCTTGGGGTGAAATTTTCCAATCATTTGGTGCCCACTTTTCTGTTAGGATGGTTTCTCGTATATTTTGCGTAATCCCCTCCCACACTACCTCCTGGTTTTGACTCGCATTCTTGAAAATCCTATGGTTCCCCTCCTTCTAGATAGCCCAAAGGGTGAAGCTCGGATCCAAAGCATAGGCTCAATTGAGGACCAGGCTAGAGTATAGGAAATATCTCCAGATTAGCATGGATTCTTGAATACTCTAGGGGTCCCGATCCATTCGACCAAAGAGGTCTTCCACTTGGCTCCATTTTTGGGTGGTGTACTAACATGAGTTGAGGAGGTGCTCCAGGTCTTCAAAGTGGCATCCACAGAGGATGCAACCGAGGGCCCGTAGAATTTTATTTTAATCAATTGATCCCATGTTAGTATTCTACCCCTACAGACCAACCATAGAAAATAGGCCACTTTCAGCCACCACCTTCCTCCCCAGATATTCTTCCAAATTTGCTGTTGGTTACCCTGTCCCCATCCTGCTTTCAATATGTATGCTTCTTGAATGGTGAAGGTTCCCTTCGTTGTGTAGCCACACCTCAGAATATCCAGGCCTTCCTGTATCATGATACTTCTAGAGTCTATATATTTAATCATCCGGTGCCGCATTGATCCAAATTTGGTGCATACGACCAATTTTAATATCCTTCCATATTCTCCAGCCTTTGTTTGTTGCCTCCTCATTCCAATACTAATTTACTGACTGGTATTTCCTGTTCATTGCATATAGGAACCACTCGCTCAGTTCTTGTCATGGAAATATATTTCTTCTCTTTTTCCAGGAGTCTTTCTAGAAAAGGGTTGTTTGAACATTTCTCACTTCCCAAAAGAAGTCTTGATGTATAATCTCTCTTTTATGAGCATCCAAGTTCCATATCACAAATAATTTTGGAGGGTCCTACTAATTGAGGATGTCTTTTGTGTGGGTAGGCATGCCATACTTACGCGTCCATATTTGTTTCCACAAAACCACTCCTTCCTGTAACCATCTCCACCATAGTTTGGCACCCATTACCTAATTAAGGGTGCGAGGGTCGCGGAGGCCTAGTCCCCATTCCAACTTGGGTTTGATGAGGTTGGGCCATGAGACTAAAGCCCATTTCTTCAAGTTTTGAGCACCTCCTTGGAGGAATTTTTTAAAGAGCTACACCATTTTTATACAAGCAGTTTTGGGGGCGACCATGCCTGAAAGATTGTATATCAGGATGGATTGAAGGAAAACCTTGATGAGGATTGTGCGACCGACCAAGTTAAGGGATCTAAAGGTCCAGTTACTAAGATTAGATTGGATGTTTTCCAATTATTGGTTCTAGAAGGATTCTTTGAGAGAGTTCATAGATAAGGGCATTCCTAATTATCTAGTGGGAAGAGACATGATTCCAAAGCCCATAATCCTAGCTAGAAAGGTTAGAATGTTCCTAGCCATATTAAAGAAGAAAATGCAAGATTTGTCATTGTTTATCAAAGTCGCACAGGATTCCATGAGAACATGGAGGATTTCCTTTATGAAACGGGCTTCTCGCAGCAAGACATGGCAGAAGAGAAAAATATCATCCACAAACTACTGGTGGGTGAGAGGGAGATCATTTCCCATAGTCTAAGGCCCCAGATTTTGAGATTATGAGCTTACTTTTTCAATAATATGCCCTAGCCTTCAACGGCAAAGATGAAGAGAAGTGACGACAAGGGTCCCCTTGTCTTAGCCATTAAAATTTATAGTAGGGGATCCATTGAGGAGGATGAATTAGACAGGGGAGGACAACATAGCCAGGATCCAGTTAATCCATCTTTGGTCAAAACCATACGACTGTAGGATGTTAGTGAGAAAATACGAGTTAATGCGGTCATAGGATTTTGAAATACCAAGGTTAATCATTATCCCTCGGACTTTGAGCTATTTTAGGGAATGGATAGCTTCTTGGGAGGTGATAAATCCATTCAGGATTTTTCGGCCCTCAAAAAAGCCTGTTTGTTTCAGTGAGGTATGATTGGGGAGAAAGGGTTTTAGGATTTTGAAAATGATAATAGCTATGATATTATAAATAACCTTGCACAAAGTGATCGGTCTAAACCACTGGGGGTCCTCGTATTTATCTGATTTGGTGATTAGAGTTATAAAGGTGGCATTAAGGCTCGGGCATACCTTTTGGTTGCGAGTAGAGTCCTCTACCACTTATAGCACATACTTTCCAATGAACTTCCAAGCTGCTTGGAAGAAATCCATCGTGAATCCATCCAGGCCAGGGGCCTTGTTCTTTTCCATACCTTTCACCACCTCTTCCACTTCTTCTAGAGTTACCTTCCACATGAGGCCTAGGTTTTGATATCTAGAAATGAGACGTGGGATGTTTTGGGGGATTATTTGAATTTCCTTGGAGAGATTCTGAGCGGGTTTTGTGAGAAGAGAATGGAAGTTCTTGACCACTAGATCCTCCATTTCCCCGTGTTGGACTATTCTGTTTCCAACCTCATCTTTTAAGGAAAAGAAATTATTATGCTATATATGCTAAACCATTGATATATGGAAGAAGCATGTGTTTCTTTCCCCCTCTCGTAACTAGTTTACTATGTATTTCTACTTCCAAAGTATCTCCTCCTATTTTTGTCTTTATTCCAATTGATTAATGAGCCTCCCTTATTCTTCCACTAAGTGCTCTTCCTGACCTTGAATTATGATCCTCTTTTGGATTGCCTCCATCTTCTTTTCTAGTTGTTGATCATTCATAACATGCATGAATTCTTCTTGATTCCATTTCTTTATCCTATGCTTGATCTCCTTGAGCTTTATCTTGAAGGTGTGCATGTGATTTCTACCTAATACCTCACTGTCCTTCCACCATCCCTCTATTTTTTCCATCAGCTTGGGATCTCGAAGCTAGAAGGCCTCAAATTAGAATGGTCAATTTTTGGGGCCAATTTTTAGGTCAATCTCCAATCGAATTGGCCAGTGATTAGAGCCCATTCCTGGGAGGATGGATGCTTCCAAGAATAAGTCATGGGTGAAGACCTACTTCGAATCCAAGATGCGAAAAAATTAAGACGCAATTTATGATGGTGGCCTCCTTGCCTGTTATTCCAGGTGTGAGTTTCATTATTGGTTTGCAAGTCCACCAAGCGTAGCTCAGAGATTAGAGCTCTGAACATTTCCATATCTGCATCTTGGCGCTGGATTCCTCCTCTTTTTTCCACAAGGGACGTCAGAATATTGAATTCCCCCCCCAACTATCCATAGGTCATCTGGGTAGTCTCTTCTCAAGCTTGCAAGGTTTTGAAGGAAATCACCCTTTTCTCCTAGAATATGAGGCTCGTAAACTCTTGTTAACATTAGGCGAATTTTGAGGTCTAGATTGGGCCTTCTAAGCAAAATGTACAACTAAAATAGAATTTATAAAAACCTATAAGATTCAAGATGATGATCTCAACCATGGGGGATGATTCACCATTTTTGGAGTAAAAAAGTAAAAAGATTAAAAAATAACAAAGTAATAAAACTACTTTTTCAACTTGTATTTTAAACATATATCCCTAATGTTTTACTCAAATTTCGAGTGAGATTACTCTTTGGATGAAAAATTCAATTCCTCATCCATTGAGTACCCATGTTGTATACTTTTGATGGACCCTGCTATACAAAAAATGAGAAATACACGAAAAAACGTGATTGCAATAACGTTTTTCATGTATTTCTCATTTTTTGTGTATAAGGGTCCATCAAAATTATGAAACATGGGTACTCCTCAGATGAGGAATCAAATTCTGCATCCAATGAGTGTTTCCTCTTGAAATTTAAGTAAACCCATAGGGAGATAAGTTTAAAATAAGAGTTGAAAAAATAAGTTTTTCTTTTTTCCTTCTAAAATTTGATAATCTAATCTAATCTTATTTTATTATTTCCATTATTATTTATAATTTCCTTAGGAGGCCCATTTTAGACCTCAAAATTCCCCTAATGCTTGGCCCAGTCTCTAGAACCAATGTGGCAGAAATGACCCACAAGTATTCTAGGTCAGCTTACCCAGTCCTCAAAAACAATTTATGTTGGGTTCGAAAGCATAGCTAAACCTCCAACACTTCCTCTGACATCTTGTGCTATTACCTCATATTGAGGTTTAAAGGTTCTTATAATATCCTTGAGTTTGGCTTCCAAGATCTTCGTTTCTTGAATAATCATGATTTTGGGCTTGTCTTTCTTGAGACGTTCTTTTAGATAGTGTTGTTTTCCTTTGCTATTAAGGCCTCAAATATTCTAGGATGTGATAATCATTTGGACAATTTGTTCAAGTGGTGGAAGACCGTGGACAACGGTACTGTTAGCACTGGAAAATCGTACAACAGAAAATGACATTAATTAATGTCGAGCCCAAGGATTTACAGGACAGGAATACATTATGGAATCAAGAATCTCTAAGGTTTTGAGCAATTCAAGATTGAACTAGTCATAAATGCTTGAATGCATGCTTTTTCCTTCAAAAAGAGCGCCTTCTGCGCACACTGGAGCCCGATAAGCGCGCATTCCTAGAAGTGAAAAATAGTCACTTTCCAGGACCACAAGCAAGCAAAGGACAATTTATCCTTATGTGAAAGCCGCCTAAGGACAACACTAGTGCCTCCTTAGGCCTTGTGTGAGCACACAAAAGCATATTTCAGCCCATAATGGAATATTGCCCCTCCCTTGTGTCACCATCCACCATGTACCAAGGGAGGGAAGGAGGTTTGAAAGCTCACCTATATAAACCCTCAAAGAGATGAACAATGGATGATCACAAATTTATGCTGGCCAAAGTTGCCAAAGCAACACCAGTGTCTTGTGTGACCCAAGGAGTAGGAGCTGAAGAAGAGGACTCGATTGTTGGCCACCCAACAATCTTAGCCCATTGCAGGAAAGAGAGAGAGTTAGACTACATCAGAAGGCAGAACTTGAAGGAAAAACATTATTGCATCGGGTCCTAGAGCCTCTTCCTAGGCCCTTTGGAAAGTGGGTAAGATTTTGTTTTCATTCCAAGCATTCAATAAGAAGAAGGCCATCAAGCCATTGTTTACCTTGTTACTTTTTGGAACTCTCTATATAGCTTCTTTTTGTGTTTTTAGTTTTAGTATTTTAACAAAGCATACTTTAGCGTATTAATTCATTTAAGTTTTATGCTTCTGAGCTCCCCCCAGATACTGCTTGTTACTTATGGTTTAGATAAAAGACCACATTCTCTAAACACGTGTGATTTCATACACCCGTGTGTCAAATCCACCACAACAGGATTGGCGACTCCACTGACGTGTTTCAAGTTTATGTGGTTGTGCCATTTTTTGTAGGAGACCCTTAGTCTATGCTGGAGTGGAGTTGACAGTCCTTTGACCCATCTTGCAGTCCCTAGACTCACTGAGGTGATGGACTGAAGAAGGCATCTCCTAATTTTTTTTATTTGCAGGAATTTTGAGGTTGTTTTTTCGCACAGACGTGCAGGGCGCGCATTCAGAGGTGACCTGCGCGCAGGAAAGCGCACTTGTCAGAGGTTTTTGCACACAATTTGCAGAGAGAGTTTTTCTCCCTATCTGCTGCATTTTTTCTGCTTGTAAGTGTGTTTGGCAACCCCTAATGTATCTTCCAACACCTATGTTGATACCCCACAGCTTTTGAAGACTGATTTTTTCTGCTTTTTATAGGCATTTAGTTACATTTAAGTTTGTTTTTTGCAAAAAAGTGTTCACATAGTTTAAGTAGGGGGAGAACTAACCATTGATTTCCGAAAAATTTATGTTTTTTTGCAAATTCTAGTATGCACACTTAATTTAACTAGTCCAAGTAAGTGGCTCATGACCACACATGCATAAGCTAGTGTAGAATTGTTTAGTTTAAATTTCAATTTTTGCATTTAGGAGATTGCGGGACTAGGATTGAATCGCAAGTTAGAGCAAGTAATCTCTGATGTCTTTCCATTGGGTGACCCTAGAAAAGCATATGAACACTCTACATTTTAGATTCGACATCTCCCTTTAATAACTCACATAAACTAATTAGGAGGTTTTGGAAGCGGCCCATTATCCGCACATGCTTTTTATTTGAGCAAGGAACAATATCACATAGTCTAACTAGGGGACTTTTGTAAAGGATCACCGATATCCATATGTTCAAATTATGATATTGTTCACCATATGCTCACACACATTCACCCACTAAGAAAAGAAAGCCACCTAAAAATAACTTAAACCAACTCACTAAACTCTCCCCATAGGGGCCACAAGAGAAATTATAGCTTAAGTTAGGATCAAGGGGGTAGGCATCCAATAAGCCGCCTTGATCACGCTTCACATTTGAAACATAGAAGTTGCATTTTTAGGGAGCTTAAAATCAACCTATCAGCCCACGGAAAATAAAATCCGAGCGCGCCAGAGACCCGATTCAGAGGGGGTTTAGGCTTAGGCGCAGTGCGTGCGGTATTAGTTGGGGCTACCTGACCCTTCTGATACTCAGTACTGTTAGCTGACAACCAAGAAGCCCAAGACTCGAACGCTCACGTGGGATGGTGGTTCTTAGTGGCCAAATCTAGGGCATCCTTTACCCTATAGGTGACGATGCAGGCAAGCGCTAGACCCTCTACCCTTACCTTGGTTGATTCTCTTCGGCTAACTGGGGGCGTCGCCAGTTCTTTCGAGACGTTGTGCCAACGCTCGCAAGAAATCCTCTCAAGGCCCAGTTACTTTTGAGTGTTTGAGGACATTATTAGGTCTTCTAGGATTTTTTATTATCACGTGCAAACAAACAAAACCATTTTTTGCTTGATTGATCACATAGATTAAATTAACGGAAAAATCATTTCATTTTTTGCTTTGTTTTATGTATTTGGCCATAAATTTGTCATGATCATAAGACTCGATCCCCTCAAATTTTTTTTCAAAAACCTAACCTGGACGACCCTCAAACGGTTCCAATGGAACCTCGTCGGTCCAGGCATCTTTTGGACCTCCCCCCATTAACGGGAGGGGTTCCAGGTCTTTTTTCATTTAGGCATCAAAGATGGAACATTGCCACAGTGGTTGGTTCCTCCTTTCTTGGAGCAACCTTCATTGGGAACCCTAGTTGGTCTCCCAACACCACACCGCACATCACTCCCCCCTCGTCCCCTAGGGGGGAGAAGAGTGCATCCCATATGGGAAGCCAACTGAATTCACAACCGGGTACATCACATACTAACCCTCGTTCTAACTAGAATTTCATGTCTTCACACGTTGCCATGGCGTCAACCTCTCAGTCACCCTTCTTAGTGGCGTTAAATCTATCGGATTTAACCAAGCTCACTAATGACCCCATCACACATGACCCCAATTGGCCTCCCATGCCCATGAAGCTCCCTTCAGACATACCAAAGTTTGAGGGCAAGCAAGTGGAAGACCCAAGGAATCATATAATGACCTTTCACCTGTGGTGCTTATCGAATAACATCATTGACGATACTATTCGATTGAGGCTGTTTCAACACACTCTCACGGGAGTGGCTGCAAAATGGTACGTCGAGAAACCCCCTGCTTCACATAGAACCTTTAGCACCCTCGCTACTACGTTCCTCACTTACTTTCAGTTACCCATTCACCATGATTCGGGAATGGAATTACTGACTCATTTCAAACAATCTACCTCTACCCACATTTCTGAACATCTCCATGAGTGGAGACAACGTCATAGCTTATGAAAAGCTCAACTCAATGACCGAGTCCTTTTAGATTATTCTTTAAAACTCTAACGACGGAGATTTCAAAGGATTTGGCGCAACGTAACCCCACATCCGAATAGGACGCAATCAGTAAAGCCCAACATCTTGAACTGATTTATACGCAATCAGGATACATATACAATATCCTGCCTAATGCCCTGTGCCTGCAATCTTATCAAGAATTTCCAGACACGTCGAACACTGTAGACAGAATTATTGGGTCGAAGACCCAAGGGTACCTAGGCAGCAGCAGTTAGAATCTCGGTTACACACATGGGTCTACCCGGGACATGTCTCAACCTGGATCTCAAAGTCATCATATGCATCAGCAAAATTTGACTAATAGGGCACCAGTGTATCACCAAGGAGGACCTTACCCTCCGGCTGGGGGGACCCAGTATGCAGGAAGAAAAACTAACAGAAGAACTCCCCCCCAATGGGTAGGTGCAAATATGGGACAGCAGTATGCTTAGTCCCAAGCACATAACCCACCAACGCAAAACAATGCACAGGTGAACTTTGTGCAACCGTCCCAAAATCAACCACACCAGTATGATCAGGAGAATTACCCTCCTAACGTGGTCAAACAAAAGGTAAAAAACAAACCCAAAGGGAACCCTAGACAAGGGGCAGCAACCCACAGCACCCACCGCGATCCCGGCCTAGAGATAACTCCAACCGGAACCAACACTAGGAGCCAAGGAATGCTCAAAAGAAAGGCAAAAGGCCACCTCTATGAACAAACCATTCTTGTTCAATATGTGGTGAGTACGGGCACTATACTCACCACTGTCCCGAACTCCCTGAGCTTAAAAATCTTTAGAGTAATCGAGGACAAGGAGGATCTTCCCAGACAACTGCATTTATGCAAGAATCCTTCCCCCATCAAGGAACGGTCAGCACTTAGCAACAAAACCCCAATGATTCCAAGAAAAAAAACCATGAAATTTACATGGGTGGAGAAGAAATTTTTTTCCAAACCCAGAATCGCAGCTACGACACCCCACCAGACACCAGTACGTCAGGGGCTAGTATGAGTGCGCCGACTGCACCTTTGACCATTCCAAATATTCCTTTGGAACTATTGCCAAAAATGGTTAAAGGGCCTAATAGGCGAACAGGTAACTACTTTAAAGCAACCCACAATTACAACATCGTGGACGATTTAGCCCAGTCACCTGTTGCTATGTTCGCTTTAGAGGTACTGCAGTCATGTCCGAAGCAGCAGAAGCCCTAATTTCCACCTTAGGCACCGTCGACCCTGCCGACACACGCATGATGGCTTTTGACTTAGACAAAGCCACCCCTAGGCTTCCCTCCATGGTCACCTTCTAGATACCAGTATCGGTACATAATATCACTATTCACCAATGTGTCATTAATGAGGGTGCATCCACATGCATCATGTCAAAGAATAGATGGCAGAAGTTAGGAGCCCCAAAACTCAAACCTTCTATCATCACACTCAGGGCATACAACGGTCACCCTTCGATCCTCGTCGGTCTCTTCCAAAATGTACCAGTCTGCTTAGCCGGAAAAATGGTCCACATAGACATCGAAGTCTTGGATGCTCACTTGGATTACAATATACTCCTTGGGCGGAGCTACATGTATGCCATGTCTGCCATAGCATCCTCCATTTTCTGCATCATGATGTTCCCCCACGAGGATTGAATCATTACAGTAGACCAACTGATGCACACTGAAAAGTGTCCTTTGACCAATACAGATATGGTTCTACCTTATGTAGACACAGCCACAGATGGTCTTTTATGGTATCAAGAATATGTCCCTGGCTAATTCAAAACATCATCCGTCCTATGATCATTCCTATGATATCCTCATATTATCCCTGAGGTATCGCCCGATGCCACAGCGGCCTCAGTATGCATGATGTCCACATCAAGCACCGAGGTTATTCAGGACACGGACTCAAGCAGGAATGACACCGAGGCATCAGCTACTGCAGCCTCCCTAGTATATGCCGCCTCCCAAACTCCTTTCCTATACCCACCTCCTGCCTTCACCTCCCAGTAGGTCTTGGCAACACTGGTACTACCCAAAATATCATTAGAATTCCCAGTGTGGTATCAAGTCCCCCCTCTATTAACGTCAGCTACTAACTTTATTGTATTTGGGTTAAAGCCCCCCGGTCCCGAGGAGCCCCAACCTACCCAAGTAGCAGTCGAAACCGCCCCCACAAGGGAAATCCCCACTGCGAAACTGACGACCACGATAAATAAAATTTCCAAGAAAGGAAAGAAAGTGGTGACCTCCACCATACAGTGGGAGTCATCAGCCTGCGCTATCTGTGATGTCACAGGATACCCTACTCACATATGCCTGGAGTTGGACGAATTAAAACCACTCCTTGGCTGCGAGGTAGGCACCTCAAAATGACATTCCCATAGAAAGGAACTTGCCACCAAAAGTACAGGTAAACCGCTACGTACAAATCATGCATGCACTATCTATGGCATCTACGGGCACTACACCTATCGTTGCTAGAGGTCCCGTGATATAGGGATGCCTTACGTGTGTTCGAGTGATCCTATCAAAAGGATCCCTCCATCCATGAGGAACGAAGGTCACCAGATCGACAACCATTTCTCCCTCCTCCCCCTAAGCCACCATACACCAACCAGGGAAAAGGAAACCTGGTTGCCTCATCCTCTTGAGTTATCAGGCACATCAATTACTGCAGACGGCTTGGTCAGGTCTTTGACCTAAGTTCACCTAGGCAGCAGTAATCTGTATTCGGGGAGATCCTAGACGGGGGGCAGTAACCAGCAACGCCCTCCCCCATGATCTCTATCTGGGGGCAACCACAACTGAAATCAAAACTAGGAGCCAAGTAATAAGCTCTCAAAAAATAAAGGCACACCACTGCAATGCCTCCTTCGGAACCTGTCCATGTTCAGCCATCCAGCAAGAAGTGGATACCTCAGTGCGTCTCCCTAAGGCAGTAATCCGATCACAAAGTAAATATCCATCTCCAGATGAATAATCAAGTTCATCCCCCTCGGGACAAACATGTTGCGCCTCCTGCGCCAATGCCGTATGATGTAATGTAACAATCGGTCCTGTGACCGAAGGAACTCATTTTCAACAAATTTCAGGAGGCCCCATGTGGCCAACTGACGGTGCACCCCAGCATCAACAGCCAGAGTGGTCCGGATTTCCAGCCAATATCGTTCTCTCCACACTGACCTGCCAAGCAACAGGCACCCATCAGTACAAAGGAGAAAAATCATTAAGGGACAGAAATACAACCAATTTTTTTAAAAAATACTGCCCTTGCGTGCCTATTTCATTCACAGGCGCACCCTTGCATGCAAAGAGGTAAGAGAACCACGCTCCCGCGTGGCTGTACCTGAGACATGAGCGCAAGGGGGGCGCCTATTTTCCTAGATCACCCACACAATCTAGGGCAAAAAGCCCCTGTTAGGTCGTACAAACCTAATTTGTACGGCCCCCGGCATCACCAAAATGAAAAAATAAAAATTCAGGACATCATGAGAGTTACCTCGGCATAGTATCGCTAATCCTCGGTACACAGGCTGACCGCAACGGAAGGAAAAGCTCTATTATCACCTCTGATCTCCCAAACTCAGCAAGTAAAAATGAATAGGATTAGGGCAATAATCCCTTATTTATCACCCCTTTCAAAACTTCGGAGGCCCATAATTGGAGATCAGAAGGTCCATTCTGCAAACTATAAGTTGCACCATCATCAGTATACCATGACGAACGAAAGCAATGCCCCACATTCGCTTTTCGAAGAAATATTTTTTCAAGTGCTGGCAGGTATGCACCCTCCCATCTTCCTTTCCAAGATTCATGTTATTGAATGAGGAGAAGATGCTTTCACTTGAGGTAGTTGTTTTTGCATGAAGAACCCACAAACCATTCACAACACCAACCACTGAAACTTCCGGAGCAGGTATCATTCTACCCTCAGCGTGATAGAGTCCCAGAAAACGTTGCATATCCTGACATCATTTATCCATCAGAAATAAACCATAGGGTCCTCATACCCGACCACGGTTATCATCACCTCACCCTGCATATGATAAACGTCTGCGATGGTCGGTAGAGCCTCCCCTTCATGGCGATCGTAACCTCAAGTAGACCACACATCACTCCATAACTGACGCCATGGCCATACCATTTTTTAGTCTGGGAAGCACCTCATGCCGATCCATATACCATGCATAAGGTCAAGTTCATCATTTAAACTAACCCCCTTCTCGGACAATCAGGTTGTACAAGCAGAATAAAAGCGCACCTCCGCACACCGCATTTGGCTCGCCATGCCTCCATCAGCATTAACCCATCTGCGACATCTTCCGCTTCATCAACCCCACACATGAGACCAACCAATGGGACCCCTACCCCCAGCAAAACACCATCCTCATACCATCAAGTGAGCGACCCTCTTTCATGTTTTGGGGTACCCGTCTCTGTGTTTTATACAAACCAAACCCCATTATTTTATTCTTTTGGTAAGTGTACAAATATCACAAACAATGCCCTTCACCTCTTTTCCCTCATATTGCACATTTCCTCCCATGGCAGTAGTCCCCCATCTCCCTTGGTCGAAGTATTTCATATCCCCCATGCATGCACCATTACGATAATCATAGCCGGTTCATACCCGCCCTCTAAGTCCTACCGACTCCAGGGATTTTTCCCTTCAGAAATACCTATGACTGCTGCCAAGTTGCTCAAATATACTCGACCTTGGGCCATTGAATCCCCATCATCCATTTTCAGCCACCGCTCACCAACATGCCTATGTTAAACCCATTATGGTTCGGTTAAGGCTTCCTTTTTGTCGACATCAACACCTCTTTTCCAAAAAGGAAGAGGTACCTTATATGACCCCTCCCCATGCAAAGGGGTATCCTTGGGTGGCACTATGGGAGACATCATTGTCCATAGATGTCGTCGATCCTCTTGACATTCGACTACAGCAAAAGCTTTCATGTCACGATGGTATTGTACCTTACAACCATTGCACTTTGATCAAGATCCGTCGAAGACCCGTGCATTTATAAGCGTCTCTGACAAAAATGGTTACACAGGAAGGTCCCAGCCAGTACATATGCGTACATTGCGCAGTGATATGCCTTACCAAGATTACACATATGGGTACCACATTCCACCTATCGTCAAATAAAAAACTCCCCTGATGGCGTCAGCAGTCGTCGTCAACAACCACCAACATCACTACCACAGTAGTGGCATAGACAACACATGTATCTGTCAATTTTGTTTAACTAGCCATAGCATCACCAGCATGGGACATGCCCCCCTTGTTGAAATTTTACAAATATGTTGTATATTTTGTCTACTTACAGGGGGTCCCTTTGGCCATGGTTATCTTGGAAATGGTGCAAGGTGTTGTCCTTCTACACGCAAGCCTCGCTCTCTCTCTCTCTCTCTCTCTCTCTCTCTCTCTGCGTACGATACAAAAAAGAAATTATAATGTATTTTGGCTATACAGTTATTCCTAGACCTCACACATTAGGGGGAAACTGTTCACACTGGAAAATCGTACAACAAAAAATGACATTAATTAATGTCGAGACCAAGGATTTACAGGACAAGAATACATTATGGAATCAAGAATCTCTAAGGTTTTGAGCAATTCAAGATTGAAATGGTCATAAATGCTCGAATGGGCGCTTTTTCCTTCGAAAAGAGCGCCTTTTGTGCACACTGGAGCCCAATAAGCGCACATTCTTGGAACTGGAAAAAAGTCACTTTCCAGGACCACAAGCAAGCAAAGGACAGTTTATCCTTATGTGAAAGCCGCCTAAGGATAGCACCAACGCCTCCTTAGGCCTTGTGTGAGCACACAAAAGCATATTTCAGCCCACAATGGAATATTTCCCCTCCCTTGGGTCACCATCCACCATGTACCAAGGGAGGAAAGGAGGTTTGAAAGCTCACCTATATAAACCCTCAAAGAGATGAACAATGGGTGATCACAAAGTTATGCTAGCCAAAGTTGCCCAAGCAACACCAGTGTCTTGTGTGACCCAAGGAACAGGAGCTGAAGAAGAGGACTCGATTGTTGGCCACCCAACAATCTTAGCCCATTGCAGCAAAGAGAGAGAGTTAGACTATGTCAGAAGGCAGAACTTGAAGGACAAACATCCTTGCATCGGGTCCTAGAGCCTCTACCTAGGCCCTTTGGCAAGTGGGTAAGATTTTGTTTTCATTCCAAGAATTCAATAAGAAGAAGGCCATCGAGTCGTTGTTTACCTTGTTACTGTTTGGAACTCTTTATATAGCTTCTTTTTGTGTTTTTAGTTTTAGTTTTTTAACAGAGCATACTTTAGTGTATTAATTCATTTAAGTTTTATACTTCTGAGCTCCCCCCAGATACTGCCTATTACTTATGGTTTATAGAAAATACCACATTATCTAAATGTGTGCGATTTCGTACACCCATGTGTCAAATCCACCACAACAGATACTACCCTTCCAAAGTTATCTAGCGTTTCCCCTATCATTTTAATGGTCTCATTGAGATTTTTTCTACCTCATTTCTTACCTCCTTTCCCTGGGGGGCCTTGGTCCCCTCTCTGGATATTTTGAGATCCCAATTGTTCTGGTTGATCCGGTCCAACTATCCTCTGTTTATCTTTATCTTGTTGAAATGTCTCTTTGTAGAGCTACTTTTGGGCTTCTTGAATGAAGCATTCATCAAAGTGTCTCCATTCATTCAATAATCTGTGTAGCACTTGCTATTCATTACTTAGATATTCTCTTTGGCTGTCGATTTCCATATTGGCTTGGTCCATTTCCATATTGACTTGTGATTTTTCTGGGACTTATTTGTCCATTATTTCTTCCTTTGACTTTATTTTAGCCATTATCCCTTCCCTTTGATTTGATGATTGGTTTTCTTTGCCCTTTTCTCTCCCCATCTCCTTTGTCTCCTCCTCGTCTTGCAATATATCGTATCAGTTTTTGCTTTGCGTATGTTTTCCTGGTTGTGTTTGAGTTACGGTTTGGGTTTTATTTGGGCCCTTCCTCCTCCGTTGAACCTCATAAAATCCCTCTTCCCCTTGTTTTGATTTCCCCTAGTTGTTAGCCTTTTCCTGATCCTTTGTATCGATTTTATTCAGCGGGCATTACCGGAACAAGTGGCCATATTCATGGCATCTCTGACACCAGAAGGGAATGTGCTCGTAATCAATAGGTTGCTGCCATACCTCATCCTGGTATTCCAGTTCAATGGATTCTGGCAGGGGATTTGTTATGTTCATATAGACACGTATCCTTGCATATGATGTGTATCTTCCTCTTCTTGTGGATTCTGCAACCTTCACAAAGTTTCGTATTGAGTTACCAATACCCTCCAGGATATCCGAATCCCAGAAATCCATCGGAAGGCTAAAGAGGCGTACCCAGACTAGGGCAGCCAAGAATTTTTCCCCGTCCATGTTGTATAAATCCTCCCAATGTCACATCAACAATCCTCCATTGTTGAATAATTAAGAGTCATCATCAAACACACTTTCCTTATCCTCCAGGTTTGCAGAGATAAATGTGAAAAGCCTCTGGCCCCCAGTTTCAACACTACATGTCCTTTCAGTTTCCATTTGTGATGGATCCATTTAACCATATCTCGTTCTATTTGATAGACCCCTATTAATTTGCATATCATTGCATGGTCCTTCATATATTTCCTGTACTCTCACAGTTTGTTATTGGGGATAGCCAAGTGAGGCTTCTTTGAAGCTCGTGGAAAACATTGTCCTCGTATGTTGCTTTGCATTAGGCACCCAAGACCGGAGGGCCTTTCTCGTGACTATTTTTCATGTTGGGTGCATGCGCTCCTTGCAAACTTGTATCACCGCTAACCACATTTCGGTAGGAGGGGATCTCCCCCCCCCCCCCAGTGGCCTTGCTCATCCCCTCCATCAGCGCTGCATCCCATGTCTGAGCTGACGCACAGTCTGAGATGATTCACCGCGGGTAGGTTCAGGGCTTTCAGGATGCACACAATCCTAACAAAACCTAACAGAGCTCATCATTCACGTTTTCTAAGATTAATAAAATTATTCTCTTCTTTGTGTAATTTTTACTTACAATTGATATGAATTTAATTGTATGTTTTTTATTCCTTCGATAAAATAAAATTAAAAAATTGTTTAGACTTTATATCTATAGATATTGGTTTGTTTAATTATTAATTTTATAATTATAATTATAAACGTAATTATTAAATTTATGTTTTTTATTTTATTTTATTTTACTTTTATTTTTAGGTTTTTGTAATTTCACTTAGTTAAAAATGTTTATTGATAATAATTATTATTATTATTTTTATTTTGACCATGTCAAACTGTTAAACATCACAACATCTCTACCATATTGGGTTGGAGAGCGACTCTCAATGCAATATATATCATTATGAATTAACACCAGCCTAGATCCATCTTAACTCCGGATGTACCAAGCGCAAAGAGTGATCAAATCTCTTTTGACTCTAAAAGAGGTTTGCATCTTAAGAGATTTAATCCCCCTCGGTGCCTAGTATATTAAGAGTTAAGATGGATCTAGGCCGGTTTAATTATTAATTATTAATTTTGTGTTTTTATTTTCATTTAATTTTTATTTTTATGTAGTTTGATCGAGTAATTTTTTTTATGATAATTATAATTATTTTTTTTATTTTTTTTATTTTTATTTTTATTTTTATGTAATTTGATCGAGTCAAAATGTTTAAGAGGACATTAAATTACAACATCTCTACCATACAAGGCTAGAAAGAACCTCTTAGCGATATAGAAGAACTTTTACAAATAAATAAGTAAAAATACTTAATTATATATCATTATTAATTAATGTAAAGGGATGTTTAATGTAATGGTCTCAAGGAAGATAAAGTGTTTATGTAATCCTGGGGTCTTGGTCATATGACAAATAATCAAGTAGAGATATATGGTCTCTACCAGGGATGTTTGTTAGCCAAATAACATCAGGTGGACACACTTACGATTATGGTATATCTCTCCTAATCCTTCATCATCTAGTCAAAGGCTCCCCCCCGAAAGGAGAAATCTATGGAAAACATCTTGAAAAGAATTAAGAAAATTGTAGAAGATATCTCATCTAAAGCATATTTTTGTGTCCTAAGAGACTTCAACAGATAAGTAGATAAGTATGCCAATGAGGTGTGTAAATTGATTATAAGTGAATTAAACATTAATAGCCAAATCATGCATGTTATAATTCCTTAATGACAAATGGAGTTTATAAAAAAATCCCTAGTACCATTATGTGTTGTAAATTTTGTGTTTTATTGGGGCACTTTTTTAATGTATTCACTTAAAAATCCCCTCTTTTGTTGCTTAGATATATTCTCCTCGGGAAATCATGCATTCCTGTTGGAAAGGATAAAACAATTAGAAATTTTTGACGAATTAAATTTGTAATTCCTGATGTATTAGCTACAGACCAGGTTCAAATTATATAATATAAATACTCTTTTAGATTAAAAAATAATAGTCAATAGGTTACATGGTTTCATTTATTGACAAAGTTCATATATATAAATTAATGAGACTATCAATGGAGTTTAGCTAGGGTGATTGGGAAGAATCATTGTGACCCTCCCCACCCAAGGTCAAGTCTCATAATTTGATGTGTTGTAGCTTGGAAATAGAGTAAATATTTTGCACTCTTAAGTGATCCTATATTGTGGGTTGGCCAGGTACCAACAACCTCTTTTTTTCCTTTGGGCTCAGAGGGAGGCCGATTTCTTTCCTTGGGCAGTCTCCAACGCACAATTGTTTTTCTTGGAAAAAAAATATAAATTAATGAGACTAATAAATATTTTGTAAGGTTATTATTAATTTATAAATAAAAAGAGGATCCATTAATATTATATTAAAATATTGGTGAAAGTTACAATGCTAATTAATTAATATTAATTAATTTTAAAGAAGATTAATTAATATAATGACTAAATTAATATTACAAGGTTAAATGTTATAACGTTAATTACTATTATTAAGGGAGGGAGTTTTCACACATGTTAAAGAAGTAACTAAGAGTAATCAAAATGTATACTATAGCGTTAGAAAAGTGAGAAAGATAGTATGATGCCTAGACAAAACTACCAAATTTAGATGCATTGAACCCCTAACCTATAACCACTTTTTCTTAAGTGAGTAGTGCTTGTTATGGGAAAATATAAAAGAAACTTACACCTACCTCTACCTACGTGTGTGAGTTTGAATAAAACTTAAAATGCCCCAGATCTAATAAATATTTGATTGTGTTGCAAAATTAGTGATTTAGTGTGGTTAAGACATAGGGAAATTAGGGTCGGGGAATATTGTTGTAAGGGCCATCAATGTTGGTGTTATCACTACCATCCCTTGAACTAACTCTCATCTTGTGTTCATTGGATGCAATAATTAAGGTGATAAAAGGGCACCGTGTTAGGAAACCAAATCCAAAAATAGAAGAGATGAGAGATCAACGCCTTAGAAATCAACCACTTCGAGGGGGAAACCTCCAATACATTACATAAATGAACAATTCTTGGATGACTCAAATGACCAAATCCTCCTTTCTATATATAGGAGTCCATGGGGCCACAATGTAATCCTATCCGACCTAACAATAATAATGTAAGGGCACAATAATAACAATATGGGGGTTACAGGGGTAAAACAATAACAATAAGGGGGTTACACTAGAAACAATAAGGGACTATACTAGTAATATAGGGACCTAACATGCTCCTCTCCTTCAAAAATGTGTTGTCCTTAACTCTTGAGTAGCTCCTGGTGCTTCTGTATAAAATTCTCATCCTCCCATGTAGAATCTTCAGTGGGTAAGTTCTTCCATTCGATGAGATACTCTGAAATTGATCGATTTCGTAGCTGTTGAGTTCTCATTTCCGTGAATACTTCAGGTTCCAATATGGTTTTTCCTTCCTCATCAAGTTCTAGCCATATTGTTTGAACTGGAAGATTTTCACCTATAACCTTCTTTAAGCACGAAACATGGAAAACTGGATGTACTCGCGAAGAAGCAGGAAGCTCCAATTTGTATGCCATAGTACCAATCTTTTGCAACACCTTGTAAGGACCATAGTACTTTGGCGATAATTTTTTATCCTTCTTAGCTTGCTTGAGGGACATTTGTTTATATGGTTGTAGCCGTAAAAATACCCAATCTCCTACATCAAAACTTCTCTCGCTGCGATGTTGATCTGCCTGTTGTTTCATTCGATTTTGTGCCAAATTTAGGTTATCATTTAAGAGTTGGAGAAATTCTTGCTGATGCTTGATGTGATCTTCCACTGCTTGAACCTTCGAATTTTCCCTTAAAGATGATGTGATGGATGGTGGATGATATCCATAAAGTGCCATAAATGGGGTCATTTTTGCTGCAGTATGGAAGGAAGTGTTATACCACCATTCAGCGAGAGGTAGCCACTTGACCCATTGTGTTTGTTTATCAGATACAAAACAACGAAGATATCCTTCCAAACATTTATTTACTATCTCGGTTTGACCATCAGATTGAGGATGATAAGATGAGCTATGAGCTAACTGAGTACCCAAACAAGAAAATAACTCCGTCCAAAAATTTCCAGTAAAAATGGGATCTCTGTCGCTCACAATAACCCTTGGGCTTCCATGTAGCTTTTGAATTCTGTCCATAAATGTAGTAGCAACTGTACTTGCTTTAAATGTATGAGATAATGCACAAAAGTGTGCATACTTGGTAAGTCTATCAACTACCACCATGATGACACTCTTTCCTTCGGACTTAGGTAAACCTGTGATGAAATCCATTGAAATCTCCTCCCAACGTTGACTTGGAATGGATAAAGGTTGTAGAAGTCCTGGGGTCTTAATTGTTTCCACTTTATTCTGCTGGCAAACCAAACATTCCGCCACAAACTTTCGAATATCAGATTTAAGGCCATCCCAAAAAAATTCTTTCTTCACCCAGTGGTAAGTTTTTAAAAATCCTGAGTGTCCTCCTAAAGGAGAAGTGTGCAATTCCAGAAGAATCTTTTGTTTTAGTTGGGAATTCTTACAAAGATATAAGCGATCTTTGTACCATAAGGAATCACTTTTCCAACTAAATGTATCAGATGTACTAGGATCTTGCTACAACTTTTGAATGAGTGTCCACACTTCTTCATCCTTCTTCCATTCATCTCTTGCTTCGGTTATCCAATCTGGTTGGATAATAGAAATGGCACAAAGCAATGCTTCCACCTCTTCATTCTTTCTTGAGAGTGCATCTGCAGCAACATTTAGCTTCCCTTTTTTGTAGATTATTTCAAAGTCATAACCCAACATCTTTGTGACCCATTTTTGCTGCTCTTCTGAAGATAGTCTTTGTTCCAAAAAGTGTTTAAGACTATCATGATCAGTTTTTACCTTGAAGTGTCTTCCCATTAGGTAAGTTCGCCATTTTTTTAGTGCATGTAGTATTTCTAACATTTCCTTCTCATAAATAGGTTTCTGTAAATACTTTCCTTTGATTGGACGACTTTCAAAAGCAATGGGTCTTCCTTCCTGCATTAAAACTGCACCAATTCCATTTCCTGAGGCATCACATTCCATAATAAAGGTTTTTGTGAAGTCTGGCGTAGCTAATACTGGTGCTAGGCACATTGCCTCTTTAAGATGTTCAAAGGCCTTAGTTGCTTCAGGAGTCCATGAAAATGCATCTTTCTTCAATAATGTTGTTAGAGGTGCTGCTATTCTCCCATAATTCTTAACAAACTTGCGATAATACCTGTTAACCCGAGAAATCCTCGCAATTGATTTATGGTTGTGGGGACTTTCCATTCCTTAATGGCTTTAATTTTGTTAGGGTCTACCTTAACACCCTCGTGAGATACAATATGACCCAGATATTCCACCTCTTGTACTCCAAAGAAACATTTTGATGTTTTTGCATATAATTGTTTCTCCTCCAATAGTTTGAGCACCCTATCAACATGTTGAACATGATCCTTCCAAGACCTGTTGTAGATTAGTATATCATCAAAAAATACTAGCAAAAATTTTCTCAGGAAGGGTTTGAAAATGGAATTCATCAACCCTTGAAATGTAGAAGGTGCATTAGTAAGGCCAAAAAGCATGACCAAAAATTCATAATGACCCTTATGAGTTCGAAATGTTGTTTTCGGAATATCTTCAATCTTCATTCTAATTTGATGATATCCTAAACGAAGATCCAACTTAGTAAAATAAATTGCACCATATAATTCATCCAATAATTCATCAATCGCAGGAATGGGAAATTTATCTTTAATAGTGAGCTTATTGAGCTCCCTATAATCTAGACACATGCACCATGATCCATCCTTCTTGTGCACCAATACTACTAGAGCAGAGAAAGAACTTTGACTAGGTTGAATTATACAACCTCTAACATTTTTGCAATCATACGTTCAATTTCGCTCTTTTGGACATAAGGATATCTGTAAGGCCTGATGTTTGGAGGAACACTTCCTGGAATCAAATGAGTAGAATGATCATGATCACAAATAGGGGGGAGTCCTTTGGGAGTTTCAAAAACCTTGGAATGATTGTCCAAGACTTTTTGGAGATCTGGAGAAATAGATGATTTTGATGTTGGAACTTCTAGTGAGCATAATTGTGCAATTACGCCTCGTTATTTCTTCAGAAGATTTTTCATGACATTAGAGCTTATTATCTTTCCTATCTTCCCTGTGATACCCCGTAATTTGATTTCCTTTCCTTCCAAAAAAAATTTCAAGAAAATTTCTTGAAAATTAAAAGCTATTGTCCCCAAAGATTGTAACCATTGTACTCCTATTACAACATCAACACCTCCCATTGGAATGGAAAGCATTGGACTATTCAATACATATTCCCCCATGGATAGCTTGATATTATGGCATTTTCTAGAGCAATTTATAGTTCCTCCATTTGCAACCATCACTTGACATTATGGTGTTGGCTATAGGAAACAATTCAATTCCTTGGCTACCTTACAATGAATAAAATTATGGGTACTACCCGAATAAATCAACACTATTACCTTTTTCTTTTTGATATGTCCTTCTATCTTGAGAGTTTGAGTGATAATTCCTACCAATGCATTACACGATATGGTTAGACTCATTTCTTATTCTTCTAGGGTTGGTTCCTGGTGTATATCCTCTTCTTTTGAAGTTTCTTGTTCATTTTCTTCTTCCTCTTCACAATCTATTTAAAATAATTTTTTCTCAGCACACTTATGACCTTTAATGTATTTTCTATCACAACTGTAGAAAAGCCCTTTTGGTCTTTTTTCTTCCAATTGTTGTGGTGCCAACCTTGTAGGTTGTGGAAGTCTATTAGTAGCAACACTTCCATCTTTATAGATGTGAGTGGTAGGCTTCCTTGTCGCCATAATTTTACATTCAATTTTCCTTTCCAACCTGAATGCCTTCTCCAATGAATCAGGTTCCCAAACGCGAACTTCATGTTGGATGTTATCCTTTAAAGTCCCTAGGAAGACATCAATCCTATTTTCCTCTGGAATATTCGTTACCCTTATATTCAATTTTTGGAAGTCCTCAATGTGCTCCCCCACTGAACCCTTTTGTTTGAGATTTATCAATTGGCTAAAGTAGGTGTTTCTCTTTGTATCCTCATAATGTGCTATCATTTCCTCCGTAAAAATTGACCAAGTGACAATTTTTTTACGAGAGCAAAGCCATCGATACCATACAAATGTATTTTGTTCTAAATGTAAATTTTCAATGCGTAAATTTTGTGTGTTTTGCACATTATTGAGATCAAAATATTGCTCCATTTGTAGTATCCATGTTACGGGATCCTTGCCATCAAACTTCCTCATATTCATCTTTGGAATATGGTGGTTCTTCCATCCAATATTAGAGTTTATGAAATCACGATTAACATTTATTTTTTTCTCATCATGAGTTTCCTCTACCATATTTTCTCCATTAGGAAACATTTTTTGTATCAACTTTGTCAAAACTTTCGTGTCTACTTTTAGATCATTCTTCATGTTTTCTATGTTGTCTTTCATTTTTTCTTCCATGTCATCCATCTTAGCTTCCATGCCAGCTTCCATGCCATCCATCTTAGCTTCCATGCCTTTCTTCAAACCATCCATATTATTCTTCAACCCATCCATCTTCGCTTCCACGCCTTTCTTCAAAACTTCCATTTCATTTTTTGTTGCTCTTTGCGAGAGCGAAATTTGGTGCACTTGCTCTTGTAATTTTGATAGATCATGTTGCAATTCTTCATCTTCATGAGTCATAGTAGAGTAATACGAGGGCTTAATGGGTGTTGAATTATTTTTAGGAGGCATTATAGAACCTAATACTGATATCTATGCTCAAGGCCTTTGGAATCACTTAAAACTGATTTTTCAAACAAGACTTATGCAATTTGAAAAAAACAATACACACCTTTTTCTTGATTTTGAGGAGCTCGATATTGAAACTGAATTATCTCTGTGATTTCGGATCTTCAATATTTGAAATTTTGCCCTGAATTAGCCCTCTGAAGCTTCTTTCAAATGCCACAGGGCTGACCTGATTTGGATTCTTGAAGACAAAGTTATGCCCAATCTCCTATGATGACCTAATTATGGACGGGTTCAGTAGAGCAAACTTGTGTGACTTGCCACGTGTCACTGTTTCCACCTTCGGATCTGAAATTTATAAGAAGAAACTACAGTCCGTGAAATTGCGGTCACTTTTTACAGAATTCCAATCCAATGCTTAGAGAGAGAGTTATGATGATTTTCCCACGGTCACCTCTTTGAGATGAAATTCGAGAGCCTGAAAAATCCCTAACTTCCACATACCATATCTCCAAAAATATTGCGAATCAATCTCTGAAATTTTTCCACGGCGTTCCACAAGATTGCAAATTTACTCTGTGAAACTTTCAGCTTCTGAAACCTTGTAGAAAATAAGTTATAGCGAAAATTCCATGATGACATGTTTAGGTTAAATTCAGGAGCCTGCAAAAATCCCTAACTTGCACAGATCATATCTCTGAAAATATTGTGAAACAAGATCTGAAATTTTTCCACGACATTCCTCAGGATTTCGACTATCCTCTATAAAAATTTTAGCTTTTGAACCTTCGTAGAAATTTTTTTTATTGCGAAAATGCCACGATGACCTGTTTGGATCAGCGAAACCCTAGAATCCAAATCTCTAATACCAAATGTTATGAAACCAGCTCCAAAAATAGAAGAGAAGAGAGATCAACGCCTTAGAAATGAACCACTTCGAGGGGGAAACCTCCAATACATTACATAAATTAACAATTCTTGGATGATTCAAATGACCAAAACCTCCTTTCTATATATAGGAGTCCATGGGGCCACAATTTAATCCTATCTGACCTAACAATAATAATGTAAGGGCACAATAATAACAATATGGGGGTTACAGGGTTAAAACAATAACAATAAGGGGGTTACACTAGCAAAAATAAGAGACTATACTAGTAATACAGGGACCTAACACACCCAAATATAGATGTGGAAGTATATACCCTTCCATCTATGATGGGAAACTTAAAAGGTTTAAGGAAATTAGGATGAGAAACTCCGCCTGAGGAAATTACTAGATAAATTTTAAAAATCAAGATCTCAGAATTTGTTTGGGGTTGTGTATGTGAATGTGTAGAGGCATGGTTATAAGGAATGAAAACGTGTTTTAACCTAAAGGATCAATCTTCCACTTTTAAAGCCAAAATAACAATATTTCAGGTTAGGTATTGTGCCTTGAAATGGGAAAGATAATTGTTCCTCACTTTAGACAATGTCTCATGGGAGTTATTTGCGAAGAGATTCAAAAAAAGTATTTTCATGTATACTACAAGGAACAATAAGTAGGATCACTTCATGCTCTAATTCAAGGAAGTCGAACAATGGAGGAGTATGAGATAAGGTTCATGGAGATACTCAAGTACATATCTTACATGGAAATCGATCAACAATAGGTAGAGCATTTTATGTATAGGTTGAATCCTAAGATAATGGAAAATGTGTGGATGTATAAACCATGTTCAATTGCAGAAGTAGTTCAAAGTGCGTGTTACATAGAAGAAATTATGGATTTAAAACGGGGTATGAAAATTCCCCTTCCATATTAGCCAGGATTTGTGGGGATGTCCTTTAGCCTTCTCTCAGGGAAGAAGTTGTAGGCCACCTCCATAGCAAAATAAAGCTACACCTAGAGTGTTTTTGATAGGATGATTAAAATTATATCATTATATTATTTTTCATCCATATCAATGCTTTTAGAGTAGAAAAAGTGGATGAATCAATTCACAGGACCATTTTTTACCGGTGGGACCTAATTTGGAAAACTGGGGTCTGAAACCTCCCGAGAGAATTTTGAGGAATTAATGACATTTTTTGGGGGTAAAAAATTATTTCTTAAATGTATAACCATTTTTGCATATTATGCACATATATACCTTTCCAATTATGGAAGAATAATCTCAATAAGAGTTTGTATGCAATAGTTATACCACTTGAAAGTTCACCTCCCTATTTTCACCACCATTATTTGAGAGGATGCCACATCAACCCCCATTATTCACAGAAAATGGGCTATCCAAATGATTATGATGAATAATACTCTAGGAGAGTCTATATTGTAACTCCGATTAAGAATTGAGGTAGTCAAACCTAACCACTAGGGCTATTGGGTAGTGTTTTAAACTGACCACTAGGAGGAAAAGGGTTCCATTATTTTTCAGTGCATTTGTTCCATAACTGATGATGCAACAACAACTACATTTATCATAAACCGTGTGGACTTGTGGGTTATGGCCCACATAAATAGTCAGAAGCTTTTTAACCACGGACTTCACAACATCAAAATGAAATCGCAACCACAATATAATATATATTGCATAACGATAAAAACCCTTAAATCAGATTGGCTTTATTACATTTCGCAAATTCACAAACCTGACCTTTCACCATTCACCATAAAAATTATCGCTTGCGAAGTGCAAAGTAGCGTTGAGCCAACACGTGGCCTCCCTCATCGCATCGCAAACTAAATGATTTATTTTGCGAAGTATTCACTTGTAAACACAATAATCGTCGATGTGATGTTGCGCAGTCTCTCCGGCTATGATTTAAGCTCTCCACCGTTGATCTATTCTTAGATCCAACGGTTCTCCCATTCGCCCATTCAATCGCCTTTCACTCTTAGAACTATATATGGAATTTTCATTTAAATAAACTATCTCTGCCATACTCCGTCTACAATGAAGTTCATAGGAACTTCATCCCTCGCTCAATCAATCTATTCATTAAAATAAATCACATGCATATATAAAACACACAATTTCATTAATACATAGAACTCAAGTTACAGGCTGAGGCTTCACGGCCTGAATCAAAAATTACCCCTACGGCTACATTATGCTCTTCTACCTTTTTCTACAAACAACACAGACTCACTTTATAAAGAGATTACAAAGGGAGTGGATCGTTTAAGATCCCTGAGTTTCTCCCATAATCACTCAACCAAACCCATAAATCTCTCTATACGCATACATGACATATAATTACATTTAATCAATTCTTCTAGAGACTTATCAATTCCATCATTTTAGCTCTATTTGAACAGAATTTGCCCCAGTTTACAAGTGATTTTCCACGTTTCACCCTTCAAACATTTAATTTTAATTATGGCCCGATGCTCCTGCATCAGAATCCCAAGGTACAAAACTTTCTATGACGTCCTGGTCATATGTCTCCTTCATCCCTTAGAAATTCTACCCACATCCTCTGTGGAATTTCCTTTATGATCTTTCCGTGAGCTACAACAAAACCTCAACAGTAACAAGTCCTCCCTGCTACACGATACCTCACCAAGATTCTATACTTTGAGCTCAGTCTTTTGAAATCTCTCTGGTTCTCTCTTCTCTGGAACCATTTGAGCACTCCTTGCTCTAGGCTGCTGCAATCTTCTCACCTTCCTCTGCTACCTGCACAAAATATAAAGACCACATGTTTACCAATATTCGACATATTTGTACCTCCTTTGCACGCAACATCTTTTTCACAGGAAACCTTTCCCTGCTCTGATACCACTTTGATGCAGAAACAACTACATTTAACAAAAACCGTGTGGACCTGTAGGTTATGGCCCGCATAAACAGTCAAAATATTTTTAACCGCGGACTTCACAACATCAAAACGAAATCACAACCACAATATAATATATATTGCATAACACCGAAAACTCTTAAATCAGATCAAATCTATTACATTTTGCAAATTCACAAACTTAACCTTTCACCATTCACCATAACACTTATCGCTTGCGAAGTGTGAATTAGCGCTGAGCCAACATGTGGCCTCCTTCATCGCATCGCAAACTAAATGATTTATCTTGCGAAGTCTTTGCTTGTAAAAACAATAATCTTCGATGCGATCTTGCGAAGTCTCTTCGACTGTGATTTAAGCTCTCCACCGTTGATCTGTTCTTAGATCCAATGGTTCTTTTTTTCTCTCATTCAGTCGCCTTTCACTATGATAACTATATTTTGAATTCACATTTAAATAAACTATCTTTGCCATACTCCGTCTACGACAAAGTTCATAGGAACTTTGTCCCTCGCTCAATCAATCTATTCATTAAAATAAAGCACACACATATACAAAACACACAATTTCATTAATACATAGAACTCGAGTTATAGGCCGAGGCCTCACAGCCTGAATCACAAATTGCCCCTACGACTACATTGCGCTCTTCTACATTTTTCTTCACACAACACGAACTCACTTAATAAAGATATTACAAAGGGAGTGGATCATTTAAGATCCATGAGTTTCTCCCACAATCACTCAACCAAACTCCTGAATATCTCTATACGCATACATGACAGATAATTACATTCAATCAATTCTTCTAGAGACTTATCAATTCCATCATTTTAGCTCTGTTTGAACAGAATTTGCCCCGGTTTACAAGTGATTGTCCATGTTTCACCCTTCAAGCATTTAATTTTAATTATGGCTCGATGCTCCTGCATCAGACTCCCAAGGCAAAAAAATTTCTATGACCTCCTGGTCATATGCCGCCTTCATCCCTTAGAAATTCTACCCACATCCTCTGTGGAATTGCCTTTATGATCTTTCTGTGAGCTGCAACAAAACCTCTATAGTAACAAGTCCTCCCTACTACACGATACCTCACCAAGATTCTCTCCTCTGAGATCAATCTTTCGGCATCTCTCTAGTTCTCTCTTCTCTAGAAACATTTGAGCACTCTTTTCTCTAGGCTGCTGCAATCTTCTCACCTTCCTCTGCTACCTGCACAAAATATAAAGACCACATGTTTACCAATATTCGACATATTTTTACCTCATTTGCACGCAAAATATTTTTCACAGGAAAAATTTCCTTGCTCTGATACCACTTTGATGCAGAAACAACTACATTTAACATAAACCATGTGGACCTGTTGGTTATGGCCCACATAAATAGTCAGAATATTTTTAATCGCAGACTTCATAACATCAAAATGAAATCGAAACCACAATATAATATATATTGCATAACACCGAAAACCATTAAATCAAATCGACTATATTACATTTCGCAAATTTTCAAACTTAACCTTTCACCATTCACCATAAGACTTATCGCTCGCGAAGTGTGAATTATCACTGAGCCAACATGTGGCCTCCCTCATCACATCACAAACTAAATGATTTATCTTGCGAAGTCTTCACTTGTAAAAAAAATAATCGTCGATGCGATGTTGCACAGTCTCTCCGGCTGTGATTTAAGCTCTCCACCGTTGATTTGTTCTTAGATCCAACGGTTCTTCTATTCTCTCATTCAGTCGCCTTTCACTCTCATAACTATCTGTGGAATTCACATTTAAATAAACTGTCTTTTCCATACTCTGTCTACGACAAAGTTCATAGGAACTTCGTCCCTCGCTCAATCAATCTAGTCATTAAAATAAAGCACACACATATATAAAACACACAATTTCATTAATACATAGAACTTGAGTTACAGGCTGAGGCCTCACGGCCTGAATCACAAATTGCCCCTACGACTACATTACGCTCTTCTACCTTTTTCTTCACACAACACAGACTCACTTTATAAAGATATTATAAAGGGAGTGGATTGTTTAAGATCCATGAGTTTCTCCCACAATCACTCAACCAAACCCCTAAATCTCTTTATATGCATACATGACAGATAATTACATTTAATAAAGTCTTCTATAGACTTATCAATTCCATCATTTTAGCTCTGTTTGAACAGAATTTGCCCCGGTTTACAAGTGATTGTCCACGTTTCACCCTTCAAGCATTTAATTTGAATTATGGCCTGATGCTCCTGCATCAAATGAGAGGGATAGGGTTAGAGAAAATAGAGATGATTTGTGCACTGTATTACCCAATGAGCCATAATTCATACTTATTTATACTCACAGTCATTTTCTATTTAGAGAAAGAGAGCATAGTGACTCAACCTTCCAATTGGGTTTTTCTTCCAAAAGGGTTTCCTAGGTTATATCTTGTGTCAAATCGTGGTTTGTGAGTTTTTATATATTTTATAAATAATTTTAATTTGCATGCATACACAAAGAATAGTAATTTTCAATTGAAAATCTAAAGAGAAATAAAAACCTAATAGTGTTCAAATTTTTAAATATAGTTTTATTAGATCTGTTGTGACGAACTGTTCAATGGAATATCCATGGAAGTTTACGAATCATAGGCTATAGAAATGGAATTTAGTTCATCATCCTAGGGATCATTAGGGACTTATGCGAGTGTAATACATTCAAAGGGAAGTATTAGCAGGGATATATGTTTGAAGGGAAGGAACTCATTTTAGAGTTCTCTAGAGAACACTATGTAGAATCCACCTTCCATTACTTATTGGGGGTGTAGAAGACCTATTTTCTGTGTGAATTCCCTGAGTCATAATCTAACACCATGCATAAATAAGGGAAGGCTCTAATTATAAGGGAAACTAGTAACCATAAAATCCATGTAATGGTTGATAATTGTTAAGAAAAACATCAATGCACTTTGGTGTCGATGTCAAGTTGGCTAAATCACGTCAAAATTCAAATATTGTTTGATTATGGTGCAATAGGAAGTTTGATTTCACCACATGCATTCAATAAATGTGGGTTGGCATCTTATGAGCACAATGAATTTTGACATGTTGATATGGATTCTAGGATAATAAAAAGGAAGGAATTAGTGTTGGAAAATGCTTTGTACAACTAGTGGTGTGTACAACTAGGTTAAAGGAATACATTACTTCCATGGGGATCCGTGATGTAATTATTGGTAGGGATTGGATAAAATCTCATAAATATTTCATAGATTTCTTTGAGAAGAGATTGATTTGTCTAAATGATAAAGGAATGCCAATTGAGATCCATGGTGTCAAGAGGGAAATGTCTCTCTCATTCATCTTGAAAATGAAAATTAAATGATGCCTAAGTTGAGAATGCAATTTGTATACAATAGACGTAGTAAATTATGGCAAGGGTCCCTCTTTAAATCAACACTCGATTTTGTGAAAATCAAAGGAAATTTTTCCCAAAGAGTTCATAGGAGGTAGTTACCTTCTAAAAGTGAACTTGATTTCCTTATCGACCTAAAACCCAATCTAAAGCTACTTTCCAAGACATCGTACAAGATGAATACTCTAGAGCTTTATGAGTTGCAAAATCAATTGAAGTAATTATTGGACTTGTGAATTATTAGGCCTATTGTTTCTCCTTGGGATGCTCTAATAATATTTGTCCAAAAGAACGGTGGCTCCTTGTAAGTGTACATTGATTACAAGGATTTGAGTTAATCCATAGTGAAATAATAGGTACTGAATACCACAAATATATGATCTATTTTATTAGATGAAAGGAGCAGTAGTTTTCTAAAAAATATATCTACAATAAGGCTATCACCAATTATGAATTAAAGAGGGTGACATTCCTAATACCACCTTCTAAACTTGACTTGGCACAAGAAGTTATAATGGTGTTGTTTGGTTATACCAATACATATATGGTATTCATTAACCTCATGAATGAATTATTCAAGAAGTAATCAAATTGCTTTATGCAGGTCTTTCTAGATGATTTTTTCATCCATTTTGAGATTGAAAGGAAACATGAGGATCACTTTTGATTAATGCTGTCATGCTTAAGAGAAAACATGTTGTATGATAAGCTATCAAATACTATTTTTTTTCTTTCTAGAAAGACGTTTACTATCTTGGTCATATTATTTAAAAAGAAGGAATTTTGGTGGACCCAAGAAGGTGATGGCCATAATGGATCAACTAGTGCTATAAAATGCTTAGGAGGTGCAAAGCTTCATGGGTTTGGTTGGATATTATCAAAGGTTTGTGGAAGGGTTATTGAAGATTGTGAAACCCATCATTACCAAGTAGAAAAATGGACATAGGTATGCGTGGATAGATGAATGTGGTGTTTCTTTTGTCAATATTAAGATATTACTAACAAGTGCGGTAATCCCACAAGTGCCTAATATGGATAAAGACTTCACAATTTTCACAAATGCTTCGAAGCAAGGGTTCAAAAACATGTTAATGCATGGAGGGGAGTGATATCATATGCATCTAGGAAGTTGAAGCAACATGTTGAGCTTTATGTTATGCATGATTTAGAGTTGGTATTTGTGATGATAGCTATAAAGCTTTGGAGGCATAATATCATCAAGTGAAGCTTTGATATCAAAATAGATCATGAAAACTTGAAACATCTATTCACTCAAATGGATTTGAATGTTATTCAGATGTGATGGAGTGAATTCATGAGTGAGTATTATTTTGTAATTTTTCAAATTAAGGGAAAATAGAATGTTGTGGTTTACTTCTTGAGTATAAGACCACATATCTTCTCCTTAATTCCCTTAAAGTTTAATTTGAGGGAGACAGTGATGAGAAAAATTCTTGGACTTAGTTGATATTATTTAGAATGGAAAATTATATTGATCATCATCCATCTAGATGCTTTCATAGTGGAAAAAGTGGAGGAATCAAATCACACGACCATTTTTATCGGTGGGACCCAATTTTGAAAATTGGGGTTTGAAGCCTCCCAAGAGAATTTTGAGGCATCAAATGGAGTTTTATAGTAGTAAATATTTTTTCTTTACTGTACCATCGTTTTTTCCTATTTTACACACAAAAACCTTTCCAACAACGCAAGAATCACCTTAATTGAACTATGTATGCAAAAGTTATCTAATGTTTCTTTATGTCAATAGTCTACGTTATCGTTGTTGTTGTGTATTTATTTTCCTGATTTAATGATCATGGGGTATTGTGGTGCATGCAATATTTCAAGTATTGCAATCCCTAAGGGTGGAATAGGGTCTGGAATGGGCACATTGTTCATATCCAAGATCATAAAAGAAACCCATATAGGATGTTTCTCACATTCTCTATCTTCCTTTCTCCCAAGGTCTTAGATATAGTAGTGGAACCCTACAATGCTATGCTCTCTATTCATTAGCACTTGGAAACACATATGAGTGTATGGTACTTGATAATGAGGCCATGCATGGAATTTTATTCAGGACACTTGAGCTCACTAATCCTAGCTATAAGTAGCATTGTATCTTACTTTCTTTCATATTATCCTTAGGGCATATGTTTTATATATGGGTTAATTGATCTTAGGGTTTAGGGTTTATAGATGATTCAATTATGGTTATGGTTTGTGTATTTCTTATCTGGGTTTTTGGTTTTGCAATAGGGTATTTGAAACATTTAATCTCTGAACCCATACATGGAGTGACATGTTTCCTAATATTTCCTAATATTTCCTGGGTATTTGGGCTTAGACCTGACGAAGCTTGTAGTGAACTTGATTCCCTTCCCCTGTCTTTTTTTCATGTTGGAATTCATTCCCCTGACCTCTTGAGGTTCTTAACAATACAAATCACTGACCATTCAAGAGCTCACACAATAGATGTGGGACTCTAAGAACATGAAGTGTGTTACGGATCCTCGACATGGAAAGTACCTCACGACTCCACCATGCTCAGAGGTAATATGAGCACCAAAAAAGTGGACAAGAAAATGCACAATTTGCATAAAAATAACTTCTTGTAATTCCTGTAGATGATTCCCAACAATGTGAAGTCCATAGTGTGTCATATACCTCGATTGGGATGGAGATTTCCTCCACCTTCATTGGGAACTAAATATCCATTCATGATATGTTTAGAAGAGTGAACGAGTGGTTCATGACCATTGTGGTAGTGTATTTGGCGCATGGGCGGATGAAATACACTTTTCTTAGTAGGGAGGCTCCTTACCTACATGCAAGTCATAGGTCCATTAGGGGAATATTGAGGTCTAAAATGGGCCTCCTAAGAAAAATGTACAACAAAAATAAAATTTATAAGAACCAATAGGATTCAAGATGATGATTTAAACCATGGGTGGTGATTCACCATTTTTTAAGTAAAATGGTAAAAAGATTAAAACAATAATAAAATAATAAAACTACTTTTTCAACTCGTATTTTCAACTTATATCCCAAATTGTTTACTCAAATTTCGAGCGAGAGTACTCGTTGGATGCAAAATTTAATTCCTAATCCAAGGAGTACCCATGTTGCATACTTTCGTTGGACCCTGCTACACGAAAAATGAGAAATACATAAAAAATCGTGATTACAATCACATTTTTCATGTATTTTTCATCTTTCGTGTAGCAGGACCCATCGAAAGTATGCAGCATATGTACTCCTTGGATGAGAAATTATTTTTTTCATCCAATGAGTACTCTCGCTCGAAATTTGAGTAAAATGTTTGTGAGATAAGTTGAAAATATGAGCTGAAAAAGTAGTTTTTTTCTTTTTTCCCTCTAAATTTTGATGATGTCATCAAATATTATTTTATTATTTCCACTATTATTTTATAATTTCCTTAGGAGGCCCATTTTAGACCTCAAAATTCCCCTAATTTGAAAGTGGTTTGTCAAATGTTAGTGGAACAAGTTCAACATGTAATAAGCTAAGTTAAATGGAAACATAACATGCTACATAAACAATGAAAAAAAAAAAAAAAAACATGTGCAAGAAACACACTCAATAGAGAAAACACACTAATGAATCAAAAATGGAGAGATTTATCCCTTTATTAGGTGCTGGTAGCAGTAGAAGATAGAATGCTAAATCCCTTGTAGTAGATCCTTCGAGCTACGGAGCTCCAATATCCAAGACACGGGGGTCTCTTCCCCTCAAGTTTTCAACAAGCCTCTCTTCCCTCTCAAAGGATGGTAGATCGATGAACGTGTTTTGAACTCTTCTCTCTTGGATTGAGGTGTTGGATGGCCAACAAGTGAATCCTTCCAGTCCTCTTGCTGTTGGCAAACACAAGCTGGTTTGCAGATGAGAAATTTGGCCAAAATAACAATGTGTCTCCTATTTCTCTTCCCATGGATGGCTTTTATAGACTATTTTCAAATTTTCCTTCCTTCTCTTGGCCCAAGATGGATGGTGACACAAGAGTGGAGGTATGATTCCTTTGTGTGTTGCATTTAAGCCTCAAGGTGGCTCAAGGACGTATGTGCTTGGTAGTACTGAGGAATCTTTCTAACCAAGTGTTCCAAGTGGTCGTGGATGGTGACATTTTTCCATCTACAGGACCACACGATTATCGAAGGAATAGCCGCACTGTGTTGCATAGATATCAAAGGAATAACCGCATTGCACGCGACTATTAAAGGAATAGCCGCACTGTCCACAAATTTCTTCTTGAACCTTAGGAAGAATTAAAATTTTGGTTTTTCATAATGTATTCCTTATCTAAAAATATTTATATGTACCTTATGCTTGACATTTTTAATGTCTTTTTCCTGTACGATTTTCAAGTTCTAACACTTCCCCCCTAATGTATGATAACTAGGAAGAACTGTATAGCCAAAATACATTACGTTTTATTTTTTGTGTAGTCCTTTTGAGAGAGAGAGAGAGAGAGTAACTTGCTTTAGACCTAAGTTGAGAGAGAGTAACTTGCTTTAGACTTGCTTTAGAGTAAAAAAGACATCGTACTCTGTTGGAAACCTGCAAGAGATATAATGAATAGAATATTTCTATGAGGCAGACATGTCCCATGCTCATGATGTTTTGACTAGTTAAGCTAATCTGACAAATAGTGGTTCTGTTTATGTCACTTTTGGTAGTGAGCTGCTACTGGTTGATGACAACGGTTGATGCCATCGGGGGCATTTATTCTTTGAAAGAAGGTTGAATGTGGTGCCCACATGCATAATCTTGGTATGGAATGTTTTTTGAGAATAAGTTCTCATTGTATGCATGGGTCTTTGATTATTGGGGACCTTCCCATGTAAGCATTGCTGAAAAATATGCTTATCAAGTCACGAGTGTTCAACGAATTTTGACAGAGTGCAATGATTATGAAGTACGATACCATCTTGAAATGAAAGCTTATCTTGAAGTAGAATGTTAAGAACATTGATGACATCAACAGGAAATGATGATTCCCATAGTGCCATCTAGGGATGCCCCTATTGAGGTGAGGAGTCATCCAAGGTACTACCCCCTTCTTGGAAAATGTTTTTTGTAGTCGACAAGAAGGAAGCATCAACTGACCGAGATGAGTATTGATTCAAGGAACCAGTGTTTCTGATGTAGCAGGGCATGGTGTGATGGGTTAACTAGGCATGATGACAAGAAATGGATATAATTGATGATGGTAGTTAAGTGGCCTGAGGTCAGAGCTGTAAATGCGAGTGGCGACAATCATAACAATTTATGGTGAGGAAATCCATGGAGTCGGTAGGACATCCAGGGTGGTTGTATGGTTGTTACGAGTGTTATGGTGGGGTGTGGTAAAAAATGCGTAGCTCCGACCAAGGGTGATTAGGGACTACTACCAAGTGAGAAATGTGAATGAATGGGTGGGAGTTCTCTCCTAAAAAATATTTGTACACTTTCCAAAATAATATAAAATGGGTTTGGATGTACAAGCATGGAGACGGGTGCCCCTATAAATGTGAATGATCCTTCACTATGGTGTGAGGAGTGTTTTTTTGCTGATGGTGGGGGCTCCATTGGTTTGTCTCGATGCGGGGTTGATGAGGCGGATGAAAATGTCGCAAATGGGCTATGATGATGGGAGTGTGATAGGCAAAATGTGAAACACGATGGTGCATTTTTGTTGATCCGCTTATGAAGATGGCAGCCCGAGAAAGGGGCTTTAACATGACATGGGTAAAAATTGACTTGATGTTTGATGATGGATGGACGAACATGAAGTGGTTCCCAGTTCTATGGTTTTATGGCCATGGCTCCATAATTTTGGTGTATGGTCTATATGAGTGATGGATACCATGGAGGGTGAGGCTCTACCGACCTGCAAAGCTATTTATCATGTGCAAGGTGGGGCGATGATAAACATGGTTGGGTAAATGAAACCTATGTTTTATTTTTATTTTTATGAAGAAATGATGTCAGGATATGCAAATATTTCTTAGGGAAGCCTACCATGCTGAGGGTAAAATGGTACTTGCTATTATACCTTTATTTTATAGGGCGTATAGTGACTTGTCATGCATGCAATACCCGCAGCCAATACCTCAAGTAAAAGCATATTTATCATACAAATATATTTGAAATAACTTGAATTCAAAGCAAAAAGAGAGGGTATACCTGAACTGTGTTGTGGAGGGGCTGGGCATGGGACCTGAAAATGATTTTGTCTGAAATATGGATTTATGAGGTCCAAATCAACCATGATGAAGTTTTGATCACTGTGATTCTTGTGGTTCTGTAATCGGATACTCTGAGCTCCAGTTTTCCCTTGGGAAATGTCACTTGGCTCCTGGTTTTGATTCTGGTTGGGGTTGCCCCCAACTCGAGACCTCAGGGGGAGTTCCTGATTATTTCCCCCTGTCCAGGATTTCCCTTTTGTTTGTTTCTCGGCTTATTTTTTGCAGCAATTGGAGTATTGTCATAATTCTTTTGGTTGTATGGTTTTTGATGAGCTTGGGAAGGTTGCACTAGATTGACCAATGCATTATGCTATGGCAGTGGTCCATTTTGTGTGGAGGAATGGGGGATATTGGTTCCCTTGTCCCTAGTTAGTATATGAGTGCTGGGGTGACTTTCTTGTATCAACATTTCTAGCTGAGTATTGGTTCCCCTACGAGGGAGGATATGGTCCTCCCTGGTGTTGGCGATATGGCATCGCCCTATTTGTCACGTTCTGTAGAGGTGCGGGGTGAATTTGACGATAGCCAAGTTGTGATATGTTCTGAGTAGAATCGTATGAGTATTCTGGGTACTGATTACTGCTGCCTAGGTGATCTTGGGCCAAAGACCAGATCAAACCGTATGCATTATTTGACACACCTAGTAACTCCCTAAGTATCTTAGTTACCGACTACTACTGCCTAGTTGACTTTGGGCCAAAGACTGGATCAAACCATCTGTAGTATTCGAAATACCTGGTAACTCCCTGAGTATCATGGGTATTGATTACTATTGCCTAGGTGACCTTGAGCCAAATACCTGATCAAACCATCTGCAACATTTGATGCACTTGGTAACTCCATGAGTATCCTAGGTACTGATTACTACTGCCTAGGGGACCTTGGGCCAAAGACCGAATCAAACCATCTACAGTATTTGACGCACTTGGTAACTCCCTGAGTATCTTGGGTACTGACTATTGCTTCCTAGGTGACCTTGGGCCAAAGACCGAATCAAACCATCTGCAGTATTCAACGCACCTGGTAACTCCCTGAGTTTGCAGGTGCAGGAATTCACCAGGACATTGTAAATATATCATGATTAGGTGTAAATGAGTTCAAGTTGGTGGGACTTGCTAATGGTATCTTCCTCGAAGGTGGGTTTATGCATCTCCATGTATTTTGAAATATCAGTTGCGAGAGTTTCAAAAATGAGTCCAACAACACTCTATCATCGCCACCATTCGTGGAGACGGTCCAATATATGGACGACTGGTGTTTGCCTAAAATGATTCAATAGTTCCATTCCTAAATCATGGTGAATGGGTAGCTGAAAATAAGTGAGGAACGCAGTAGTGAGGGCGCTAAAGGTTCCACGCAAAGCAGAAAGTTTCACAACAGACCATTTCGCCGCAGGCCCTATTAGGGTGCATTTAAAAATTCTTAGTCAAATAGTATCAGCAATGATAATATATGATGAAAACCATAGGTGGAAAGTCATAATATGATTTCTTGGGTCTTCTTCTTGCTTCCCTTCGAATTTTGGTATATCCAAAGAGAGTTTAATGAGCATGAGAGGCCAATTAAGGCTGTGAGAAATGGGGTCATTAGTTAACTTCCTTAGATCTGGAAGATTAAGTGATGCTAAGAAGGGTAATTGAGTATTGACTGCCATTGTGTACTGTGGAAAAAGAGGTGTTTTAATGTGATGTTTTATAGGGGGTGCTTGTGGGATATTACCTTGTGGCGTGCTGTGATGATATTTTATTGATTCCCCGAAGGGGTAGCGCTCCTATGCCCTCTAGGGGTTGTGGGAGGAGTTGAGTGTGGTGACCCTTCTGGGGTTTCCACTGGTGTGGTGTTAGGTGACCCTTGGGGGTTTCCAATCACAGATGCCCTGATAAAGGACGAACCGATAATGGTGGCGGTGTTTCGTATTCAACGCCTAAATGGTGAAATACCTGGAACTCCTCCCTCTAATGGGGGAAGGTCCAAGAAATTCCTAGATCGACGAGGTCCCATTGGGTCTGTTATGGTGTCAACTAGCTTAATAATGGTGATACTTTTGGTTTGTTGGAGGAAGGAAGGATTTTATCAAATAAAATACGATCACATGCATAAAACAAATCAAAAAAATAAGAGGTAAGTTTTCCTTTAAATTAACGTTATGTGATCAAGCAAGCAAAAAATATGGTTTTTTTTTGTTTTGCATATGATACTCAAAATCCTATATAGACCTATTCATCCTTACACTCGCAATGTAACTGGGCCATGCGAAGATTTCTTCTAATGGGTACTGGGGCTAACATCCCAAAATAAATGGTGACGCCTTCCAGCAACCGAAGAATCAACCAAGATAATGGTAAGAGGATCAAGTGCTTCCTGCACCGTCACCTATAGGGAAGGATGCCCCAATTTTGGTCACTAAAGTACCGTCATCCCACGTTAGCATTAGAGTATTGAGCTTCTTAGTATTCACCTACCAGTACCGAGCACTAGATGGGTTAGTTAGCCCCAAAAAGCACCGCATGCACTGGGCCTAAGCTTAACCCCCTCTTAAATGGGTCTCTGGTAATGCTCAGGTATTTTTTCCGTGGACGGATAGATGGATTTGAAGCTCCCTAAAAATTAAACATCTATGTTTCAAAATGTAGAATGACCACGACAAATTATTGGATGCCCACCCTCGATGGTCCTAACCCCCAATGGGGATAATTTAGTGAGTTTGATTAGTGATTGTTTTCAGAGAGTCTCAATTTTCTTAGGGTGTACCTTGGTGAAGCAACTATAAGAAGAGGATAAAGTTCCCAATGCACTGGGTGCCTTTGGGTCCAATGATTACCAATGCTTCATGTGTTCTATGGAGTGTACAATCACAAGTATTATGAGATGTGGATATGTGTTTATCCTTTACAATCCTTTTCTAATTACCTTATGTGTGATTTTCCCTTGCAAAAATAAATTATGTGCGGATTATGGGCCGCTTACACCTTGCCTAGTTAGACTAAGTTTTCACTATAGTGAGATGGAAAATTGTTTTAGGAAAGTGTTCATATGCGTACCCAGGCTCACCATGAGGTGCAAGAGTGGTAGATATTACTTGCTTTCTTTTCAACAGTTTGGTCATGGTCTCGATTCCTAATGCAAAATTGAACTAATCTAATGCAAAAATTGAAAAACTTGAATTAGATAACGATATGTGGATATATGGGCTACTTAATTTTATGTTAATTACGCTATGTGTTATGTATATTTTATGAGAAAATAATTTGTTCGGACAACATATGTGGATTGAAGGCCACATACTTTTTCCTACTTAAAATATGTGTGATTTTCCCAAATAAAAAACTAAAATCAAAACTACTTAGTTGCTAAGCTAAATTCTAGCAAATAAGAGTCCTAACCAGTCATGAAACGAACACAGTGATGGAAAATTTCTTATGGGTTGCCAAAACTTTACAACTGCAAAAAATGAGAAAAACCAAGTAAAAATGGGCTTGTTGCCTACCATGCGGCTTATCCACCCACAAGTGCAAAGCGCATGTCTGTCTAAACAGAATGCACGTGGTCAGGTAGAAGAAAAAAATTCCTCCTCCTCTGGGAAAAATTTCTCACTGAGGGTGACTGAAGGCGCAGATGATAAATTTGGCCAACATAACAATGTGTCTCCTATTTCTCTTCCCATGGTTGGCTTTTATATACCATTTTAAAATTTTCCCTCCTTCTCTTGGCCCAAGATGGATGGTGACACACAAGTGGATGTATGATTCCTTTGTGTGCTGAATTTAAGCCTCACGGTGGCTCAAAGACAATTGTACTTGGTAGTACTGAGGAATCTTCCTAACCAAGTGTGCCAAGTGGTCCCAGATGGTGACATTTCACCATCTACATGACCATGCCACTATCGAAGGAATAGGCGCATTGTGCTACGTGGCATTCGAAGGAATAGCCGCACTGTGTGCAAATATTGAAGGAATAGCCACACTATCCATAAATTTATGCCTGAACCTTAGGAAGAATTAAATTTTTGGCTTTTCCTAAAGTATTCCTTCTCTGAAAATCTTCATTTGTACCTTCTAAGTTTAAATTTTTAATTTCTTTTACTTGTCTGATTTTCCAGTGTTAAAAACCATGTTTAGGAGGAATGCCTTCTTTCCCTGGTACACAAGAGATGGAATGTATGAGATGGAGTTCACTGAGGAATAAAGCAACATGATGTGAAATTTCCTTAAATTGAAGCTACTGGAAATTTAGTCTTCTAACTGATAACTATGTAGTTTATTTTCTACAAAAAGCAACGAATAAATCACAATGCAATTTTTCACAAATAAAACACGTTGTGGAAATAAACTGGAAATTCAAAAAATGATAGCACACACATTGAAATTGGCACAGTTATTTTTGGACAAATGTCCCTAGGAAAACCAAATATGAGAAAATTGGTGCAACATAGGAGGGTTTTATTATTATCCAACAATGAAATTTGTGAGTACAAATATGGATTCCAAATTGGAAATCCTCGACATATAATCTGGCCATAAAATTTAAGGGAAATTTTCCCTTCTCCACAAGAAATCCTGCAACCAAATTCTACTTGGAAATTGGCCCTAGAATACCTCTATGTAGGCCCTTGCGCTGCCTCTTCGTAGCATGTAACTCGCACTTCCAGGAATTTCCTTTGAACAAGACATCCTACCTTCTACTTCCTCTGGAAGTGATTCTCTGGCCCTCTGAAAAAGTATTCTAACCTTTAGCAACATAATCGACCTCCTGCTTAGCCAAATCGAATTGCCTCACTGAAGCGACCTACCTAGTCCATGCGAACCATCTAGTGCAATAAATTTCCCTCTTTGTTGTTTCCTTTCCATAACTGGAAATATCCTCTAGAAACATTGCCTATACTCCCTCTTTGTCTTTGCATCCCTGCTGTCTCAAAATTCTCTCCCTTTCTCGATCTAGACAACTGGGTAGCTTGATCATCCAAGGTTCTCAATCTAGACAACCGGGTAGCTCGATTGTCCAAGGAACTCAACCTCTCAAGTGTGTTCTCCATCTACCCATCGAGTTGCTCATATAATCTCTCGTTGGTGAACCAACGACCATGATTAGATCTCCATGAATAGCTAAGATCATCTATAACTCAATCCATGTGAGTTTCTACAAAATTCTTACCTTTCTCAATCAATTATTGTTAATTAATCACGTTTCCTAAGTTAGACTTAGGAAATATTTAATAATTAAATAATTAACTTAATTGGGCCATCTCTAGGTGTTTTATCCTAGAAATTTTTATGGGTTTTGGAGATCTTGTGTTCCTTAGCCTCTCTAACCAAATTCGAGACTAGAACACCTGTCTGATGCTACAAAAATTAACACTTCCTCTTAGCGAGGAATGTGTTATCTCTGTCTTATAACATCCTCCCCATATGTTGTTGATGTCTAACATCTGTGACAAACTGCCACTACCCACCAACTACTGTGCATACTATTATTCATCTACCACGTTTAGATGATCCACCCTACATCTGTGCAACTACTGACATTGTATTGTACCACCTGTACTACTACCAAACCTGCTTTATGCTACACCTGATCTCATGTTGATGCAACTACTGCAAATGAGAAAAAAACTATGAATTAATTGTGTCTCTAGAATGCTACTATATCCTAAGTCTATGAATGCAACTAGCCTCTATACTATCTACTGAGTAACTACCTGTGTTGCATCTACGATGTGCCCCTCAACATATAGCTGCAACTAGTTTTGCAACTGTCTCTTAAGATCTTACTGAAAAATCCTAAACACTGACCCATATGCTATTGAATACTACAAGCCCTTGTAGCAAGGGTAATTATCCATATGAGGAGTAATCTGCAACTATTGTTTCTCCTTTATGGACCCTGCCCAAATATTTGCAACCTATATCTCAATGTCTCACCACCTTTCTCCTAGAAGAATAACTGCATATAGTGTGAATTCATCATCCAACTTGGAAGACAAATCGTTGATCTCTATCGAAGTTGTTTCCTACTCTTTCTTCTCCTTCTTAGCCTTCTTCCTCTTCAAACACTGGGTATTGTACTGACCAAACTCACCACATCTGAGGCAATTGATCTTTGATAGATCCTTCTTCTTGTTTTCTCCTCCTTGTGAGCCTTTTACCTGAATGGGCCCTTTCTTTACCTACCCCTTTGATGCAAGGGCCACGTTATCCTCTTAGTTACACCCTTTAATCCTTTGCTACTTCTGCCACTGATATTGCTCTAAAATAAAGCAAGCCTTATCTCCTCCTGTAAGAAATCTTCTCACAATTGATCCCAACTTGGTAGATTACCTTGTCTAGTGACGCCTTAGATGAAAGTAGCCCACTCTGGGGTTAAATCATTGAGAGTTGCATGCATAAGCTTAGTCTCTTGAGGTGATTCTCCAACTGTCGAAATCTCATCTCAGACATTTTTAATTCTTGTGAGATAAGGAGTGACTCCTTCACACTTATGCATCCTGGTGGTCCTCAACTTCTCATTCAAGAACATATTTTGGTTCTTAGAAGGATTTTGGAAAAGAGTGGAAATCGCATCCCACATTTCTTTGGTTGTATTTTTGGCTGCTAACTGTGAGACTATATGATCCCGAACACCATCAAGGATCAAACACTTTGCCTTGTCGATATCCTTATTATAGTTCTTTAACTGTTGCAAGTGTGTCAGTATGGGAACAACTCTCTCTGTGTACATCTTCAAACCATGCTCATCTAGTGGGAAATAAATTTGTATTTCCAGATACAGTAACTTGAGGCTCCATCTAGCCTATCCTGGTCTCGAAGTCCTGCTGAGGCCATTTCTACAAAATGCACAACTAGGAAAATAAACAAGAATATCCTCCTTTCCTTCTCGATTTCCTTCTACGACTACTCGCACTCCTTCTTGAAATGTGCAATTATTCCTACTGTTGTTGCCTTTTTCTATTGGAAATCATGGGTTTCCTCCAAAATATTCAATCTGGAAACCCTCTTTGGAAAATCCCTCTGTGTGTGCTAGTCTCTTCCACCTGGAACTGATTTTGCTATTGCAAAACTGCTGCAAAAAACTATTGCTTCCAAATATTTTCAACAAACTGATTTATTTTATCACCAGAACTACTTGCCGACAACACCACTTCCTGCTAGAACTGCTACTAATATATTTGATCTTTTCCTGCACCTGCATCTGGAAATAAAACCCTTGCCAAACAATTTGCACTTCCTAGATGGACATCTCTACAGACCTGGAAATTGTGCTGTAGAACTCCCTCTGAACCTGCACAAATTTCCTCCTCACTTCTGAGCTCCTGATTTTTATTCAACACTGCTTTTATACCATGTGAAATTTATTTAAATTGCATCAACTGGAAATTTATTCTTCTAATTGATTAACTATGTAGTTTACCTTCTACAAAAACAACAAATAAATCACATTGCAATTTTTCACAAATAAAATATGCTACGGAAATAAACTAAAAACTAATAAAATAACAACACACACATAATAAAATTGACACACTTATTTATGGAAAATTTTCCCCAGAAAAATCCAATGTGGGAAAAGTGATGTAGCAAATGAGGGTTTTATTATTATTATGCAACAAAGAAATTTCTAAGTACAAATATGGATGCCAAACTAGAAATCCTCAATAAATAATCTTGCCAGAATTATTAAGGATATTTCCCCCTTCTCCAAAAGAAATCCTGCAACCAATTGCTGCTCAGAAACAACTAGACCTAGAATACCTCTACGCAAGCCCTTGTGTTGCCTTTGTGTAGCCTATAACTCACACTACTCAGAATTGCCTCTGAACAAGTAACCCTTCCTACTACTACATGTGGAAGTGATTCTCCATCCCTCTAGAAAATTATCCCGACCTCTGGAAATTGAATCGATCTACCTCACTGAAGTTACTTGTGAAACCTCTAGTGGAATAACTTGACCTCTTTGTCGCTACCTCTCCAGAACATGAAATATCCTCTAGAATCATTGTCTCTATTCCCTCTCTATCTTTGTGTCCCTTATGGCTCGAAGTTATCTCCCTTGCTCGATCTCTACAACTGGGTAGCTCGATATGATAAGGAACTCGACCTCTCAAGTTTGTTCTCAACCTACCCATTGAGTTTCTCTTATAATCTCTCATTGTTGAACCACTATCCATGGTTAGATCCCCATCAACGAATAATATCACCTCCAACTTGATCCATGTGATTTTCTAGAGATTTCTCACCTTTTTCAATTAATGAATGTTAATTAATCCCTTTTCCTAAGTTAGACTTAGAAAATATTTAATTAATGATTAATTGACTTAATTGGGCCATCTCTAGGTGTTTTCTCCTGGAACTTTTTCTGGGTTTTGGAGATCTTGTGTTCCTTACCCTCTATGAACAAATTCTAGATAAGAACACATGTCTGATGCTACAAAAACTAACGCATGAGTGACTTGGGATCAAAGTATCTACAATATCAGGATGCAACTGTAGATGAAGAGGGAGATTTTGATGACGAGGAGGAAGGGTGCTATTTTTGTATAACTCCATGGGTAGTGCAACATCCAAATATTTTTTTTTTGTTGTATTTTACTTTCCATGCTTTTTTTTCTTGTATGAATGGGTAGCTCATAGAAAAATATAATAGATTTTAGGAAAAATTCTCTCGCTCTTTAATCTCAGTGATACATATTTTATTATTTAATCTCGATGATACACATTTTATTCTTGATGTTGTTTTTCATTATTTTTTATGGTTGTGTCTTGCATTATTTTCCCTTACATAGTGTGTTATCTCCAAATGTATTGAAAACAAGGAAGGAAAATGTGGGTGGTAACCCAAGGCAATATCAACAGAGAAAGATGGCAACATATGATATCAAGGAGCTTCATATGTTTGTATGTATTTCTACATAGCCCTGGACATTTTACTAAAATTTGATTTCCACCATATATCTACAAGTATTTTAAGCTTCACCCTTCACTTTTACACTGTCCCAATATTTTTCCTATTTTGAAATGCATTGTTTCATCATAAATTAGTATACATGTAGGTCAAGATTGTCACAAAGGTCACACAAGATCCCTTTCCTACATAAGAAAGAGGAGGTTGTGTGATCACTTTTGCTTCAACTTGAAAGTATCTATAATACTACTATCATTTCTGAAAATTGTTTCCCTAACTAAAATATAGCCAAATTTAATATATTTGTCGAAACTTCTGCAAAGTTGAATGAAGTATTCGCCTAACGAAAAGTTTCCAAATTTCCATTTCCAATATAATAAAAAAATATGTCATTCAATCTAATAAGATGATGCATAATCTTTTTTTCCTACTGGATCATACATTTGTCCCTATGGAGAGGAAAAAAAATTAAAACGTTGTACTCTATAATAGTTGAATCACAAAATTCTCCTGTGATTTTTCAATTCCAAATGACATGATGAACCATTACAAATGTGTCACAAACCACACAACATCTATTTGTAACACCAGTGTAATCCTTGATAATCCTTGATTACCAAGATGTTATGAAAGACCAACCACCCAATTATCTGAGTTTTAAAAGAAAATTATGACTTCTAGATGGTTTGGAACCTCCTAATTCTCCTCGTTTATGTCATGGACATTCCTCTCCTTAAGAAAACCTACATTGAACAAGTTCGAATAATTTCATTAAGCCCCTCTATTCGGTAGTCCATAAATGCCTCCTGGATTTTTATGAAATGATTCAACTTTCTCTTTGATTTTAGATTACAAATAGAGAGTAATATTTTATTAGCATCTATACCATAGATAGGGTCGAGTTACATATGATTCAACACATTATTTGATTTAGTATTTTATTAGAAAGAGGCACATTTGGGCTACTTCAAATCCTGCTTGTACATTTTCTAGGGACTATACTTCGAGAGGATTTCTCAGTAGACTTGAATAATATTTTTTGTATTCACATAATGTAAATGCTAAGACTAAAGAAAGGGAGATATATATTTTTGGATTGAATGTTAACTCTTTTTGTTCAAATGTGGATACAAAAAAGTATGGATTGAGTTTTTCGTTTCTATAATGATTTTGCAGATGGGGTATTGAAATGGTAAGAATCATCGATGGATCAATACAAATTTTGTCTAATGCTAGTCTTGGTATGGAAATGTTCAATCTGGGTATGTTCAGTACTTCTATAGGCCATCTTTGAGAAGCTTTCCTGCATATTCATAGAATTTGGTTTAGTCAACTTCACAACTCCTTTTGGCTTTCATATTGCAGTAAGCTTATAGCAGACAACTTTATTAATGGCATCATTCTCTCTTGAGTTCTAATTTTCTCTTTGGATTACATGCATTTTTATGGCGTTGAAACCATGCATTATAGCATGTGGGAATTCTATTGCAACATTTTCAATGTTTTTGAGGTTTCTTACTAGGCCAACTATAATGGATGCAGATCACAACAACCAAAGATGTGTCTATGAATTTTGTAGGAATGTATGGCTCAACCATGTTCACAACACCAAAGATGTGTCTATAAAGTTTGTGGGCCTGCATGGTTATCTTCCAAATGCATTAAACCAATTATATCAATTATGAATTAAACTTAGCAAACATGCGTTAATTGAAAAACTCCCATGAAAATCTATTTACAATAAATTTTTGAATTTTTCCACTACAAAATCTTATGAGTTTTATTGCCCAGCCATATAAGAGTTTAAGTTAGAATTAAGGTTTTTGTGAAAAAATGGGACCTTTGGTTGCCATTTTCAACATATAATTGAAAAGGGAGGTTTTAATTCTAGTTTTTTAAGAGAATTCTTATTCATTTCAATCAATATTGTGAAGGGTATTTCATTTCACAACAACTTCAACAATTTGTATATAAGATTGGATAATCATCCTAGGTAAGATAATTCTTATTAATTTTACTCAATATTGTGAAAGGCGTTTTCTTTCACAATAACTTAAACAATTTGTATACATGATTGGCTAATCATCCTAGGTAGGGCTCCAATACATGCACAACCTTTATCACTTATGGATTTACGAATAGTTAATTATTTATCCTCGTAGTTAATTGTTGTTTAGTCAGAAAATAATATTTGGAGGTGAACTTGGGCCAACCATTAAAATTAAAGGGTGCCCATTTCAACGAAGGTTGATCTAACAAGGCTATGAAGTAGGTTTGCAAAAGTTGTTATGCTTTTGTTGAAGCCAATGCTTATAATTTCTGTTTAAAAATAAAATAAAATAAAAAATTCATTTGGGCACAAGCGTTATTATGCTCTCAACATAATTATGATCACGACATAAAAGGATTTTAAAATTAAATGAGCCAAGACTCAAGTCAAAGGTTCCAAGCCAAGTATCGATTTCATTAATTAACAATAAAAGTCAAATTTCACCGATGTAACAACACTTATATTCTATATAAATCTAGCGCTCACACAAGGTGCTAATGGAAAATATTACAATTTATATAAAACCATCAATCAAAATTTCTCCTTTGCATGTGGTACTAATACTACAATTCAAAAATATAAAAAAGGAGTTGTCTAACGAGACGGAGGAATTGTCCGGACAATCAAAATTGGTCGGAATCCAGGCCAAAAAAATTTAAGAAATCTTACAGTAACAATGTTTGAATCATGATTTTGATGGTGGAAATGGATTCAGCACCATCAAAAACCTTTAGGGCACCCAAAATATTAAAGTTTGATAGTTATAACATGGATTTACAAAAATCCCTGCCAGATTTTCTTAAAATCTTACCAGAATTTCCATGATTTTCAGGGCCAAAAAGCAGTCTAGTTAGACTACGGCTATAAAAAAATGCAACGAATGCAAATTTTGGGATCGTAAATATAAAATGAAGAAGAAATACCTTCTATGTTGTTTATGTCCTATACCTGGGCTGAAAGGTAGTTGTGTAAGAGGTACATCGCAACAATTTCTAGTTTTAAAATCCATGCTAAGGTATAGAGACGAGGGATCTCCAATAAATGAGAAGTAGATAAATATAGATTGGTCTTGTGTGAGTGGATGAGTATACCATGGAAAATTTTGTTTGCAGTAAATATAAAATTTGTCAACGACCCATAATGTTGTTGCTCCAAATCAATGGAATCCTGGGAGCATACACTGCATGAATTTTAAGCGGATAGGTGATCCCTTGAGGTGGTTTAGTGAAATGTGAGATCTTTAAAATAAATGGCCAATATTGACTCCAACACCATTTTTCCTTTGTTCTGAAAACCACCAAGGGTAGTTCCAGGGTGGAAAATGGTTTTCCAAAACCGTTATTGGGCCCACATCCATCTTTTGATTTGACAAAGCATTATTTCTGAGGTTATACTGTGATTTTTTAGAGGGGTTGGGGTTTTTATTTTCAAATTTTTTATTTAATATTGTATATACTATATATATAATACTAAAATAATCTTTTTGTAATTTAATGATTTGAGAACCTTTCGTCTAAGATTAAAAGAGAGAAATAAGGAAGGAAACAATTTTAATAACCACATCAAGAATAAGTTTTGGAAATTGATTGAGACAGTTAGGCTGGGAAAGGGAATAAAAATGAAAGTCATTTAGAGGTTTAGAGTATAGTACTTATGACTGGCATTGTAATCAGAAATTTTCTCTGAAATATAAGAATACACAACAATTTCGATTCTAGTTTTGGGAGTAATTGCATAAATGTTTTCCTCTTTGTGTTTTCATTCTTTCATTTAATGTTTTTCCTCTACCAGCATGAGTGTAATGAATTCATGAGATTATTTTTATTTAGCATATTTACTAATGTTTTCTTCTCATCAGAGAGTACCTGCAAAAATTATTTAAAGAAGTCTTAAAAGGCGCTCCACCACAGTGTAAATTCATCCACATCTTATCAACCTTTCAGCATTCCCTCTATAGTAGCTGTATTCATATTATTATTTTCCTGAGTATGAAATCTGCCATATTTATTTTCCTCAAATCACTCCTTTAGTCCAAGACGCTGCAACTCTCATAGTTTCTCTGGCCACTCTATTTTGGAAAGCTAGGGTTTTAGAATTAGAAGTTTTTGTTGCAAGCCTTCATGGCTTGTCCCTCCAACCACTGATTTTAACTATTTCTATTCACTCTTAAGATGTCTCAGGCACTGGTTCGCCCACATCTAGGAACTGTCTCCGAGAGTTACAACATATTTTGGCATTGTTTCTAGGAACAGAGAACGAAGATATTTTTAACTAGGTAATGAGATTTATTTCTTAATGGAGAACAAGATTTAGATATCAATTTTTGGTTGTTAATCATTCATCTAGTGACTCTATTGGAAAAATATTTTACTGAAGAAAACAAAATTGTTGACAAAAAATGAGGAAGTAATGGGGGAAGATCAGGTGTCAAATGCTGAAATTTTTCAAAGGACTCTTGTTATTTGTTATCAGTTTTATTTCCTATTTTCCCATACATGTCAAGAGATTTATTCCTTTTCTTGTATACCATGACTAGTCCAAAATCTCAACAATGCATTTTTCTTTGAAACAAGAATATTTATCTTCTTCTTGTGTGGTAAATAGTGATCATGTTCCTTCTTCTGAACCAAATGAACATAATCATGTTTGCATTAAAATCTCCTCAAAATCCCAAATCTTGTCAGCTTGAACATGAAAATCCCAGTTCACCATCTCCCTTGACAATCACCACTACCTCCCTCTATCATCGAATCCAAAATTAAGGAAATTTTTAAGCCCCTGAGGTGTGGAGCCTGATTGTCTTCTTTGTTTATATGTGTCGTCATGTTGGACCCCTGGTGAGCCCTGGTATTGCACCAAGAGTGTTGCAACTCCGAAGGGCTGCCCTACTTTACTTTATCAACCCGAGGTTCGTACAAACTTGGAGGTGACAGTGCTATATACACAACAGATGCACTATGTTCATGTCATCCTCTTCTGCTTTACGAAAGGGTGCTACTTCTAGGGGTTCTTAGTGAATTCTGTCACACTTCAATGAAACTAAACTAAATTCCAGAAAGGAAATGATAGAAGAAAACTAAATTAAATTGCTGAAAAGAAATGACAGGAAAGAAATTAAACTAAATTGCAGAAAATAAATGACAGAAAAGAAACTAAAATAAATTGTATTGAGTTGGAAAAACAACTAAACACACTCTACTTGTCCTATGATCTATCTACCATGCTTCTAACCATGCAACTATTCATGATCTAATTCTAACTGAAAAAGTATCGATTGCAGTTCGGAGGAAAAAGTGCTAAAGAGGCTAATGGAGGGCTTACACACATGAAACAAGGCTTAGAAGTGAAAACATAAAAGATGGGTTTAAACCTTATAAAAACTTAATATAGCACAGAAAAGGGCTTTGGAGCAGAATGAATTGAAAAGTGCGATGGGGGAGATGCGATGGAGGAAAAAGTTGTGATATGCGATATCGCAAAATTAAAGGGATAGTGGAAATGTTGTTCGAGAGCAGGAGCGAAATGTGAAGTGTCGTTTTTGAAAAGGTAAAACCTGCGACATGCGATTGCGATAGGGATGTTGTGGCAGTGGGACCAGCGGCAAAGCGCAATTGCAATCGGCAGGCGGGAGTGGTAAGTGTTAAAGGAAACATGGAAACGTTGCGATTTGTGATTGTGATGTGGCAAGGTACGAAGTGACTATCGCAATCGGCAAAAATAAGCGGTAAGTGTTAACGAGAAAAGGGAAATGTTGTGATTTGTGATTGCGAAGTGGCGGGGTATGAAGTGATTATCGCAATCGATGAAAATGAGCGGTAAGTGTTAATGAGAATGAAATAAGAAATGTGATTTGCAATTTGCGACGTACAGTAGCGGGAGAACCTAGGAGCAAAGGCAAGGTCGAATTTTAATGATTTTCAAGCGTTTTTGCATTGAAAATGTAAAGGTGAGGTGAAAAGGAAAAATCGTTGAGATGTTGAAGAATGGAAAAGGAAAAGGAATGGGTCATGCGAGATGCGATTGCGATAGTGGGAATTTCGAGGAGAACAGGCGAAGGTCAAACTTTTAATAGATTTCTGTAAAAAAAAAAAAAGTGTGGCAGCTGATAAGAAGAGGGAAAGGAGGGAAATGAAAGCATAACAACAAGGTTCAGAAGCATAACACATAGATGGGGACAAATTGTAAGATGAAGCGAAACAACGTAATGAACTTCTCTGAAACTTTTGATTCTTATTCCTGCAAAAAAAGTTTCAAATTTAAGCACAGAAAAATAGACAGAAGGCATGATAAAAACAGTGAACAGATAGCATTTTTTTCCTATGGGAAGGTCAACCCCACTCGAATTATATTGATAGATATGAGATGGGAAGAATGCCTCATGGTTTTATAGAGTTTATCAATTGTTCTACAATGCAGATAAGCGGATTAAATCTACAACATAAACTATAATATCAATGAAAATATCAGAAATAAAACTAGCTAAATAACAGAAAGGAAAGGATGACAACGACAGAGAAGCTAAGGCACATGGGTTGGGCCCTAACCCACGAGCCCAAGTCTCTAGAACTAAATCAGTAAAATGGAGTCTGTCTACTCATTTCAGGAAGAAAATAGCCTTGTTACATTTCTAAAAGTCTAATCACTAAGTACAATAAAAAGTTTAATAGCTTGCAACAAAATTCCCAAAATGGAATCAAAGAATCGACTTTAATTAGCTCTTGATCAACTTTATTTATCCTCAAAGGAAACTACCAACAACTCCCTAAAACATAGTGATTGAATCGACTTTGACTCCAAGTAAACAAATATTGAGTTGCTCGGCTGCCTCTGGAACTTGAGTTCCTGGAGAGAATCTTTGGGGTGATCCACTTGACTCCAAGTGAAGTATGGATTGAGTGCACTTGGTCTTGAATTTCTTGGCTACCTTTGGAATTCGAATTGCTGGAGGGGTTCTCATGAGGATCCTTTGGCTGCCTTTAAGAGTTAAGGAGGGTGGAAAAACCCCTTAAATCTCTCCAAGATTTCTCCATAATTTCCTGACATCGTGCTCATTTATTCTTCAATCTTGATCTTCCAGTACCAGGGAGCAAGTCCCTCAATTATATCCTTCTCCAAATCTACATAATCTGCCCAATATTCTCACAATATTCTAAAAAAATAACCAATATTAGGCACAAATATGCAATTACCTTTAAACCTTTCTAAGAAAATATTAAATCATAAGAAAACATTATTAAGTGCAGAAGGAGAGATTTAATATATATATTCATGTGCACAAGGAAGGAAGCTGGACTTAATAAAGTTTATATGGGCCTTATTTTATGTCTAATTTAGAGGCCCATCATCACCCTCTTACTGAAACTGTTGCTCATCCTCTGAGCAACCTATTCATCCTCCCTGCCTTATGGTTTTTCCTGCATGCGCTGCTCCTCCTACTAATATTCTTGCTATTCTTCTTGTAGCTGCTTCATGGAGGTCCTCAGATGCCTTAAGAAAATCTGTTTTTCATGCCAAGAGGTGGTGGATCCACCTTCCTTTTTCTTTTTTCTTTTTTTAATTGCATTCAAAGTAAACTCACAGTTTTTTTCTGTGAATTGAGTTTACCCTTGGTTATCCCTTTGCACTCCTTGTCTTCTATTAAAATGAACTGCTTAATGCCCACTTTCTCAAGTCCTTTTTACTTTTGTCTTGTTCCTTTTATTGGTGGAAAAAGTGAGGCTAGTTGCTAGATAAGGCTGAGGTTGCTTTGATACTGATTTTGGCTATATAAAAAAATTTTCCTACTCACACTTTTTAATGTTTAATTAAGCTAAAATAGATTTGAAGAAAGGGTTAGATGATTGCATACCTAAGCCTTACCATTGATTTTTTTTTTTTGAAGGCGACATTGAAGCTACTGATATGGATGTTGAAGCTATCTTTGGTGGTTCTGAAGCTGCATGTGATAATTTGCTTGAGGTCCTTTTGGAGCTTCTGAACACAGGAGGAGGAATTCCAAGTTTGACTACCTTTAACCAGGGTGTTGACCGAATTTTATTTTTGTGCCAACTTATTGTTTTTCTGCTTGCAAAGGTTGGAGAGCACCTACATTCATTAGAGAGAGATACCTGATTTTTTTTTTTTATAAGGCCTACTAGCTGCCTTAATGAGGCTTTCAACTAGAAGGTCAGCCTAGGCACCTCAAAGGAGGTTTTCACCTAGGATATTTTATTTTTCTCTTTTTTTTTTCAACCCAATGACATCCTCATGGAGGTTTTCAAATAGTGGGCCAATCTCAAATGCCTCAAAAGAGGTTTTCACCTAAGATTTTATTCTTTTCCTTCTTTTTTATTTTTTCTTTTTCACTTTCCTACTCTACTTGAAAAAAAAAACCTTTTTCAAGTATAGGAATACTTCCAATGGAGCCATGTATACATCAAGATGACAGATAAAATCATGTGCACACTTGGAATACATGCTTTGACATGTATCTGAATATGAGAGATGAATTTCTTTGACTGAGACTGTATCAAGTAATGTTGGAGAAGAGTGTGTTGCTGGAACTTAATGATTGTTTGGAACCATATGTCAATATAGTTGTGATGCCCCTGGTTCACTTTCTGAGTTGGATCACCTTAGATGTCATCTTCTATTATGGCAGTCAAATATTCCTCTATTTGTTGGTTGTCCTCTTGGACACATGGAGGAAATGTTGGTAAACATGAGGAAAATTTCTCAACATCTGATTCTAATGCCGACTCTTCATCAAGTGCAGCCCTTGATATTTTGATCTCCTCATTTCGATCTTCTTCTTCTTGATGTTGTCCTTCAATTACATTAAGAAAGTCTCTTATTTGCAATACCTTTCTTGAACTAATATTCAAGCCATTTAGATCAAGAGGATATGTTTGGTAGTGTTGTACCTCAGCATTGTAAGTGGGCTGAGATACTTCATGGTGTGGGTTTGGAAATGGTGGTACGGGTAGTTGAGTGGGGATGGATATATGAGATGAATGTGGTTGAGGCTATGATTGTAGTGGAGGTGGATGGTAGTGATATGATGGACTTGGGTATGCAGGATATTGAGGGAAATATTGAGAATGTTGAGGATTTTCCCAATAAGGACCTTTCCAACCATGTTGCCAAGGTTGGTTTTGGGGTTGAGATGACCAAGGTTGCCAAGGAGGGAGCGTGTCCCAATTATTTTGAGATGGATGTGAATAAGCTTGAAATTTTGAAGTGGGTCCTTGCATCATATCAAGTTGACTAGGCTGCCAGGGTCTCCTTGGAGCTACATAACATAACTTCTTTGGTGATTTCCTTGCTCCATTGTCTTCCTGATAAACTTCTTTAAACCTGGGGAATGATGAACAACATTTAGTAGCGTATGATTCTGCATGGATAAAAAAAATATCAACGTATTCTTTTTGCTTATTTTTAATTCTTAACATTTCTACTTGTTCACTTAGATTGCTAATAATTTATGTTTTAAAGTTGTCAAGAAAATTTCCAATTTCATATTGCCTTACTAATCTTGATGTTGACTTACTTACTCTTTCCCTTCCTCTTGATATGCACTTGCATGATTCAAAAATTTCTTTAAATGACAATTGATATACATCTCCTTTACTCATGAGATTAAGGAGATCAATCCACTCATCCCTAATTGTTCTAAGTATGAGGGTTTTTAGTGTGTCAAATCCTAAATCATGCAATTTTTTCCTATTAACATTATACATGAACCTCTTTATTAGATCCTCAAGGCTCTCATCTTCTTCTTGGTTCATTCTAAAAATTTACTCTAAGATCACGACCTTTGTATTTTTCTAAAAATATCTTTTGCATATCATTCTGTGATCTTATTGAATTAGTAACTAGACTCATGAACCATTCAAGAGCTCTATCATTCAATGTTGTAGGAAACAATCTCAGTTTTTGAGTGTGTGATAAGTAGCCATAAGACCTACAAAGTATCTCAAATTCAAAGAGAAATGTTTCCGGATCCTATGTCCTCATACCATGGAAGTTGGGAAGGAAATATGGAGGGATGTTCTTCATATGTACACTGATGTTTCGGGAAATAACTCCCTAAAGGTTTTTGAGTCAGCAACCTTCATAGATCAGGGGCATACCATTCAAGAAGGACTCACTTAACCTATATTTTATGCTAAAAACTAGATATAACAAGTTGCAGAACTTACGCGAAAGTCCAACGTTTGATGTAGATCCCGCGGGGTGCAAACCCCCAGCAACCCTTTGTGCTTCGTAACCTGGAAATCAAGAAAGAACGAACATGAAACAATAGTTGTACAACATATATTGTTCCTAGATGTCAGTGTAACTCATGTATAATATCATGTAAACAATACTGGATGTTCAATTAATGATATTTACACATATATAAAGAGATATAAACACGTGAATTTCGGGAACAAGATGGTTCTGCTCATTATAAATGGCATGTACAATAATAGAAAAGTGGAGAGATCACCTGAATCCTTCCACGGCCTTTGAGCAAACCGTCCTCTGGATTCGTCCAGCCCTCACCTCGCTAGGATTCTTCCAAGATGTGTGCACACTAGATGTCATATAGGATGATGAGCATCTCAAGGAAACAAGGGTTTATTGAATATACTTGGGAAGTGCAGGAGGCACGGGAATATAAGACTTGAAATAGGGCTCCAACAGAGTATAATATCTATAATTTTCTCTCTCCCTTAGGCCATACACATGAGCGGATTTTATACTCCCTCAAATTAGTTTCAGCAGTTGGAAACAGTTGGGCCATGGGTTGGGGTGGTTGAATTACGGGAATAACCATCACCCTGCCTCGAAAATAAGGAATTTTGTATATATTTTTAATGATTTAAATGACATACGCGGAAAAGTATGAACGGGCTCGCGTATATATGCAGAAAAGTATAGGCATAATCGCGTATGGGATTTTAGACATTGTTTTTTATGAAGTTGTTCAAGTCTGGGGGGAAAGGGTGCCCAAGGCCAAAGAGATAATCATTAATCATGAGGGTGAAAAATGATGCTATAACAGATGCCCCCTAATATATGAGGTCAGAAGGGGTACATGATGGCTGAAATATATTATGTGCATAGAAAGAACCTTGCGAAGATAAGAGAGGACTTCACCAGATTGAAGCCTGCCAAAAAACCAATGAAAGAAGTCAAAGAGTCAGCTCGTGTCTGAGGCGGGCATACCCATGCTCAGTGAAAGAAAAGCATGTCTATAGATCCAAAATTTATATAAGTATAGCTTAACTAAAAAGTACATAGTGAATCATCTGATCACTGCCCGGAAGTACAAGTCGAAATCAAGTCCAAGTATCACATATAGAAGACTGATCAATGATGATGTAATGCACAAGTAACTGAATCTCCAAGTACCAAATCAAAATGGGTGGAACACATGGTACAATCATGCAACTCAGGAGTCAACATATAAGATGCTGATGTAGTGAAACTAAAACATATAATGGTGGATAGCGTCACTGGCAGAAACAGGATGAACTGTCAAAAGTGAACTGAAGCATGCTGATGCAAACCCGAGGTCTTCACCGATCACCATGGCACAATTCTACACAATGGGAATAAATGAGCTGAAGTTGACCATGTGATAAATCGTTTGATTACCAATCAATAATGTATACCGTTAACAAACATGAGACAACCCACTGATAATGATAATGAGTGTCAAGGTGCCCCAGTACAATCTAACAAGTGAAAATGAATGAGTTGAAGTCGAAAACTTGTAAGAATCTATCAATCAAGAGGCAATAATGAATCCTCACTGTCGACAACGAAGAGTCTGCCACTGATGACTGTAAACCCTAAGGTACTGAAAAAAAGACTCTAGACCTTATTCCCAGAGTAATGAGTCGGAGTCGATGGGAAAATATCTATTGGAAGGAAGGCATTAAGGCATCCTACATCAGTCCAGAGCGAGTGTAACCCGCAGGCAAATATTTGGAAGGAATCGAACGAAGTAGAGTGAAGGAACCAACCCAAAGTACGTTTCTAACATGCACAAGATGAAGCTAGTGCATGGAAGAAACCCTCTGAACCAACCAATAATGAAAGCTGACCAAGAGGCGAGATATCCACCGATAGGGTCAAATGGAAATAAAGGTATTGCACGAATCCCAAGTGTGATAATGTATGCTGACGTAAAACACAAGGAAAACCACTCAGTCAAATACCCATAATGATGATCAAATGCTGAGCACAAGGTCACCTACCAATGATGAAAATAAGGCCAGGATGCGGCTCTAGGTTTACTCTCAGAGCAATATGTCGTAGTCGATAAGAGACAAACCTACCGGCAAGAAGTCAATGGAGACCTTCTCAAACCAACATGAGCATAGGACCAAACATTTGATGTGATAGTACAAGATACTAACAAAACTAGGAAGGCCTGAAAAAATAAGTCAAGAGACACCTCAGAATGGCTGACTCAGGTTTAACTTCCCTTGAACAAAAGCATGACTCATGATGACGATGGCAGCAAATAATGACACTGTATAAGTTTGTTATGCAGGAGGCAAAAACAAACTCTCCATATGATTGGAAGAGATAACCAACCGGGGGAGAACTGACTCGTGAAACAAGGTTATGGCATCTCCTAGGTCAAAACTAAAACCATCCCAAATGAGTAAAAGACATAGTGGTATGTGCTTTGTTCAAGGGAAACAAACTGATATTGTAATTGCCATCAAAATATGAAGTAACATCCCGTTCTCGCTCCTTTTAACATATTTGATTTTTTTGTCTTTTTCATATAGTAAGCCTGAAAAAGAATAAAATAATGATATGGTACAATGGATAGGACGAGTATCAGAAAACAGATGCACTAGTTCCTGGGATAGGAACAATCCTGTGCTCAATGCAAGGTGGCGGAAACTGGTAAGCGATACTCAAAGGAATGTTTCATCCATGGGTAATAAGGGTGTCAAGTCGCGATAGCTAAGTGCTTTGCAATGGTTAACTTTGTACAGATATTCAAGGTCAAAATATGGCTTAAACATCGAGTCCAAATGAATCCAACTAAAGGCCAAGATAAACAAGTAGTCAATATGCAATGTAGTGATGCAACTCAACAACACCAGGGAGCCTTTAGGGTAATAGCCAGAAAAATGATAATGAAGAAGAAGAAGAATGAGGCTTCAACATATAAGTCATGGCGGGACTAAAGAGGACTCCTGAGCCTACATAAAGTGCAGCATGGGCGACAAGTGCTAGCGAGGAACTAAAAAGGATGCCCATGTAAAGGAAGGCTCTACCACTAAGTCATGATTAAATAATCGGTGAGTGAAATGCGTTAAGTACTCATGACATAATGGGATCGACCCTATGGAAAGTGATCAGAATGGAGGCTAGAATGCAAAATGCAACGGAAAGTGGATTCCCTAACCTATATGCTAGTTAATATCATATACCTGCCATGACAGGTCAGCAGTCATGGATTTGAAAACCGGAAAAAATCTCAAAGTCCACAAAATGTACCTAAAAATATACCTATCCCAACACTTACAAGAAATACAGTTATGCAACTTAATACATATTTGAAAAATAAGCATGATGAAATTTTGCAAAAAAAATTCAATTTCTGGGCATAAATACACATTTTACCTCATATTTGGTTCATTGTTATTTTGCTGAATTGGAAAAAAGAGCTCTGGAGAAAAAACCTCTTTCCTCAAATCAGGAGCAATCAACCATCAAACTTCATCGAATTAGTCAAGTAAGCCTTAAAGTCATTATTTTTATTAATTTCATCCATTAATAGGTTAAAAATTTTGATTTTTCACCATAGAAAAGATTTATTTTGATTTAGCATTCTACGCATATGCGGGTTCATGTGGACAAACCCGCGTATGATACGCGACTGTCCACAAGGGAAGTCGCGTATGCACAGACTGTGTTTGGAAAAAATGAACCTAATGATAAATTAAATGATTTTTTCAGGATGACAATTTCTTGGAGGGAACGTGAGCACAGTGCCATTGACCAAGAAGTCATGGGGGATCAAAATTCGCTCAATATCCTCTGAAACTGTGGATTGCTCAAATTCTTCAAAATGCCAAATATGAATAGTAACGTCCAGTTACTTGAAATGTTGGTGAATCATTGGGAACCGGAGGAAGATTTCTTCATGATTGACCAAATATCCATACACAGAGGTGGAAGACATTTACTTTATTACTGGACTCTCTCGAAGAGGAGACCTGGTAGATTTGCATGGCAAGCCTTTGGGAGGGCTTACAGTGGATGATTATGTCCACATCTATTGTGTAGAGGGATCTCAAAAAGTAGGGACTCAAATTGCAATCAAATATTTATCAACGCTACATATGAAAATTCTCCTTTTCACCATTGGCAGGGTAGCAGGATCTACTTCCTTGCACCAGGCGTCGAGAACACAGATGAGTATATTTGTGGAATGCTTAGTTCACCTCTTTGATTGGTGTACAGCTCTACTAACAAACATGAAAAAACAATTATCCTCCATCCGGAAAGCTAAAAAATAATTTCGGGTATGGAACCATTTTGATGACATTCTTCTTTAAGAAGATTCCAGGGCTTCTACCCAAAGTGATCTCATCTATCACTAGCCCTAGAGATCCAAGAATAGCCCGGTGGGCTGATTTGATGAAGAGATTGGGGGGAAGCAAAGTTCCCCGAATTACATGGGACGACGAGTTCTTCCAATGGTGGGAGGAACAAATTATCACAGTGGATGATTATCCCTATGCTGGGATGGATTTTCGAGGTGATCCAAATCTAGTCCTTCCACCCGACGCAGCATGGAGTGCAATCGGTGAGATTGAAATTTGATTTTTTTAAATTGTCTCAATATATGTGAAAAATGACAAACAAACATGGTTTTGATTGGATTCTGAATGACTTACAAAATTATATGATGACCATGATACAGATATGGGACCAGTCTGTCCTGAAAGATACCTAAGGCACAAACGTCGCAGAGGCGAAGCGGATGTTGAAGACCCTAGTAGAACCCTACATGTCGTTCAGAGAAACTTGGAGAGTTTAACTCTCCAAATGCCTATGTCTATAGTAGAGGACTTACCTGAGGCTATCCAGAGACGGGTAGTCAGGGTACCGCGAGACTGGGTGCGGTTATTCCGCCGTGTGGCTACTGCGATCGTGTTCTATAGGAACACGAACATTGGGTAGGGACCATAGATTTTATTGGATGATTGTACTATATTTTTGATACTGAACATGATTGGGCATAGGCCCTAATTTTTTAGGACATAGGGGTCCAAATTTTTGTATATTTTTTTGTACATTCTGATGATATATACATATATACAATGGTTTATGATGCAATGAAACAAATGTGTGAAAATGTATGATGATTTTGATGATTTGATTAAAGTATTGAATGATTAATATGCCAGTCAATTGCTTGATTAGCTAATGAGTCTGCCATTTTATTATTAGCTCGAGGAATATGAATAAGTGTTATAAATTGAAATGATCTTTGTAATAAACATACCCTTAAAAACAATCGAAACAAAAAGGGATTCCGGACCCGATATGTATTGTCAACTGCGACACCACCAACTGGGAGTCCAAGAATACTACCAACAAATCAACACCCGAAGATATTACTTCTAAGAGTAGATAAATGACTACAGTGTATTCTGCTACATTGTTGGAAGCAGGACCAATGCAGACCCCTCTTGAAACTAACAGCTGACTAGATGTATAATAAAGTACCCAAGCCGCGGAAGCTAAGTTCCGGGTGTGTATACTAGCACCATCGGCGAAACTATAATGACCCATGATATCCAACACAATGTGCCAAAGCAGATAAAAAACATCACCATCACCTCATAGACCGAAAACTCAGATATGTACAAAAACAAAAAAAAATTATATACAAAAAGCAAGATGCAAGGTCGAAGCCTAGGCATAATACCCTTTCAAATAGAGCCCATTTCTAGGCTCTGCCAACTCATTTCCCTCAAAATCAACCAAGGTATAAGCTCCTTTTTTGAGTACCTTTTTAACGATGAAGGGGCCATACCATATAGACTTAAATTTACTTGCCCCCAGGGCATCCTTTTCCTGGCATAAACCAGAACAAGGTCGCCTTCGGAGAAAACCCTAGGTTTGATCGCTTTATCGTACTGAACTTGTACCCGTTTCTTATGTGCCTCATTCATCGTGGCAGCATCTTAACGCTGCTCATCAAGATTTTCCAGATGAAGGAGGCTTTCTTCAAGACTATAAGTGTCAGGAATAAGTTCTACAACTAACTTAAGAGAAGGAATATTATGCTCGATGGGAAATATTGATTCCAACCCATAAGCTAGTTGAAACAGAATAAAACCAGTTTCAGTTTTTACGGACATCCGGTATGCCCAAAGCGCAGGATACAACATGATATGCCAATTAGATCTAGATTTATCAACTGTCCATTGAAGAATGGTCTTCAAGGATTTTTTTCACGGCTTCCACTTGCCCATTGGCTTGAGGATAATAAGGAGATGAATGCTCTTGCCGGAAACCCAATTTTAGAGCCAACTCAACCATCATGCTATTCTGAAAATGACTGCCATGATCAGTGACAATCTCTTTATGGATACCAAAATGAGCAATAACTTTATTAAAGAGGAAAAGAGTTGTTATCTCACTGTCATTCCCAAAAGTAGGCATAGCCTTGACCCACTTCGTGAAGTAGTCTACTACTACAATAATGTACTTATGACCTTTAGCCGAAAGCAGGTTACAAGTAGTATAATCAATACCCCACTTTGTAAAAGGACCAACAGTAACAACCGAGAAGAGCAGAGTTGGATGAGCGCGCATATTTCGAGTATACACTTGACACGGATGACACCATTTGACCGAATCCATACAATCTTTGAAAATTGAAGGCCAAAAGTATCCAGCACGCAGGATTTTTTGGGTTGTAGCAAGCCCAGATAAATGACCACCACAAGCTCCACTGTGGCAATCATTCAGCACAACCTCAGCTTCTTCGAGAGTTAAGCATCGTCTTAGGATCGAATCGACCCCTCGACAGTATAAAGTATCACCAATGATCAATTAATTTTTAGCTAGGTGACGCAACTTACGGCGCTCATCTTTCGAAAAAGTTGAAGGAAACTTCGCAGTATGAAGATATACAATGAGATCCCCATACCAAGGATCCTGTGAAGAGATGAGAAAAAGATGCTCATCCGGAAAGGATTCATCATAAACTATTTCCTCTCCACAGGGAAACTCAGAAATTAATTCTGTGAAAAGTAATGATTCCTTGGACTTGGAAAACATAAACTCAAGATCAAATTCCTGCAAAATCACAATCCATCGATTGTATTTGCCCCCAATCACTCACCTGTTGAGAACAAACTGAAATGGATTGACTGTTGCCAAAACATAAGTTTTTCGAAGGATAATATAATGTCTGAGCCGTTGTACAGCATGGACAGCTGCTAAAGAAAGCTTCTCTATTAGAGAATACCAAAGTTGAGGTCCTACCAAGCCTTGACTAAGGTAGTATATAACATGTTCTACAACAGCATCATCCTCCTGAACCAGAACCATACCGATAGTATATTCTGTTGCTGCGAGATACAAGAGGAAATCCCTTCTATAATCAGGTGGACTCAGTATAGGAGCAGAGGTCAATGCTTTTTTCAAAGCATCAAATGAGTGTTGAGCAAAGTCATCCCACAAAAATGGGACTCCCTTCTTTAATAATCTCATGAATCCTCTTGTAATTTCGGCATAATTTACGACAAATATCCGTAGAAAATTAGCTTTTCCCTGTATACTTTGAAGTTGATGAATAGACGACAGGGGAGGCAACAAAATTATTGCCTCAACCTTGAAGGGATCTACCCAAATCCCTTCCGTAGACACAATAAATCCCAACAAATAACCAGATGTGACCGCGAAAACACACTTGTTCGGATTCAACCTTATTTTGTAAAATCGACATCTTTCAAATACTTGATGGAGGTGAGAAGGATGATCAATTATCTTGCGAGAACGAGCAGCTAAATCATCCAAGTACGCCTTGATAATATGTTTGATGTCGTGGAAGGCATATGACATGGCCCGCTGAAAAGTGGCTCTAGCATTTTTAAGGCCAAAAGGAATTTTCTTGTAAGCAAAGGTACCCCAGGGAAAAATAAAGGAAGTCTTATGCTGATCCTCAGGATGGATAGTAATTTGATTATATCCATAAAAATCGTCCATGAAGGAGAAAATTGCATTTCCCACACACTCATCGATAATATGATCTATGAATGTGTGGGGTAATTATCTTTCGGACATGCTTTATTAAGATCTCTGAAATCAAGCAAACGCGAATTTTTCCTTGTTTTTTGTCCACCGGGATTGGATTGGAAACCCATTCTGTTAAAGGAACAGGGAAAATGAATCCCGCCTTAAGCAACTTCTCTACCTCGGCTTTGATAACTGCAACCTTCCTAGGGTTGACCGGATGAAGCTTTTGCCTCACATGCTTAGCATTTTCGTAGATCTTGATCTCATGCTGGACAATAGATGGATCTATACCAGGAATTTCCTCATAAGACCAAGCAAACACATCCCTAAATTATTTAAAGAGATCGGTGTAAATTTGAATCTCTTCAGGGGAACATTCATCTCTGATGAAAACATTCTCGATAACATTGGGATTCCTGGAGATGTTCACCAGGATAGTCAGAGAAATCACAGCCATGTCCCTTCAGAAAATACCTGTGCTGGTGTTAAAGGGTTTAGGACTGGGTGAACAGGGCCAAAAGAATGAGGGCTTGAAAAACTTGACTCAACTTTGCTCAAGTCTGGTAGAAAGTAAGACCGATGATGCAAATCATCCCATGGTCTATCTATACCAGTCATAGCTTCCAAGATGGCCTCTTCAGATGGAAGAGTGGTATCTAGGCAATCCTGGGCAGAAGAAGAACTAAGTGTCCAAGTCGGGGCCACATCGCAATCCAATTCCTCTGGTGAAAGAGAAAATGGAATGGATTCTGCAAAGTCAACAATAGAGCTATAATAAATCTTGGCTTCAGACATCAGAAATGCCATTCCACCCACTTGACCTTCCGCTAATGTGGAGGTAGGGGAAGGTAAGGTCCAAGGGTCCAAAAAATAATGAATCCTAAAGAAATCTCATCGAATAGGAGCCCTGGAGGATGAAATTACATTTATATGAATGGAAGGAGGTGGAATATAAAAAGTACCCATCAGAGAAGAATACATTCCAACCCCAAGATTCTCAACAGGCAGTTTGGCATTATCCACCAAAGGGATAGTTGATTCAGTAGATGCATTCAGGTCTACAGGAGAACAATCCAGTTGGTCAACTATGACAATCCTCCCTTCGTGAGGGAAACAAATAATACGAAATAAGGAGGATGCAATAGCATCCATCTCATAAATATAGTTTCGCCCCAACAGAAGGTTGTATTCCAAGCTTGCATCAACTATCTCAACCTCTATATTTACATTTTTTCCCACAACACAGGTAGGCAAAGCCGGGACAATACCATGCGGCCTGTGAGAATGACCATCAAACGCAGTCAAAAGAGTGGCTGATGGAATAGCTGCGGGAGATCCAATCCCCTTCTAGCATGCGAGAGACATCACACACGTGGAAGCACCCTCATCAACGACCGTTCGAAATATAGTGCATTTTCGAAATGACGATCTAATATGGAAAGCCATATGATGTGGGAGTCTCTTTTTAAAATTAGACATATAAAATGTAATAATAAGAGAGATCTTCAAATAAATAGCCCCAATAGCAGTGAGAAGAGCACTTCGCTGAGCTGGACAAGACTGGAGCACCCAGAGAGCAGACATAGCACAAGGACTCTACGCTAGATCTTCTACAACAGAGTATTTCTGGGCAACCTTGGCATTTTGATTAATCGTCCTATGCTTTTTAGATGCTTTTGGCATACAAGGTATGGGCTCAACAGTGGGCCTCGAAATGTGAAGCGGTTCAGCGCTATCAGGAGCACCCTTGGATTTTGAAGACTCAGCTGTGCCATAATCATGAGATCTCGTGGCGATATCTGCATGAGCACTCATCATATATATGTTTTATGGGGTTTCCCCTTCCTGGGTGCCTCTAGAGGAAGCCCCGGAATTTTTATTCGCACCAACAACTAACTGTTGCCCTTGGGGAAAATGGTTTGTTAACACAGCCTGGGAACTTGAAGATCCCTGTTGAGCTAACAAGCACTGCGCATCCTGAATTTTAGGGAAAAGGTGAGTAAGATGATCTCCAGTACATAATTTGCATGGAAACTTCACTTTATTTTTATCCTTTTGTCCCTCACCAACATGCTCGTTGGATTTATTTGTTGAGAATGCAGCAAGATGATGGAGCTTAGTGAAATGAAGTCGCCTTCACTAAGTGGGCCCGCAGGCAAATTCTGGCGCAAAGTCTATTTTTAGACTATGTCTATTTTTAGACATACGAAGCATAATTTGGGAATTCTACTTGGAGATTCTTAAAGTATGCGACATGTCGGTAAAAATAGATGAGACCCTTATTTTTAGGACCCGGGCTATTTTTAGACTGATCTCCTAAAAATCTGGAAGTCAAATATTATTTACCCTTAATAATATTTTGACTATAAACAGCAGTTTACTCTCTTGGCGCACTTCAGTTTGAGTCATGGAGGTGGCTCATGCAACTGACAAAAGGAATCACGTGGTTCCTAGGGTTTGATGGCATCTTGCATGGTTGGCTTCAGTTAGACTTCAGTGGCAGGAGTTTTGGAGGAGTTAACGGGACAAGTAGTGGAGTTGTGTTCTGTTTGTTTTAGTTGAACTAGTTGGGATTAGTTAAATAACTAATCAACTAGATATGAGTGGAGTAAATTAAATAATATTTAATTTACTAAATATTAACTCATTAGTCAACTCAAGAACACTTCAGTTCACTACAGTGCATGATCAGTTCAGTGGAGACCAGTGAAAGAGGTAGATGAAAGGGTGAGTAAAGCTATCGGTTGGTAGATTTGTTTTGCATGAGACTTGCATTACACTTGGAGGAATTGTCCATGACAATTGCGTAGTCAAGGCAAGGGGATTCGAACCTTGAACCTCTTCATATACAGGCCATGATTGCGCAATAGAGGCAAGGCAATTGGCGGGGAGTTTTGAACCTCAGACTTGTTCAAAACTGAGTCAGATTGTGAGTAACTTCATGAGAGAGTACTGAGTACTTGTGAGGATTATTGTACTTGTTTGGTTACTTGATTTCTCCATTATAATATACACAATAGCTGCGGGGTTTTCAGCTATAGGCTTTCCCCATACATACTGAGTTAATGTGTGATTGAATTGATGTGAGATTGCTTCTGTTATTTCCGCATGTGACAATTAATTGTAGAAGAAGGTTATGTGTTATGTATGCAATTCGAAATTGATATATGACCGGGTTAATCTTCAGTGAATAAGTGATTTATTCAGCTATTTTCTACATGGTATCAAAGCGAGATTAATTGTTGAAGTCTATTACGGTGATTGCAAACTTATTTCCTCGGACAGAGTCTGCATGCGGGCCAGGTAGCCTCTGGAATATTCATCCTTCTTTGTAAGGTGAAAGATCTGGTGAATGCCCTTGCAGTCAATCTCTGATTTGGAAATAATTTGTTTTCAAGTATAGATCGGAAGTGATAGAGCTTGGAGTTTGGAATTCGAACTTTGCAGAAGGTTGGTTTTCTTGGTGCCAGTGTTGAAGATGTCTTCTTTCAACGGTTTGCGACTCGAATATGCTCTTGAAGGCAGTTCGAATTATGTTGCATGGAAGGATCGCATGGAAGAAGTGTTAGAAGATAATGGTCTGAAGGAGTTCGTGGATGCGGATGTCCCAAAGCCCACTGATGCAGCTCTGGTCGATGCATGGCAAAAGAAGATCGTGAAATGTCGAAGGATCCTGTTGGAGGGCGTCAAGGATCATATTGTATCCAGCCTGCATGGGAAGGCTACTCCATATTTAATGTGGAAAGCTTTGACGGATCTATTCCAGAGTAAGAGTGACCAAAGGAAGCTGGCGCTCAAAGACAAGCTCAGGAACATCAAGATGGAGAAGGGCGACAGTATCGCTAAATACCTCACGAAGTTCACTCAATGCAGAGATGAACTGGGAAGTGTGGGAGTTACTGTCGATGAAGAGGATATGGTCGACCTGGCTCTCCTTGGTCTTCCGAAGGCTTAGCACTCATATCAAGATAGTGTCAATGGTCGGGAGAAGCTGCCGGGATGGGAGCGCCTTTGAGCGGATCTCATGCAGGAGGAGATAAGGAGGACTACTCGAGATGGATCTTCATCAAAGGGAGCTGATGAAGAAAACTGCGCTTTGGTGTCCAAAGCAAAGAAGGGGAAGGGTAAGAAAACCTCTCATTCTGGTGCTAAGGGCAAGAAGCAAGATATGGAAAAAGTGAAGTGTTTTCACTGCCATGATCACGGACATTATGCTACCAATTGTCCAAAGAAGAAGAAGAACAAGCAAGCGGGAAGATCTGCAGATGGAGAAGCTTTGGCTTCACAGTTCGAGCTTGACTTTTCACTGATCGTATGCTTGGTTTCAAGTGTGCTGGGATCGGTATGGTTCTTGGACAGCGGTGCGTCATTTCATATGACGGGAGATCGGGAGTTGTTCTCAGATCTAGAGGACAAAGATTTGGGTGTGCACATCGAGATGGGCGATGATGGTAGATACAGTGCGACTGGTATCGGTACCATATCCTTTCAGAGGGAGTATGGTAAGCCCTTTGTCTTGAAGGATGTCATGCATGTACCTGGATTGAAGAAGAACCTGATTTCTGTGGCGATGTTGGAGGATAAGGGGTATGATGTGGTCTTCAGCGAAGGAAAAGCCTTCTTGCGCAGTAAGACTACTGGAGAGACCCGGAAGATAGGGGTTCGAACTCAGAACCTTTATCAGTTGCAGGTAGATGACTGCGCAGCTATGGCATGCAAGGCGGGAGAAGTGGTGAGCCGGGATGATGGGGGCGAACTATGGCACAGGAGATTGGGCCATCTTCACCATGGAGCTTTGAAGATTCTGCAGCAGATTTCTACTGGACTTCCTAAGGGCACCCTTGCGCGGTCAGATCAGTGCAAGGGGTGTACTTTAGGGAAGTATGTGAAAGCCACCTTTCACGAGAAGGATAGTCGCGCCACGACGATCCTTGAGAGAGTTCACACAGACGTGTGTGGTCCTTTCTCAGTTGCTTCGACAACAAAGCACGGGTATTATGTGATCTTTGTTGATGATTTCTCTCGAAAGTGCTGGATCTTCTTCATGCAGAAGAAGAGCGATACATTCGCGAAGTTCTGTGAGTTTAAAGCACTGGTCGAGAAGGAGTCGGGGAAGAAGGTGATTGCTCTAAGGAGAGATAACGGTGGTGAATTCATCTCGGCTGAATTCAAGGAGTTCTGCAGCGCAGAAGGGATTCGGAGAGAGCTCATCGCACCCCATAACCCACAGCAGAACGGGGTGGCTAAGCGGAAGAACAGAACGATCGTGGGTGCTGCACGGGCGATGTTGCATGATCAGGGCCTACCCCTTCACTTGTGGGCTGAGGCATGCAATACAGTAGTGTATGTGCAGAACCGTTGTCCTCACAAGGTTCTTGGCATGAGTACACCAAAGGAGGCTTATTCTGGCAAGAGGCCTGATATTTCCCATTTGCGGATTTTTGGTTCTCCTGTCTACATGCATGTGACGAAGGATGCGAGAAGGAAGCTGGATCCAACTGCTGAGGTTGGAATATTTGTGGGGTGCACTGATACACCTCACAACTACCGGGTGTATTTGTCAGACAGTCGAAAGACTGTTGTGCGACGGGATATAAAATTTCAGGAGGAGAAAGCCATGCGGTGTTCGCTTGAGAGGGAGCTACACTTGCATGCAGATGAGGAGCTGTTAGTTCCTAAGGAGGAGCTTCCGGATGTGGATCAGCCACAAGAGGAGGTTCGGGAGGTGGAAGAAACCACCCAGGCAGCGCCAACCATCAGAGGGCGCATGCGCACTACAGAAGCTGAGCGACTGGCTCGGGATGCAAAGAAGGTTGTAGGACCACCTACAGCACAGCGCAGACAGAGACAGTCACCGGATCGGTACACTGGATACATGGCTCTTGTGAGTCAATGTGTTGTGACGGAGCCATCCTCTTTTGAGAAAGCTGTGGAGGAACCCGCATGGGTTGATGCCATGATCGAAGAATATGATTCGATCATCAGGAACAGTGCATGGGAGATTGTCCCAAGACCGGTTGGGAAATCGGTTGTAGGTTCGCGATGGATCTACAAGGTGAAGCAGGCGGCTGACGGGAGTGTGGAGAAGTACAAGGCGAGATTTGTCGCCCGTGGCTTCTCACAGATCGAGGGGATTGACTATGAGGAGACTTTTGCACCTGTCGCAAGGTACTCTTTCATACGGACGATCCTTGCTCTCTCAGCGCAGATGGGGTGGCACATTCATCAGATGGATGTGAAGACTGCGTTCCTCAATGGAGTTATTGAGGAAGAAGTGTACATAGAGCAGCCTGAAGGTTTTGAGATCTTCGGCAGTGAGTCGCATGTGTGCCGACTCAAGAGAGCACTGTATGGGCTGAAGCAAGCACCTCGTGCTTGGTACACTCGGATAGACAGCTACTTCACCGGGCTTGGATTCTCCAAGAATGAGGCGGATCCAAACCTGTACCAGATTGTGGTGGAGGGGAAGCTGTTGATCATCGTACTGTATGTAGATGATCTGATTTTGACTGGCGACGAGCAGTTGATACTTTCATGCAAGGATGATCTTGCACGAGAGTTTGAGATGAAGGACCTGGGCATCCTTCATTATTTTCTGGGATTGGAGATTTGGCAGCGCAGTGGAGGACTGTTTGTTTCTCAGGGCAAGTATGCCCGGGAGATTCTAGAGAGGTTCAACATGCAGGGCTGCAAGCCTGTTGATACCCCTCTTCTTGGAGGATGGAGGAAGGGAGATGCTACTTCGGAGGAGGTAGTGGATGCCACTGTCTATCGACAGTTGGTGGGGTCGTTGATGTATCTGGTCAATACTCGACCCGATATATGCTATGCAGTTAACCAGCTTTCGCAAGCTATGGTTAAGACTACCAAGCTCTTTTGGAAGGCGGGCAAGCATGTATTGCGCTATATCAGAGGCACATCGGGATATGGTCTATGGTACAGACAGGAGGATGGAGTGAAGCTTTATGGCTTCACTGATGCAGATTGGGCAGGGAGTCCAACGGACCGGAAGAGCACTTCTGGAGGAGTTTTCAGCATTGGGTCGACAGCAGTTTCCTGGTACAGCAGGAAGCAGAGATCCGTGGCACTCAGTTCAGCAGAGGCCGGGTACATGGCAGCAAGCTTGGCTGCATGTGAGGCTATTTGGATGAGGAAGATCCTCGCAGGTTTGTTCAGGTTGCATTTGGAGCCTACAGTGATCTACTGTGATAACCAGAGCTGCATCAAGCTCTCGGCTAATCCGGTTTTTCATGATAGGTCCAAACATATCGACATCAGGTACCATCACATCAGAGATTGTGTTCAGCGGAGGATCATGATGCTTTCATATGTTCCCACGGAGGATCAGGATGCCGACATCCCGACGAAGGCGCTCACCAGGAGCAAGTTCGAATTCCACAGAGGCAGGATAGGGATTGCAGATAATCCATATCTTGCTGAGAGGGAGTGTTGAGAATGCGGCAAGATGATGGAGCTTAGTGAAATGAAGTCGCCTTCACTAAGTGGGCCCGCAGGCAAATTCTGGCGCAAAGTCTATTTTTAGACTATGTCTATTTTTAGACATACGGAGCATAATTTGGAAATTCTACTTGGAGATTCTTAAAGTATGCGACATGTCGGTAAAAATAGATGAGACCCTTATTTTTAGGACCCAGGCTATTTTTAGACTGATCTCCTAAAAATATGGAAGTCAAATATTATTTACCCTTAATAATATTTTGACTATAAACAGCAGTTTACTCTCTTGGCGCACTTCGGTTTGAGTCATGGAGGTGGCTCATGCAACTGACACAAGGAATCACGTGGTTCCTAGGGTTTGATGGCATCTTGCATGGTTGGCTTCAGTTAGACTTCAGTGGCAGGAGTTTTGGAGGAGTTAACGGGACAAGTAGTGGAGTTGTGTTATGTTTGTTTTAGTTGAACTAGTTGGGATTAGTTAACTAACTAATCAACTAGATATGAGTGGAGTAAATTAAATAATATTTAATTTACTAAATATTAACTCATTAGTCAACTCAAGAACACTTCAGTTCAGTGGAGACCAGTGGAAGAGGTAGATGAAAGGGTGAGTAAAGCTATCAGTTGGTAGATTTGTTTTGCATGAGATTTGCATTACACTTGGAGGAATTGTCCATGACAATTACGCAATCAAGGAAAAGGGATTCGAACCTTGAACCTCTTCATATACAGGCCATGATTGCGCAATAGAGGCAAGGCAATTGGCGGGGAGTTTTGAACCTCAGACTTGTTCAAAACTGAGTCAGTTTGTGAGTAACTTCATGAGAGAGTACTGAGTACTTGTGAGGAGTATTGTACTTGTTTGGTTACTTGATTTCTCCATTATAATATACACAATAGCTGTGGGGTTTTCAGCTATAGGATTTCCCCATACATACTGAGTTAATGTGTGATTGATTTGATGTGAGATTGCTTCTGTTATTTCCGCATGTGACAATTAATTGTAGAAGAAGGTTATGTGTTATGTATGCAATTCGAAATTGATATATGACCAGGTTAATCTTCAGTGAATAAGTGATTTATTCAGCTAATTTCTACATTATTTGCATTTCCCTTCCCATCTTTTCCCTTCTTCCTATTATTATTTCGTCCTTTCTTCTTCCCCTCGAATTGTTGATTTCCTTTGGGGTTAGAAGTCTGGATGGAATTTATTGACAAATCTTGGGAAGGGGTTAGCACTGAAGGTACAGCCTGATCTGAAGAAGCGGATTGTATGGACAACTGCTGCAATTGGCTAAGCAGGTTAGTTGCACTGCTATCGATTGACCCAATAATTCCATCACCATGAGGACTAGGTTTAGTTTTGGACAAGTCCAATTTGGAGTGAGGAGCATCAAGAAATTTTTTATTAAGGACTCCAGACTGAGAATAAATTAGTTCTAATTTTTGGGCCCTAAAAATAGCATATTCCTCGGAAAATAGCCCTGACAGGGATACGTCCTTCGAAATATCTGGCTGCAAGGATTTCAAAAACCATTCCAGAAGGAATTCGTTTGGAATATAGGCTTTAATGATCCTCTTCCTTCTCCGCCATTCCTGAATATGATCAGAAATGTGGGTTGCCTTGTCCTGTTTAAAATTAGCCAAGAGTTCAGTCTCGGCATCATAACGAATAGCCAACTGAAAATGATTTAAAAACATAGTAGCCAGATCTCCAAAAGTGGCAAAACTTCCCCCAATTAACTCAATATACCACTTAGCTTCATTTCCAGTTAAGGTGCATTGAAATAACCTCAACCTAATCGAATCATCGATCAGGGAGTTTGATGAACACCATAGATGGAAAGTGGTGATGTGATCTGCCAGATCCTCTCCATTCTTTCCTTCAAACTTTGGAATGTTTGAAGGTATTTTGGTGGGTACTGGAGGCCACCCCAAACTATGTCGGATAGGATCAATAGTCAATTTTGACAAATCTGGCAAGTTTAATGTTGCCAGAAATGGTAAATGAGGAGGAGCCTGGGAATTCCATCCCTGATAGGATGGGTTCCCCACATTCTGATAAGAATACCCTGGATTTGATAAGGCACCAGGTTGCCAGAAAGAGTTCGTAGAAAAGGTTGGGCCATAGGAAAATCCTTGTGACCAGCATTCAGAGAAGGACCCCCTCCCAACATGGAGTTACTTTAAACTGGACTAGTTCCCCCCACTAAAGCGGTGAATGGAGAAGAAACCCCTTGATAGGGATTCCAAGCATTTGAAAAAGGAGAAAAATCTTGATAAGCACTTAATGAAGAGAAAGGAACATTCCATGGTGACCAGCGAGAAACTGATTCCCTGCCCCTACTGCTTTAAAGATAGGGTTCCAACCCATAAAGGTGGTATAACTTTGACCTCCAGACCATGGATTAAAATTCTGAGTCTAGGAAGTAAAAGGAAAAGACCCTAAGGAAGGATTTGAATAAGGAATATGTCTGCTTCCAAAGGGGAACCCTTGAAAAGAAACTGATCCACTAGCCATAGAGGAGAGGGGTGCAGATGTAGCTGCAGCAATAGAAAAGGAAAATGGAGGAATCCCACTAACGGACATTCCGAAACAAAAGGGACCAAATTGAGAAGCCTGTGCTTAGGTGTAACCAGAGCCAAACACAGCAGCACTAGAAGATACCGAATATATAGCAATAGTGCCTCCTCCTTCAAATTTAGAAGGAGTCTGAATACTTGCAGCACTCACAACCAAAGTTGTGTTCCCAGTCGTGGCCATCGAAAGGTAAGAATGTGATGGATAAGGACTCTCAGGTCTCTCAGACTTATGTTTGATGTACTCGATGATAAATGGAGAACTAGGAGAAAGAGGAGGTGGAAGCGATTCAGGAGGTTGAGGTACTTCCTCTACTTCTACTTCTTCCTCTTGAAATAAAACTCTCGAGGTGATTGGAGTACTCCTCTCGGTACTGACACCGACGCCAGAACCAGCTACATAAGCTTCAAGCCCTAACGGAGGATCTCTCTCCGCTATTTTTTATAACAATAGGTGATAATAACCTTCTGAATTACTCCTACGCCTTCTTGAAGAAGGCTCGGCACTCACGAGAGACAACCCACGAAGTCGTCTCGATCGACGAGGCGATCGGTCAGCCACTTTTAAAGATTTATTAGAATTAAAAAGTATAAATCTAAGCAAGCTAGGAGCAAAGAGCACTCACTATACAGTCCCTAAGATACAACCAAGCAAGCGGATTTTAGGTATTTCCGCTCCAAGTGATTAGGACCGAACACCAAAATACAAGAAAGAAAAAAATAGGACCTCCCGAAAGTAGTCTAGGGTAATTACGACCGAGGCCTACTAGCGAAGGTAACAGAAGTAGTTACGCTGACCTCCTAACAACAGCCTTTGCCGGTGAAAGTACCCAAGCTTCGTAAGGGCACCCTCCAGAAGCACTGCTGGAATTGATACAACGTCTGCCTCAGGTACCACGGGTATTCCCCCCTACAGTCACCTGTGTGATACCTAGGATGGGCAACTAAGGACACCAATTTGTATCAGCAGCCAGGCAGAACAGTCTTAGGTCAATATTCAGCAAATTAGAGAGGGGGTATCTCTCTTCTCTGCCTACACTTTCCCACGTGCTTGACTCTCTGGAGGAGAGCTTTCCCGGTCGACCTAACGGTGTTGGATTTCGCTCATTAATAAACTTCTATGTTTCAAATTTTGAGCGGCCTTAGAGAGTTAACTCTCCACTCACTTAATCCAAGGCCCTACAACCCAGCTAGTTGATGTATGACACTTAATACAAAAATTGCTAGATGTTTTAAATTATATCACTTATGTTAATTGGTTGTTATTTTATGTCAAGGGCATATGGAAATGAAACCGATGATGTTTGAATGACGCAACAAGAAACCAATGAAAACCAAACTATATGAAAGTGCACTAATTTCCTTTCGATGAAGAGTGATTTCTACACATGTTCTATGAGACTACTTTTTATATTTTTCTTTTCAGATAACCAGACTTCACACACCTCCAAAGTTGTGAAAAAGACTAAAAATTCTCATGTGCACCTAATGCAAATTACTAATGGCATGCAAATCCTAAGATGCTAGATCTAGGAAAGTAATGAGAAATCTCTAATGATACCAAGGTTCAATCACTTTTTGGCGGTCAACAAATCCAGTTCCAAATTAGAAACTCAATGTATAAAGATGCCAAAAACATACTTGACATAATAGAATGAAATCAAAAGAAGAATCCTTCTTAATCAAGTCAAGAACCGAAGAATAAAGACTTCCACAAAGCTTGAAAAGATGAAAAGAAACCATTAAACAAAATGAGAAACAAAAGAAATGGGAAAAAAATGTTTTTTGGGATTTTGAGTTTATAAAGAAAATGGACTTCAAAGAAACCAAGAAGCTATCCAGTTACCGAGTCAAGCAAACTTCGAATTTCAAGAAAAATTTCAACAAAATGCCCTAAGCCAACTATGCTACTCTCGTAGCAGGACTTGTATGAGCAAGAGGAAGACAAGAAACCCAACAAATCAACTTAGCACAATAGCATAAACTTGAGGCAAACTCAAACTCCAAAGAATCAAAAAGAGACTCTTCGAAAATTGCAACAAGACCTAGTCAATGAAATCAAGAAAACCAAATGCAAAAACAGGAAAAAAATCAAAATGCAAAGCAACTCATAAAGTTAGGAAAAAAAAAATGAGGAAAAGCTCTATGTCCTGAATACTCAGAACAGTCAAGAATATTCAGAAAAATATCTTGGTGCTAAAGCAAAAATTGCAAGCACAACAAACAAAGATTTCACCAAATGAGCCGGTCTTCAGATAATTAAGAGAGAAACAAGCAAAAAACCACCTTAAACATAGTCCAAATACTTCAAAGATACTATAGGAACAAGTCACTACAGCCAGACAAGACCAAAAAAGCTTAAAATCAAAAATTCCAAATTTCACTCAGGCATATGCGCTTTAGCAGTTTTGCAACCAACATGCATATGTGACTGTGTTAAAGGAAACTCACGTATACGCGGGTCCCTTTACAAAAAAGCGCGTGTATACGCGACTGTGCAAAAGAAAAAGTGCGTATGGAAGAGTAAATAAGGAAAAATAAAAAGGCTAAGCCTGATCAAGAGACTAGGTCTTTAATCTTACTGGAAAAAGATTTACTGAACTGGAAAAAGTGATTGAAATTTTTGGGAACCTTCAATACAGATGAAACAACCCAAAAGGGAAATCACAAGAATGTGATCCCCAGTGGAGTCGCCATTTCTGTTTCAGGAAATAACTCCCTAAAGGTTTTTGGGTCAGCAACCTTCACAGATCAAGGGCATACCATTCAAGAAGGACTCACTTAACCTATCTTTTATGTTGAAAACTAGATATAACAAGTTGCAGAACTTACCCGAAATTCCAACGTTTGACGTAGATCCCCAGGGGTGCAAACCCCCAACAACCCTTTGTGCTTCGTAACCTGGAAATAAAGAAAGAACAAAGACGAAACACTACTTGTACAGCATATATTGTTCCTAGATGTCAATGTAACTCATGTATAATATCATGTAAACAATACTGGATGTTCAATTAATGATCTTTACACATATATAAATAGATATAAACAACTGAATTTCGGGAACAAGATGGTTCTTCTCATTATAAATGGCATGTACAATAATAGAAAAGTGGAGAGATCACCTGAATCCTTCCATGGACTTCAAGCAGACCGTCCTCTGGATCCGTCCAGCCCTCACCTCACTAGGATTCTTCCAAGATGTGTGCACACTAGATGTCATATAGGATGATGAGCATCTCAAGGAAACAAGGGTTTCCTGAATATACTTGGGAAGTGCAGGAGACACGGGAATATTAGACTTGAAATAGGGCTCCAACAGAGTATAATATCTATAATTTTCTCTGTCCCTTAGGCCATACACATGAGGGGCTTTTATACTCCCTCAAAGTAGTTTCAGCAGTTGGAAATAGTTGGGCCACGGGCTGGGGTGGTTGAATTACGAGAATAACCATCACCCTGCCTCGAAAATAAGGAATTTGTATCTTTTTTAATGATTTAAATGGCATACGCAGAAAAGTATGAACGGGATTGCATATATACGTGGAAAATTCTAAGCATAATCGAGTATGGGATTTTAGACACTGCTGTTTATGAAGTTGTTCAAGTCTATGGGGAAATGGTGCCCAAGGCCAAAGAGACAATCATTAATCACATGAGGGTGAAAAATGATGCTATAACAACTAATGTCCATATCTTGAATGGGAAACCCAATAAGATATTCTTCGTTGTCATCGTTTCCATCCATCTCTTCTACCTTCAAAAGTGTATGGTGATGTGGTTCTTACTGCACCACGTGGTTAAGTGGCGGGGTTGGTGTTGGAGAAGTTTTTTTATTTTTTATTTTTGAGTATCTCTACTTATATGAGGCATGAAAATAATATATTTTGTATTTTTCAATATTTTGGAAACAACAAGAAAAAGGAAAGCAGAAAATAATGCTAAAACAGAATCAACGCATCTACTAGACACCTCCCCGGCAACGACGCCAAAAAGTGGTGAGCCCTAGTATTGCATCAAGAGTGCTGCAACTTGGAAGGGCTGCCTTAATTTACTTTATCAACCCGGGTTTCATACAAACTTGGATGTGACAATGCTATATATATAGAAGATGCATTATGTTCATGTTATCCTCTTCTGCTTTACGAAAATGTGCTACTTCTAGGGGGGTTCTCAGTGAAGTTTGTCACACTTCAATGAAAATAAACTAAATTGAAGAAAGGAAATGACAAAAGGAACCTAAATTAAATTGCTAAAAAGAAATAACAGGAAGGAAACTAAACTAAATTTCAAAAAGGAAATGACATAAAAGAAACTAAACTAAATTGCATTGAGCTGCCCAAATGGATAAGCACACTCTACTTATGTAATACTCCAAAATAGGAAAAGTAGCAATATTGAACACAATAATGGAAAATAGCAGTGAAGATCAATGTAAAAATATATTAGACCAACATGGAGCCATTATATTAATATTTCAGCAGCAAATAAACACCATACATTGTGGCACAAATCAGATAAGAAGGGAAAACAAGCCTCCAATGTAGAAACACTCTCAAAAGTGAGATGTTGATGCTATACAAAATGCCGGAGAGTTGCTACATTGCAGTCCTAATGAGAATAACTGCTACTAAAATCATACAATGATATATAACAACTGATATATGCCTCAAAATATTCTATACATAAAGATCAAGGTTCTATATCACTTTTCCTAGACAACCCAGAAAGGGTTTCTAGAAAAACACAAAAATACAAATGGTGATCTAAAACCCTAGGGATGAAGAATCACTGCAAATAAAGCACATAGAAGGAGGTGGATGAAACTGATGTAAAACTGAATGAAACTCCTCCAATGTACCCTTAAAGTGAAAGGTTGATCCCTTCACTGAAAATTAAACACCCCAAATGAGACACTGAAATCTCCCCTACAACTGCCCAATAAAATAACGCAGTCAATGGCTGAAACTGCATTGTAGGGGATGGTAGTAGGTTTTCCTAGTGCAAAAATATGAAATTATTCCCAAGGACCTTCATTGCTAGCCTCTCAATGGAAGTAATGCTTCCGCCACTAAAAACAAGCTCAGAAATGGCCCTATCAAACCCTCCATTGTTGCATCCTGCAACTTAGCACAACTCTAAATAGAAACTACACTGTGGCAGGAAGCTATAGCTTGGCCTAATGTTATAATGTGGAGATAATTCTCAATGACCTCTCCTGATTGGGCACTCGAAGTCCCCCGAGGATGAGGGTGGGATTCCTGCTCGAGAACACCCTTGTGCTAAACAACACTGCAGTCTCTGCTAAACAACTGAAGAGAGCAACAAGTCATAACAGACCAAAATAAAAATAATAATCCAAAAATACTTTCCATGGCTTCCATCCCTTGCCTTATATGCTTTGTGAGCCTTCTCACCTTGGGCCCCACTCATTAAAGCCACTACTTCCATGCAAGGAATCTCCCTCCAAAACTGTGATGTCTCTCATTGAATGTCCACTCCCTCCATACCAGCATTGTTGATTTGGTCAAGGTTGACCCATTCCACATGCTTCATCCCCTATTCACACATAAGGGTGCTTTATCCAGCTACTTTGATGACTCTTATTCACATTATGAGTGAATTTATTCCTACTAAAGCGATTTATGGGTCTCTCTACCCACTTATTCTTCTATCTAAAGGCAAAAGAAAAAAATAATATTCCAATTAGTTGCATGCTAATTTTGGAATATTAGAGTCCTCCCCTCCCAAATGTTTCTTTTCCACAAGAAAATACAAGGATATAATTCAAAATCCTCCCCTCATCCTCCTGTAGAATCCTCATATGATAAGCTTCTCCAATGAACAAGATGCTCTCTCATCAATATGTTCCCAAGTTTCTCCTCCCAAGTGTATAAGTTAGCCTTTGGTGAAAAATCCAAATGGCTATCATCATGAAGAAGTGGGATATCCATGGAGGAAACTATATGTTGTCTATATGCCTTCTTGAGGCATGGAATCTGGAAAATATTGGGAACCTTCATTCCCATGTGAAGCTCCAATCCCCAATCTATCATCCACACAAAGTGAATCACCTTCCAGAATGGTAATTTATAGAAAACCTCCTCCCAAATTCTCATGAGAGGCATCTCCCAAGTTCTCAAGTTACCCAAATGGTTCATCCCATAAGGAAACAAGAGGTCTAATATAGAAATTATTTGTTTCCCCAATGTTCTCCCTGAAGTATGAAGCATAAGAAATGTGGGGAGTCTCATTCCAAATGGGCACATCCAACCTATGTGTCATCCCTCCAATCATGCCCACAACAATGATAAGAACATCATAAACATATGGGATCACAATCAAAGTCATACTAGCTGCCATGTGTAATATTGGAGAAGGACAATGGTCCCTCAAGTGAAACCGGCACAGTTTTACTCCTAACTGCCTCAAAATATGAAATGATGAGTGGTTTCCCAACCACTTGCTTTCTGCCCCTATCCTCTCACATACTTGGAGAAGGTGCATGATGTGTGGTGCCAATTGAGCACATTATGAATAAGACATCATCTCCCCAAAATCTCCTAGGGAGTAGCCATCACCATCGCTTCTTATGGCCCCAAATGGATCATGAGGTCTATAAGAAATAATGCCCCCTCTTGGAGCAATGACCTATACATGGATGGCAAGGAAATACAAACACATAGTAAGTGAATCATGATGCACATAAACACAATCCTTGCCATGTACCTTGAACAAGTTGGTGAAGTGGCTCATAGACGAGCCTCTTCTCATTCCCAATGAGAAAGGAAGTGGCTGAGATAACTCTATCAAAGATTCATTTCCCTCCTCCAAAAAATCCATGCATCTCCTCATATGATGGTGCATTTCTTGTTTGATGCCTTCCCAATTGAATCCATCCATGATAGTACGATATGCCTTCATGAAATCAGTGTGGCTGGAGATAAAATCCTCATGTGTTGCATGTAGTAGCTTTTCCTTGAGCTTATATTCTCTAGTCAAGAAGATCCTATTCTGAAAATAGATGACCCCATCTCTCATTGCATATCTCCCATTTGATAACTAACCATCAAGTACTCTGCGTGAAAAGATATCCTTGGAGTATTCCACCAACAGTTGGGATCTACAATAAGGATCTATAATCCCTAATGATAGCGATGTTGATCTAGAATGTAAAGAACCTATCATGTGGCTGCCCTCTTCTTTGACATCTCCCATGCCAAAGTCATATGTCGGGATGCTGCTATCATGCCTTTGCTACTCCTCCTGCAGTTTTTCATGCTCTAGTGAAGGTTGAAGGTTTTGGAGGCTAGCCTTCCATTGGAAGCTATCACCTATCGAAAAATTTATGAGTTTGGCCAATGTAAGCATGAGTGGCCACCAACCTCTACCATATGTGGAAGATCCCTCCCTAAGTGGGAGTATCTTTTGATTCTCCAAAGCCATGGAGTGGTCTCCTTGCACCATGATGGTGCCATCATCCATCTATGAAACATCTTCTCTCAGCGCAAGATGTTTGGTGAGAGTGGGTAATATTGATAATGGGAGAATAGCTCCCTCCTCCTCAAGCCTACCTAAGACTCTTTGTGTTGTACCAAGTCCTCCCAAAGTTCTCACCCTAGCCAAATCTATGAATGTTGTGCCATGTTGTGATAACTCTTTGATCATCTCCCAATCAGGGGGTCTCCCTGGTGGAATTCATCCATGTAATGAAACATCAAGGCCTAAAGTAGGTTATATATGTGAGTAGGCTGATTTGTCTCTTTCTTCACAACGCAAATCATCCTCTTGCTTCTGTGCATGATCCTCCTGAAATGGATAGGGGTATGTGCTCCTAATCACCTGATGCTAGCCATCCTTCCTATCTTCTCCTTCCATCTACAAGGTCTCACAATCTATCAATGCTAGCACATTCTGCTCCTGGATTGTGCCATGGTCTCCACATGTTTAATCCTTTGGAACTCCTTGCAAAAAAACAAGGGCTCCTCTGATTGCATAAATTGCTCCATTTCCATCTCCAGGTGGTAATAGATCTCCTCCTAGTGTGACAGTGTCTTTACCTCTTGCTTGCTTTTCCCCCTCATCATTATTGGAGGATACCTCACCATCATAAAGAGGCCCTTTGTCTTGATCCTCATTTGAAAAAGGAACCTCCATGTCTTCCTTGTGAGAAGAGAGCTCTTCCTGAAGTGGGGATCTTACCTTTGGCAAGGTATTCTGCAAGTTTCTAACCCCCTCAATAGCATTCTGGAATGGAGCTGGTTTTATGGATCCTTCCAACTCATGCAAAGGTTTTGACTATTTGGGCTTGGCTAGCTCAACCAAGGATATTTCAGAATGTTTTAGATCAAACCTTTTTACTAACCTCCTAGTGAACCCTGCATAAGTAGCTACATTTGCATGAATCAATGAAGAAGAACTATAAAACCACCAATCATGAGCCTTACCTTCACGATGCAGTGCTGCTACTTTAACGGCTTCCTCTTCTGAAACTTGGTGCTGCTGAAAATAGGTGTCTAGCTCCTTCACCCAAGCCTTAGTTGTGCACTTAGGCGACCCATCAAAAGTAGGCAGAAAGAATCTACCCAAAGCATGTTGCTTGCACCTTTTTCTTCTATTGTGATTGTTAGGCCTTCTATTCTTCTTGATTTGGAAAACCCTTGGAAGTTTAGATGCTCCTTGAACCTCTGAGGCTGATATTCATATTCTTGCAGATAGTCACTAAGAGTCTCCTCCTTTGGTGCATCTCCTTCCTCCATCTCTCTTGCTATTAATGTAGGCATGGTAAAGCATTGTGGATCTGATTATGTGGCTGAATTCTTACACCCATAATATGAAAAACTGGAGCTTTCTCCTTTCCTTTCATTTCTCTCTATATTGGAGTTTTTCCTTTGTCTCTTTTGTGAACCTTCTCATTTCTGTGAGAAGCTTATTCTTCTTCTGATAACATAGATGTAATGTCTCACAAGCTAAGCCAATATTTTGTTTCGATACCACTGTAATATTCCAAAATAGGAAAAGCAGCAATATTGAACACAATAATGGAAAATAGCAGTGAATATCAATGTAAAAGTATATGAGACCAATATGGAGCCATTATATTAAGATATCAGCAGAAAATAAACACAATACACTGTGGCACAAATCAAATAAGAAGGGAAAACAAGCCTCTAATGTAGAAACATGAGATGTTGTTGCTATACAAAATGCCAGAGAGTTGCTACAACACAGTCCTAATGAGAATAACTACAACTGAAATCATACAATGATATATAAAAATTTATATATGCCTCAAAAGATTCTGTACATAAATATCAAGGCTCTATTCACTTTTCCTAGACAACCCAGAAAGGGTTCCAGAAATACACAAAAATACAAATGGTGATCTAAAGCCCTAGGGGTGAAGAATCACTGCAAATGAAGCACATAGAAGGAGTTGGCTGAAACTGATGTAAAACTTAATGGCACTCCTCCAATGGACCCTTTAAGTGAAAGGCTGATCCCTTCACTGAAAAGTAAACACTCCAAATGAGGCACTAAAGTCTCCCTTGCAGCTACCCAATAAAATAACGGACTCAATGACTGAAACTACGTTGTACGGGATGGTAGTAGGTTGGCCTGGTGCCAAAATATTAAATGATGCCCAAGGACTTTCCTTGCTAGCCTCCCAATGGAATGAATGCTTCCTCCACTGAAAAAAATCTTAGAAATGGCCTTATCAAACCCTCCACTGCTGCACCCTGCAACTCAGCACAACTCTAAACAAAAACTGCCTTATAGAAGGAAGTTGTAGCTTGGCCTAATGCTAGAATGTGGAAATAATGCTTAATTACCCCTCCTGAGTGGACACTCGAAGTCCCCCGAGGATGAGGGTGGGCTTCCCCTCATAAACAACCTTGTGCTAAACAGCACTGCAGTCTCCACTAAACAGCTGAAGAGAGCAACAAGTCATAATAGACCATAATAAAAATAATAATCCAAACATACTTTCCATGGCTTCCATTCCTTTCCTTATATGATTTGTGAGCCTTCTCACCTTGGGCCCCACTCATTTAATCCACTACTTCCATGCAAGTAATCTCCCTCCAAAAATATGTTGTCTCTCATTAAATGTCCATCCCCTTTATACCAGCGTTGTTGATTTGGTCAAGGTTGACCCATTCCACATGCTTCATCCCCTATTCACACAAAAGGGTGCTTTATCTAGCTACTTTAATGACTCTTATTCACATTATGAGTGAATTTATTCCTATTAAAGAGATTTATGGGTCTCTCTACCCACTTATTCTTCTATCTAAAGGATAAAAGCAAAAATTAATATTCCAATTAGATACATGCTAATTTTGGAATATTACAACTTATCCTATGATCTATCTACCATGCTTCTAACCATGCAACTATTCATGATCTAATTCTAACTAAAAAAGTGTTGATTGCAGTTCGAAGGAAAAAGGGCTAAAGAGGATAATGGAGGGCTTACACACATGAAACAAGGCTTATAAGTGAAAAGATGGGTTTAAACCTTATAAAACCTTATTATAGCGCAGAAAAGGGCTTTGGAATGGAATGAATTGAAAAGCGCAATGGCGGAGATGTGATGGAGGAAAAAGTTGCGATATGCGATATCACAATTGCAATATCGCAAAATTAAAAGGATAGCGGAAATGTTGTGCGAAAGCGGGAGCGAAATGTGAAGTGCGATTTGCGAAAAGATAAAATCTGCAAACTGCGATTGCAATAGGGATGACGTGGTGGTGAGACTGGTGGCAGAGCGTGATCATAATATCGCAATCGGTAGGCGGGAGCGGTAAGTGTTAAAGGAAAAAGGGAAACGTTGTGATTTGTGATTCCGATGTGGCGAGGTACAAGGTGATTATCGCAATCGGCGAAATGAGCAGTAAGTGTTAACGGGAAAAGGGAAACGTTGCAATTTGTGATTGCGATGTGGCAGGGTACGAAGCAATTATCGCAATCGGTGAAAACGAGCGGTAATTTTTAATGGGAATGAAATAAGAAATTTCATTTGCGATTTGCGAAGTATGGTAGCGGGAGAACCGAGGAGCAAATGCGGGGGTCAAATTTTAATGATTTTCAAGCGTTTTTGCGTTAAAAAGGTAAAGTTGAGGTGAAAAGTGAAAATCACTGAGATGTTGAAGAACGACAAAGGAAAAGTAAGGGATCATGCGAGATACGATTACGATAGTAGGAATTTCAAGGAGAACAGGCGGAGGTCAAACTTTTAATAATTTGTAAAAAAAAAAAAAAAGTGCAGCAGCTGATAAGAAGAGAGAAAGAAGGGAAATGAAGGCATAACAAAAAGGCTCAGAAGCGTAACACAGAGATGGGGAGAAATTGGAATATGAAGAAGAACAGCGTAATGAACTTCTTCGGAAATTTTGATGCTTATTCCTGCAAACAAAGCTGCAAATTTATGCACAGAAAAATAGACAAAAGGCATGATAAAAATAGTGAACAGATAGCATTTTTTTCCTGTGGGAAGGTCAACCCCGCTTGAATTCTATTGACAGAGATGAGATGGGAAGACTGCCTCATGGTTTTATAGAGTTTATCAACTGTTCTACAACGCAGATAAGTAGATTAAATCTACAACATAAACTATAATAGCAATGAAAATATCAGAAATAAAACTAGCTAAATAACAAAAAGGAAAGGATGACAACGACGGAGAAGCTAAGGCACATGGGTTGGACCCTAACCCATGAGCCCAACTCTCTGGAACTAAATCAGTAAAATGGAGCCTTAGTTGCTCATTTCAAGAAGAAAATAGCCTTGTTACATTTCTGAAAGTCTAATCACTGAGTACAATAAAAAGCTTAATAGCTTGCAGCAAAATTCACAAAATAGAATCGAAGAATCAACTCTAATTAGCTCTTGATCAGCTTTATTTATCCTCAAGGGCAGCTACCAACAGCTCCCTAAAACATAGTGATTGAGTCCACTTTGAATCCAAGTAAACAAATATTGAGTTGCTTGGCTTCCTCTGGAATTCGAGTTCCTAGAGAGAATCTTTGGGGTGATCCACTTGACTCCAAGTGAAGTATGGCTTGAGTGCACTTAGTCTTGAGTTGCTTGGTTTCTTATGGAATTCAAATTGCTGGAGGGGATCTCATGAGGATCCTTTGGCTGCCTTTGAGAGTTAAGGAGGGTGGAAAAACCCCTTGAATCTATCCAATATTTCTCCATAATTTCCTGACATTGTGCTCATTTAATTCTTCAATCTTGATCTTCTAGTGGCAGGGAGCAAGTCCCTAAATTATATCCTTCTCCAAATGCGCATAATCTGCCCAATATTCTCACAATATTCTACAAAAACAACCAATATTAGGCACAAATATGAAATTGCCTTTAAACCTTCCTAAGAAAATATTAAAGCATAAGAAAACATTATTAAGTGCAGAAGGAGAGATTTAATATATATATGTGTGTGTGTGCGTGTGTGTGTGCATAAGGAAGGTAGATGGGCTTAAGAAAGGTTAGATGGGCCTTATTTTGTGTCCAATTTAGAGGCCCATCAACCCCTATTCTTAACAGGGGGTAAACGCCGGACGTCGTTTTATCGCTATTAGGGGAGTCTAGGGGGTAAACAACGATTTTATGAACCTCCCCCTAGCGGGGGTTCTAGAGCAACACCCCCGAAGCTAAAAATAGATATAAAATTGCCTTGTAAAATATTGTAATTTTGTAGTCAATCTGGGTTGTTCATTAGGCGGATGATTTAATTTAGGGTTTTTTTCACAAGAAGGTAACCCCTCGGTTCACATGAGGGAATTGTATTGCGGCAGTGTTTGGTGTGTGTATTCTGTGCAATAAAGAGAAAGGGGGATTGTGTGAGAGAGTAGATAATATTACAACGGATCTGTTGTAGGTTGTGTCTCTTCATTTTTCTGGATAATATAAAGGAAGGACTGATTATTTCTTCATGGACATAGCCCAAGTTGGGTGAACCACATATATTTGTGTCTCTCTTGTTTTATATGTTTTATGTATTTGTATTTCCGAATATTTTTAGTTCCATTACTCTATAATATAAAATTTTCTAACACTTCATGATTACCCTCCGAGTTGTTTTAAATATCTACCCCATTTCAGTGGAGAAGGCTTTTTTATAGTTGAGCAACATGTGTTGGCTTTCAAATGCTTTCTAGAAATGTTTGAAATTATTCATGAAGATGGGGCTTTGAGGTTGTCTTATCATTCATTAACCGAAGATGCTCAATATTGGTTTCAATGTTTAAGGCCAAATAAAATCAGTTCATGGAAAGAATTTAAAGACATCTTCTAGAGGTATTGGGGTGAACAAAAATCTCATGAAAAATATCTTTCTAAATTGTATGCAATGCATAGGATAAGAAATGAAATAGTAAGTGAATTAAACATGATATTTCAAAATTTTTACTTCATCATACCTAGATAAATTTGCCCTCCTGAGGTTGTTTCCATAGTATACTATTTAGTATCCCTTCATCCTAATGTAGCATTTTATCTCAGGGAGAGGGGATCCAAAACCCTGGAGCAAATGTTCATTGATGCTCAAGAAGTTGAGAATAACCTTTAAGCCTATGGGAAGCTTCCAGGTCAATATTTTCATCATGATCTAGAAATAACTTAGGATGAGAAGGAATCCAAAAAGTGATCATCATATTTGAATATAAATTCTTCTTCTAATTCTACAATTTGTAAATCAAATTTTACACCCGCAGTAGATGATTTTCCCTTTCATGAGATGATGGATGGTTTTTACATGATGTTTCTTGAGGATGATATTTCTGAAATTGGTGGTGTATTCCAACATTATATAAAGCATGTTGATGACAGTAATCAAAAGTTTCTAATTTCCAGCCAAAATTTATAACATTGCTAATTTTTTTAACAAGAAAACATATCACCTTCTCCAATTTTTTATATTCAGATTAATTGTGCTTATATGGAAGAGTGCAAGAAAATGAATGAGGATTTGTGTGGAAATATCTCTGAGGAAAAATAATTTTTATCTGACTACACAAAGAAACTGGTTCGTATACAACCCCAAGTTGAGGAGTCAAACAATGTTTGTGGTTGCCCTGTCCAAGAAGATATATGTCAACAAAATATTCAAGAAAAGGAAGCAGTTGAAAATATTTCTCATTAATTCTATGATCCAATAGCTCACTATATGACATCTTTCTTTGGTCAGCAATGGTTATTGATTCTAGGGTATGTACTAAATTTTTTATCTGAAAATATTTTATGGTGCATGCCAATTTTAATTTCTAAATTTCAGCAACACAAAGTCATTAGGTCCAACACTCAAATGTTGTCCTAATACCATTGGAAGGCTAAATTTACTTGAAATAATTCAGCCATGTATATAGATGTGACTTGTACATAAAAAATCGCAGGTGTCGAGCATTTATTTCCAGTAAATATAAAAGTTATTAATGACCCATAATGTTGGTGGTCCAAATCAATAGACTCCTATGAGCATAAACTAAATGAAGTTTAAGAAGATAGGTGATCCCGTGAGGTGGTTTAGTGAAATGTGAGATATTTAAAATCAATGGAAAATATTGACCCCAACACCACTTGTCCCTTGTTCCATAAACCACCAAGGGTAGTCTCGGGGCAGAAAATGTTTTTCCAAAACCGTTATTGGAGCTTGCATTCATATTTTGATTTGAGAGCGCATTCTTTCTAAGGTTGTATTGTAAAGTTTCAAAGGGTTTTGGGTTTTTATTTTCAAATTTTTATTTAATATTATATATATTATATATATTATATTAAAATCATATTTTTGTAATTTAATGATTTCAGAAGCTTTAGTCTAAAATCAAAAGAGAGAGATAAGGAAAGAATCAGTTTTAATAACCATATAAAGAATCAATTTTGGAAATTGATTAACACGGTTAGGTCGAGGAAAGGGAATGAAAATGAAAATCAACAATTGTGAAGGGGTTCGTAGGTTCAAAGTCTAGTACTCATGAATGGCATTTTAATAAGAAATTCTCTATGAAATCTAGGAATACATGTCAATAATTTTGATTCCAACTTTGGGAGTAATTGCAGAAATGTTTTCCTCTTTATGTTTTCATTCTTTCATTTAATGTTTTTCCTCTATCAACATGAGTTTAATGAAGCTGTTGGATTATTTTTATTTAGCATATTTACTAATGTTGTCTTCTCAGCAGAGAGTACATGCAAAATTTATTTAAAGAAGCCTTAAAAGGCACTCCACCACACTATAAATTCATCCACATCTTATCAACCTTTCAATATTATTTATACAATAGTTTTATTCAGATTCTTAATTTCTTTGGTATGAATTATGTCATATTTGTTTTCCTCAAATCACTCCTTTAGTCAAAGACCCTGCAACTCTCAGATTTTCTCTATCCATTTTGTTTTGGAAAGCTAGGGTTTTAGAATTATATTTTTTGGTTGCAAGCCCTCATGGCCTGTCCCTCTAGCCATTGATTTTAACTATTTCTATTCAATCTTAAGATGTCTATGGCACTGGTTCCCCCATAACTAGGAATTGCCTCCGACAGTTACAACAATAACAATGTTTAACATAGCAATCAGAAGATAACATATATTGTGCATACCTTAAAAATGTGTTTTCATGATTACACACCACCATGTATAAGTAAGAGACCATTACAATTATATTCATATATATCAACATATGGTTCTTGAAGGAAGAAGTGTATTGAAGGATTCCTCCTCAGAGGAAATATTGTTTTTTGAATTTCTATACTTATAGCAACAGGCTAAGAATGTTTGAATTCCAAGGTTAACTACACTTAGAGAGGCTAGAAGCCAATAAAAGTAGTCTAAATGATCTTTATTTGGGTTATCTGTGAACCAACAACTTCCCTTGCTTCTGCAACTAAGCTTCTCATTAATTGAAATAAGGATGCTACTGACAAAAATAACAACCCCCAAAACACTAAGATGCACAAAAATACCCAAATTTTCATAGTTTCTAGCAAATTATCATAAAATTACTCTTTCATTCATACCATTGCAAATACATTAGTTATGCCAAATAACATGTATTGTGGAAGCAACAGAGAAATGCTCCATGGAATTATTGCATGGGTCATATCTATAAGCCCATTATCATTTGTTTCCTTGATTCTTCTATTTTTTATTGATGCAACGTTAATCATTGATAGAGTGGAGACTAACATGTCATTCCCTATCCTTTGTAGCAAAGTTATACCTGGTTCATTCCTTGTCAAGTTTTTTGCAATTGGAACAAAGATGACATCGTAGAAAGGTACCAATAGAAAAACAATTTGGCTAATAAAACATTGTATGATTGTAGGAGGGATCTCCAAATATGTTCCAACATTTCTATCCATTGTCATTCCCTGTTTTGTGAAAAAAAATAAAGTTTGTGCAAAGACAACCCCAAACATCAAACATGCCATCCAAATTGGTGACAACCCAAGAACAACTTTCACCTCTTCAAACTCTTGGACTGTGCATAGCCACTGGCTATGGATTTTTTAAACTAATTCATCTTCAACTATTGCTTTGTGAAGAATTTTAAATACATTAGTGAGGATATCCATACCAAATCTCTTTTTTCATCTAAAACTGGCTATAACCGAATAGTCCGACAAGAATCAAGAATCAATAATGGAAACACTGAAATAAAATATGAATAGGTCTTAAGGACTCATGTCACCATATCTATCCTCGGTGGCTACCAATATCTTATACTATATCCTTAAAAAAATAATTTATTTATGTCTTTATTCAATAAGGATTATTTCAAATACAAAGAGCTTAAACATTTCACACATCACGGGGAAAAGCCACTGTGATTTTGATAAATTCCATTTGTAGTATTACTCAATTTTACAAAGGTAATGTAACTTTAGTGGAAACTATTTCTCGTAATTTGTTGTGAAACCAGCTCCAAAAATAGAAGAAAAGAGATATCAACGCCTTAGAAATAAGCCACTTCAAGGGGGCAACCTCCAATACATTACATTAATGAACAATTCTTGGATGATACAAATTACAAAACCTCCTTTCTATATATAGGAGTCCATGGGGCCACAATGTAATCCTAGTGGGGCCACAATGTAATCCTAGCCGACCTAACAATAATAATTTAAGGGCACAATAATAACAATATGGGGGTTACAGGGGTACAATAATAACAATAAAGGGGTTACACTAACAACAATAAGAGACTATACTAGTAATATAGGGACCTAACATGCCCCTCTCCTTCAAAAAATTGATGTCCTCAACGCTTGAGTAGCTCTGGATGCTTCTGTATAAAATTCTCATCCTCCCATGTAGAATCTTCAGTGGGTAAGTTCTTTCCGTGACCGCTTCAGTTTCCAATATGATTTTTCCTTCCTCATCAAGTTTTGGAAATATTGTTTGAACTAGAATATTTTCACCTATAACCTTCTTTAAGCATGAAACATGGAAAACTGGATGCACTCGTGAAGAAACAGGAAGCTCCAATTTGTATGCCATAGTACCAATCTTTTGCAACACATTGTAAGGATCATAGTACTTTGGCGATAATTTATTATCCTTCTTAGCTTTCTCGAGGGACATTTGTTTGTATGGTTGTAGCCGTAAAAATACCCAATCTCCTACATCAAAACCTCTCTCGCTGCGATGTTGATCTGCCTGTTGTCTCATTCGATTTTGTGCCAAATTCAGGTTATCCTTTAAGAGTTGGAAAACTTCTTGTTGACGCTCGATGTGATCTTCCACTACTTGAACCTTTGAATTTTCTCTTAAAGATGATGTGATGGATGGTTTATGATATCCATAATGTGCCATAAATGGGGTCATTTTTGCTGTAGTATGGAAGGAAGTGTTATACCACCATTCAGCAAGAGGTAACCACTTGACCCATTGTGTTTGTTTATCAGATACAAAACAACGAATATATCCTTCCAAACATTTATTTACTATCTCAATTTGACCATCGAATTGAGGATGATAAGATGAGCTACGAGCTAATTGAGTACCCAAACAAGAAAATAACTCTGTCCAAAAATTTCTAGTAAAAATGGGATCTCCATCACTCACAATAACCCTTGGGTTTCCATGTAGCTTTTGAATTATGTCTATAAGTGTAGTGGAAACTGTACTTGCTTTAAATGGATGAGATAATGCACAAAAGTGTGCATACTTGGTAAGTCTATCAACTACCACCATGAAGACACTCTTTCCTTCAAACTTAGGTAAACCTGTGATAAAATCCATTGAAAACTCCTCCCAACATTGACTTGGAATGGATAAAGGTTGTAGAAGTCCTGGGGTCTTAATTTTCTCAACTTTATTTTGCTGGCAAACCAAACATTCAGCCACAAAATTTTGAATATTAGATTTAAGGCCATCCCAAAAAAAATCTTTCTTCACCCTATGGTAAGTTTTTAAAAATCCTAAGTGTCCTCCTAAAGGAGAAGTGTGCAATTCCAAAAGAATCTTTTGTTTTAGTTGGGAATTATTACAAAGATATAAGAGATCTTTGTACCATAAGGAATCATTTTTCCAACTAAATGTATCAGATGTACTAGGATCTTGCTGCAACTTTTGAATGAGTGTCCATACATCTTTTTCCTTCTTCCATTCATCTCTTGCTTTGGTTATACAATATGGTTGGATAATAGAAATGGCACAAAGCAATGCTTCCACCTCTTCATTCTTTCTTGAGAGTGCATCTGCAACAACATTAAGCTTTCCTTTTTTGTAGATTATTTCAAAGTCATAACCCAACATCTTTGTGACCCATTTTTGCTGCTCTCTGACGATAGTCTTTGTTCCAAAAAGTGTTTAAGGCTATCATGATCAGTTTTTACCTTGAAGTGTCTTCCCATTAGGTAAGTTCGCCATTTCTTTAGTGCATGCAGTATTGCTAACATTTCCTTCTCATAAATAGGTTTCTATAAATACGTTCCTTTGATTGGACGACTTTCAAAAGCAATGGGTCTTCCTTCTTGCATTAAAACAACACCAATTCCATTTCTTGAGGTATCACATTCCACAATAAAGGTTTTTGTGAAGTTTGGCATAGCTAAGACGGTGCTAGGCACATTGCCTCTTTAAGATGTTAAAAGGCCTTAGTTGCTTCAGGAGTCCATGAAAATGCATCTTTCTTCAATAATGTTGTTAGAGGTGTTGCTATTCTCCCATAATTCTTAACAAACTTACGATAATACCTTGTTAAATCGAGAAATCCTTGCAACTTCTTTATGGTTGTGGGGAATTTCCATTCCTTAATGGCTTTAATTTTGTTAGGCTCTACCTTAACACCCTTGTGAGATACAATATGACCCAGATATTCCACCTCTTGTACTCCAAAGAAACATTTGGATGTTTTTGCATACAATTGTTTCTCTTGCAATAGTTTGAGCACCCTGTCAACATGTTGAACATGATCCTTCCAAGACCTGTTGTAGATTAGTATATCATCAAAAAATATGAGCACAAATTTTCTAAGGAATGGTTTGAAAATGGAATTCATCAACCCTTGAAATGTAGAAGGTGCATTGGTAAGGCAAAAAGGCATGACCAAAAATTCATAATGACCCTCATGAGTTCAAAATTCTATTGTCGAAATATCTTCAGTGTTCATTCTAATTTGATGATATCCTGAACGAAGATCCAACTTGGTAAAATCAATTTCTCCATGTAATTCATCCAATAATTCATCAATCATAGGAATGGGAAATTTATCTTTAATGGTGAGATTATTGAGCTCCCTATAATCCGGACACATGCGCCATGATCCATCCTTCTTGTGTACTAATACTACAGGAGCAGAGAAAGAACTTTGACTATGTTGAATTATACTTGCATCTAACATTTATGCAATCATACGTTCAATTTCGTTCTTTTGGACATAAGGATATCTATAAGACCTGATGTTTGGAGGAACACTTCCTGGAATCAAATGAATAGCATGATCATGATCACGAATAGGTGGGAGTCCTTTGGGAGTTTCAAACACCCTGGAATGATTGTCCAAGACTTTTTGGAGATCTGCAGAAATAGATGATTTTGATGTTGGAACTTCTAGTGAGAATAAATGTGCAATTACGCCTCGTTGTTCTTTCTTTAGAAGCTTCTTTCCCAGCTTCCCTACAATACCCCGTAATTCGACTTCCTTTCCTTTTGAAAAAATTTCAAGAAAAGTTCTTGAAAATTAAAAGCTATTGTCCTCAAAGATTGTAACCACTGTACTCCTAGTACAACATCAACACCTCCCATAGGAATGGAAAGCATTGGACTATTAAATACATATTCCCCCATGGTTAGCTTGATATTATGGCATTTTCCAGAGCAATTTATAGTTCCTCCATTTGCAACCATCACTTGACATTCTAGAGTTAGGTATAGGAAACAATTCAATTCCTTGGTTACCTTACAATGACTAAAATTATGGGTACTACCTGAATCAATCAACACTATTACCTTTTTATTCTTGATATGTACTTCTATCTTGAGATTTTAAGGAGTGGTAATTCCTGCCAATGCATTACACGATATGGTTGGACTCATTTCTTCCTCTTCTAGGGCTGGTTCCTGGTGTATATCCTCTTCTTTTGAATATTCTTGTTCATTTTCTTCTTCCTCTTCACAATCTATGTAAAATAATTTCTTCTCAACACACATATGACCTTTGGTGTATTTTCTATCACAACTGTAGCAAATCCCTTTTGCTCTTTTTTCTTCCAATTGTTGTGGTGTCAACCTTGTAGGTTCTGGAAATCTAGGAGTAGAAACACTTCCATATTTATAGAAGTGAGTGGTAGGCTTCCTTGTCACCATAATTTTACATTCAATTTTTCTTGCCAACCTGAATGCCTTCTCCAATGAATCAGTTTCCAAAATGCCAACTTCATGTTGGATGTTATCCTTTAAAGTACCTATGAAGAGATCAATCTTGTGTTCCTCTGGAATATCGGTTACCCTTATATTTAATTTTTGGAAGTCCTCAATGTGCTCCCCCAATGAACACTTTTGTTTGAGATTTATCAATTGGCTAAAGAAAGTCTTGCTATTTGTATCCTCATAATGTGTTATCATTTCCTCCGTAAAAATTGACCAAGTGACAATTTTTTTACGGGAGCAAATCCATCGATACCATACAAATGTATTTTGTTATAAATGTAAAGTTGCAATGCATACCTTTTGTGTGTTTTTCACATTTTTGAGATCAAAATATTGCTCCATCTATAGTATCCATGTTACATGATCCTTTCCATCAAACTTCCTCATATCCATTTTTGGATTATGGTGGTTCTTCCCTCCAACATGAGAGTTTATAAAATCACGATTAACATTTATTTTGTTCTCATCATGAGTTTCCTCTACTATATTTTAACCATTAGGAAACATTTCTTGTATCAACTTTGTCAAAGCTTCCATGTCTGCTTTTAAATCATTCTTCATGTTTTCCATCTTAGCTTCCATGTCATCCATCTTAGATTCCATGCCAGCTTCCATGTCATCCATCTTAGCTTCCATGCCATTCTTCAAACCATCCATCTTAGATTCCACGCCTTTCTTCAAACCATCCATCTTAGTTTCCACACCTTTCTTCAAAACATCCATGTCATTTTTTGTTGCTCTTTGCGAGAGCGAAATTTGTTGCACTTGCTCTTGTAATTTTGATTTGTCATGTTGCCATTCTTCGTCTTCATGAGTCATAGTAGAGCCTTCTAAAGGCTTAATGGGTGTTGAATTCTATTTAGGGGCCATTTTAGAATCCAATACTAATATCTATTCTACAATATTCCCTTGGAATCAGTTCAACTTGATTCTTCAAACAAGACTTATGCAATTTGAAAAAAAATACCCACCTTTTACTTGATTTTGAGGAGCTCAACATTGAAATTGACTTATCTCTATACTTGTAGATCCTCAATATTTGAAATTCAGCCCTATAGTAGTCCTGTAAAGCTTCTTTCAAATACCACAGGTCTGACTTGATTTGGATTCTTCAAGTCAAATTTATGTCCAATCTCCCACAATGCCCTAATCATGGATTGGTTCAGTAGAGTGAACTTGTATGACTTGCCACGTGTCATTGTTTGCTCCTTTGGCTCTGAAATTTATAGATAGGAAACTACAGTCCATGTAATTCTAGTTACTTTTTACAGAATTCCAATCTGATGCTCAGAGAGAGATTTATGAATATTTTCCCACGTTCACCTCTTTGAGATGAAATTCGGGAGCCTAAAAAAGACCTAACTTCCATGGAAAATATCTCCGAAAATATTGCAAACCAAGCTCTAAAATTTTGCGATGATGTTCCTCAGAATTTCAGCTTCACGCTATAAAATTTTCAGCTTCTGAACCTTCGTAGAAAAAACGTTATAGTTAAAATTCCACAATGACCTTTGTAAGTGAAATTCAGGAGCCTGCAAAAATCCCTAACTTCCACAGATCATATCTCCGAAAATATTGTGAACCAAGCTCTGAAATTGTGCGACGATGTTCCTCGAGATTTCGGTTGCGTACTCTAAAAATTTCAGCTTCTGAACCTTCGTAGAAAAAATGTTATAACAAAAATGCCACAATGACCTGTTTGAAGCAGTGAAACCCTAGAATCCAAATCTCTAATACCAAATGTTGTGAAACTAGCTCCAAAAATAGAAGAAAAGAGATATCAACGCCTTAGAAATAAGCCACTTCGAGGGGGAAACCTCCAATACATTACATAAATGAACAATTCTTGGATGATACAAATTACAAAACCTCCTTTCTATATATAGGAGTCCATGGGGCCACAATGTAATCCTAGCCAGCCTAACAATAATAATTTAAGGGCACAATAATAACAATATGGGGGTTACAGGGGTACAATAATAACAATAAGGGGGTTACACTAACAACAATAAGGGACTATACTAGTAATATAGGGACCTAACATAATTATTTTAGAAGTGTTCCTAAATATTCATAGAATTTGGTTTAGTCAACTTCACAACTTTTGGATTTCATATTGTTGTAAACTTATAACAGACAACTTTAGCAATGATTTCATTCTCTTTTGAGTTCTAATTTTCTCTTTGGATTACAAGCTTTTTTGTGGCATTGCAACCACACATTATAGTCTATGGGAATTCTATTGTAGCATTTGCAATGGCTTCATCCCACAACACCCAAAGATGTGTTTATGAAGTTCGCGGAAATGTATGGTTCAACCATTTCCACAACACCCAAAGATGTCTTTATGAATTTTGAAAGATTGAATGGTTATCTTCCAAAGGAAGCTAGGTGCAATAGTTATTAAGGCAATGTGTTACAATAGTTTCATAAATGCATGAAAAATCTTTGGTGGTTGAATGGCTAGAAATCCAAACATATTCCACTAATTTTATAATTCTAAACATGTTTTTTTTTCTTTTAAGAAGGGAACATATGTTATGAAACCAGCTACCAAAATAGAAGAAAAGAGAGATCAACACCTTAGAAATCAGCCGCTTCGAGGGGGAAACCTCCTTTACATTACATAAATGAAAAATTCTTGGATGACACAAACGACAAAACCTCCTTTCTATATATAGGAGTCTTATCTGACCTAACAATAATAATGTAAGGGCACAATAATAACAATATGGGGACTATAGGGGTACAACAATAACAATAGGGGGGCTACACTAACAATATATGGCCCTAACATGCCCCTCCCATTTAAAAAATGGTTTCCCTCAATTCTTGAGTAGTTTGGGTGCTTCTGTATAAAATTCTCATCCTCCCATGTAGAATCTTTAGTGGGTAAGTTCTTCCACTTGATGAGATAGTCTGAAATTGATAGATTTTGTAGTTGTCGAGTTCTTGTTTTCGTGGTTGATTCAGGTTCCAATATGATTTTTCCTTCCTCATCAAGTTCTGGAAATATTGCTTGAACCAAAAGTTTTTCACCTATAACCTTCTTTAACCATGAAACATGGAAATCTGGGTACACTCTAGAAGATGCAAGAAGCTCCAATTTGTATGCCATAGTACCAATATTTTGCAACACCTTATAAGGACAATATTACTTTGGCGATCATTTATTATCCTTGTTAGCTTGCTTGAGGGACATTTTATTGTATGGTTGTAGCCATAAAAATACCCAGTCTCCTACATAAAAACTTCTCTCACTGCGATGTTGATATGCCTGTTGTTTCATTTGATTTTGTGCCAAATTTAGGTTTTCCTTTACAAGTTGGAGAAATTTTTGTTGATGCTCGATGTGATATTCCACTGAGTGAACCTTAGAATTTTTTCTTAAATATGATGTGATGGATGACAGATGATATCCATAAAGTGCCATAAATTGGGTCATTTTTGCTGCAATGTGGAAGGAAGTGTTATACCACCATTCAACCAAAGGTAACCAATTGACCCATTTTTTTTGTTTATCAGATACAAAACAACGAATATATACTTCCAAACATGTGTTCACTATCTCAGTTTTCCCATGGGATTGAGGATGATAAGATGAGCTATGAGCTAGTTGAGTACCCAAACAAGAAAATAATTTGGTCCAAAAATTTCCAATGAAAATGGGATCTCTATCGCTTACAATAATATTTGGGTTTCAATGTAGCTTTTGAATTTTTTCCATAAATGCAGTAGTAACTGTACTTGCTTTAAATGGATGAGATAATGCACAAAAGTGTACATACTTGGTAATCCTATCAACTACCACCATGATTACAATATTTCCTTCGGACTTAGGTAAACCTGTGATAAAATACATTGAAACCTTCTCCCAACGTTGATTTGGAATGCATAAATCTTTTAGCAGACTCGGGGTTTTAATTGTCTCAAAATTGTTTTGCTGGAAAACCAAACATTCTGCCACAAATTTTTGAATATCAGATTTAAGGCCATCCAAAAAAAAATCTCTCTTCACCCTGTGGTAAGTTTTTAAAAATCCTAAGTGTCCTCCTAAAGGAGAGGTGTGCAATTTCGAAAAAATATTTTGTTTTAGTTGAGAATTCTTACAAAGATATAAGTGATCTTTGTACCATAAGAAATCATTTTTCCAACTAAATGTATCAGATGTATTGGGATATTGCTACAACTTTTAAATGAGTGTCCATAATTCTTCGTCATTCTTCCATTCCTCCCTTGTTTCAGTTATCCAATCTGGTTGGATAATAGAAATGGAACAAAGTAATGTTTCCACATCCTCATCCTTTCTTGAGAGTGCATTTGCAACAACATTTAGCTTCCTTTTTTTGTAGATGATTTCAAAGTCATAAACCAACATCTTTGTGACCCATTTTTTCCACTCTTCGAAAGATAGTCTTTGTTCCAAAAAGTGTTTAATACTATCATGATAAATTTTTACCTTGAAGTGTCTTCCCATTAGGTAATGTCACCATTTCTTTAGTGCATGTAGTATTTCCAACATTTCCTTCTCATAAATAGATTTTTGTAAATACTTTCCTTTGATTAGAGGGCTTTCAAAAGCAATGGTTCTTCCTTCTTGCATTAAAACAACACCAATTCCATTTCCCAAGGTATAACATTCCACAATAAAGGTTTTTGTGAAGTTTGGCATAGCTACGACCGGTGCTTGGCACATTGCCTCTTTAATATGTTCAAAGGCCTTAGTTGCTTCAGGAATCCATGAAAATGCATCTTTCTTCAATTATGTTGTTAGAGGTGTTTCTATTCTCCCATAATTATTAAGAAACTTGCGATAATACCCTGTTAACCCGAGAAATAGTCGCAACTGCTTAATGGCTGTGGAGACTTTCCATTCCTTAATGGCTCTAATTTTGTTAGGGTCCACCTTAACACCATCCCGAGATACAATATGAACCAGATATTCCACCTCTTGTACTCTAAAGAAAAATTTCGAGGTTTCTTCATATAATTGTTTCTCCTCCAATAGTTTGAGCACCTTGTCAACATGTTGAACATGATCCTTCCAAGACCTAATGTAGATTATTATATCATCAAAAAATACTAACACAAATTTTCTAAGGAAGGGTTTGAAAATAGAATGCATTAACCCTTGAAATGTAGTAGGTGCATTCATAAGGCCAAAAGGCATGACCAAAAATTCATAATGAACCTCATGAGTTCAAAATGATGTTTTTGGAATGTCCTTAGTCTTAATTCTAATTTGATGATATCCTGAACAAATATCCAACTTGGTGAAATAAATTGCTTCATGTAATTAATCCAATAATTCATCAATCACAGGAATGGGAAATTTATCTTTAATATTGAGCTTATTGAGCTCCCTATAATCCAGACACATCGGCCATGATCCATCCTTCTTGTGCACCAATACTACTGGAACAGAGAAAAAACTTTGACTAGGTTGAATTATACCAGCCTCTAGCATTTCTGCAATCATATGTTCAATTTTGCTCTTTTGGATATAAGCATATCTGTAAGGCCCGATATTTAGAGGAACACTTCCTGGAATCAAATGAATAGCGTGATCATTATCATGAATAGGTGGGAGTCCTTTGGGAGTTTCAAACACCTTGGAATGATTGTCCAAGACTTTTTTGAGATCTGGAGAAATATATGATTTTGATGTTGGAACTTCTAGTGAGCATAATTGTGCAATGACGCCTCGTTGTTATTTCTTCAGAAGCTTTGTCATGACATTAGAGCTTATTATATTTCTTGACTTCCCTATGATACCCTGTAATTCAAATTCCTTTCCTTCTGAAAAAAAATTCAAGGAAAGTTCTTGAAAATTAAAAGCTACTATTCCCAAATATTGTAACCATTGTACTCCTAGTACAACATCAACACCACCCATTGGAATGGAAAGCGTTGGACTATTCAATAAATATTCCCCCATGGTTAGCTTGATATTATGGCACTTTCCAGAGAAATGTATAGTTCCTCCATTTTCCACCATCAATTGACACTACGACCCTAGGTATAGGAAGCAATTCAATTCCTTGGCTACCTCACAATGAATAAAATCATGGGTACTACCCGAATCAATAAGCACTATCAAATTTTTCTTCTTGATATGTCCTTCAATCTTGAGAGTTTGAGGAGTGGTAATTATTGTCAATGCATTACAGGATATGGTCGAATTAATTTTTTCTTCCTCTAAGGTTGGTTCATGGTGTATATCCTCTTCTTTTGAAGTTTCTTGTTCATTTTCTTCCTCCACTTCACAATATATGTAAAACAATTTATTCTCATAACACTTATGACCTTTAGTGTATTATCTATCACAACTATAGAAAAGCCCTTTTTCTCTTTTTTCTTCCAATTTTTTTGGTGTCAACCTTGTAGGTTGTGGAAGTCTAGGAGTAGCAACACTTCCATATTTATAGTTGTGAGTGGTAGGCTTCCTTGTCGCCATAATTTTTCTTTCAATTTTTCTTGCCAACCTGAATGCCTTCTCCAATGTATCAGGTTCCCAAAGGCGAACCTCATGTTGGATTTTATCCTTTAGATTCCCTATGAAGACATCAATCCTATGTTCCTCTGGAATATTATTTACCTTTATATTCAATTTTTGGAAGCCCTCATTGTACTCCATCATTGAACCCTTTTTTTTAGATTTATCAATTGGCTAAAGAAGGTGTTACTCTTTGTATCCTCATAATGTGCTATCATTTCCTCCATAAAATTGACCAAGTGACCAGTGGTTTATGAGAACAAATCCATTGATACCATACAAATTGATTTTGTTCTAAATATAAAGTTGCAATGCATGCCTTTTGTGTTTTTGTGTATTATGGAGCTCAAAGTATTGCTCCATTTGAAGTATCCAAGTTATCAAATCCTTGCCATCAAACTTCCTCATATCTATCTTTGGAATATGGTGGGTCTTAAATCCAACATTATAGTCTATGAAATCATGATTAAAATTTCTTTTTTTCTCATCATGAGTTTCCTCTACTACCTTTTCGCCATTAGGATGATTTTCTTGTAGCAACTTTGCCAACCATTCCTTCAAACCTTCCATTTATTTCTTCAAATATTCCATGTTATCTTGTATCTTAGCTTCCACACCATCCATCTTAGCTTCTATTCCATTCTTCAAACCATCCATCTTAGCTTCCACGCCTTTCTTCAAACCATACATCTTAGCTTCCACACATTTCTTCAAACCATCCATGTTGCCTTCTACACCATCCATCTTAGCTTTGATGCCATTCATCTTAGATTCCATGTCATTATTCAAACCATCCATCTTATATCCCACACCTTTCTTAAAACCATCCATTTCATTTTTTGTTACTTTTTGCGAGAGTGAAATTTGTTGCACTTAGTCTTGTAATTTTGATATATCATGTTACACTTCCTCCTCTTCATGAGTCATAGTAGAGCCTTATGAGGGATTAATGGGTGTTGAATTATTTTTAGGAGGCATTTTAGAACCCAATATTGATATCTATGCTTCAATATGCCCTTAGAATCACTTCAAACTATTTTTTAAACAAGACTTATGCAAGTTTTAAAAATAATACACACCTTTTTCTTGCTTTTTAGGAGATTGATATTGAAACTAATGTATCTCTATAATTTAGAATCCCCAAGGTTTTATCTTCAGTCATTTATTATCCCTCTGAATCTTCTTTCCAATGCCACAGTTCAGACCTAATTTGTATTCTTTAAGACAAAGTTATGCCCAATCTCCCACAATGACCTAATTATGGACTGGTTCAGTAGAGTGAACTTTTATGGTATTCCACATGTCACTGTTTCCTCCTTCGGATCTAAAATTGATAAACAAGAAACTAAAGTCCGTGCAATTTCGGGAAATTCTTAGAGAATTCCAATTTGATGCTCAGAGAGAGAGTTATGACGATTTTTCCGAGGTCACCTCTTTGAGATGAAATTCGAGAGCCTGCAAAAACCCTAATTTGCACAGATCATATCTCTGAAAATTTTGTGAACAAAGATCTGAAAATTTTCCACGAAATTCCTCCAGATTTCGACGCAAATGGGTTTTTTTTTTTACTTTTGAACCTTCGTAAAAAAAAAATTATAGCGAAAATTCCATAATGATCTGTTTGAAGTAGTGAAACCCTAGAATCCAAAGCTCAGATACCAAATGTTATGAAACCAACTCCGAAAATAGAAGAAAGGAGAGATCAGTGCCTTATAAATTAGCCACTCAACACCTTATAAATCAGCCACATAAATGAACAATTATTTGTTGACACAAATGACGAAACCTCCTTTCTATATATAGGAGTCCATGGGGTCACAATATAATCCTAGCCGACTTAACAATAATAATGTAAGGGCACAATAATAACAATATGGGGACTACAGGGGTACAAAAATAACAATAAGGGGTCTACACTAACAACAATAAGGGACTACACTAGTAATATAGGGCCCTAACAACATACTTATAATTGTTCTACGAATTGTGAATGTATTAAATTTTACTGGTACTATAATTTTTGCATTAAATCAAGTAAGCACCTAAAATTTTGTTGTTCAATCATGTCATTGTTGATACCTTTCCATTCCATCTGCAACATTAATATTAATGATGATACTATCAATTTGTCCCCTTGGTGTGTTTAAGAGCTTACCTTTTCTATTAAATGATTGTTTGTTTTCATCAATCAACCATTTTTTTCTCTTTTCTTGTACTGTGAATAACATAAGCATGTGATCAATACCATATTTGCTCAAAATTATTTCTCTAAGAAAAATAAGTACATAGTGCACTCCATATTTTTGGTATCATGCCCATTAGTTGTTCTCCTAGCAATTTTCAAATCATGCATTGTATTATTAACCATCTATCCACACCAATTGTAAGAAGGAGACATATTTTTGTCATTGGCAGAAAGTCACTTAAGACATTATGTTATAGTCTTGCAACCAACATTAACTATTGCAATTTTTTTTCTTTTATTTATTATGCTCTTCACTTTATGACATTCTTTAATGATGGGATTTTTGAACATTGTGATGCAAACTTTGGATTCTTTCCCCATAGAGGGTAGACCGTCTTAAATTTTGGTATATACATATAAATTTGTTGTGTACCTCTCATATTTTAAGTTTCTGCTCCTTTTTGTTAGTAATGCATTTCCCATATGCTTTTACATGATACTATGAAGAGAAAACTTGAAGATTTGTGATCCCACAAGTCAAACAAATTTGCAGACACTTATAGGTAAATAACCCTCACTTCCCATTCCCCTTGTTCATATCTCTATTTTTTGTTGTTGCTTACATAATATTAACAATACAAGCTGGAAGAAAATATATCAAAATTCAACATAATCATTTCTAAAGTCTCTCCTCAATCCACTCCAATCTCATAAACATGAGAAAGTTGAATATTGACCACCCACTTTTATGTTGACCTCTATGGGATTATGTTTTCGGTTGTTTGACTTATAGTTGTATCTATTTATTTTTCTATAATTTTTCTTGTCAAAATCTTGATTCAATTGAAGTAATTATAGCATCTTTTTACCTTGAAGAAACATGTTCATTGAAGCTTTGTAACAATTCAAAACTCTTGTCGCAAGAACATAATATGTGTATTTAATTGATGTTTCTTATTACAGTTTCCTGTGGGACAGATCCATTGTTTGTTGAATTCTCTAGTATCTGAAAATGGAAGGGTGGGAGCATCTATAGTTGTATTCTGCAACCATTCTGGAGTATCTCACCGCAGAGGTTTTAGAATTAGCAGGAAATATCAGTAAATATCTCAATGCTAAATGTATCACCCCAAGGCATTTGTATCTTGCTATTAGAGGAGACAAAATATGCCTTACTGTCATTGCATTTATGTTACTTTACCTCGTGAGATAGATGCATTCAACTTAATGAAATACGTTGACAATACATCCAACTCTGAAAGCATGCATTCTAATTGTTGTTTATTAACTATGAAGTGTTTTATTATTGGAATTACGATTTAAGAAGTAAATTGGGAAGTTTTTTTGTTTTTAATCATTTTCAAGTACATGTGATACCAATTATTTTTTATTAAAATTGAAAAAACAATTATATTTAATTTAAACAATATCATTTACTTAATTAATTTTAAAAGTGTGAATAACAAGCTAATATACATAATAATGTGTTATCAACAGTGGAAATGACAAGTTAATATACATAATGAGTTATCAATATTTGGTTACAATTTATTTAATTTATTTGAATTTTTTATCGATATTACTTACTATTTATTTAAGATTTAAGAGATGTTTTGATTCAAATATTTTAGTTGAGTAAATTTTTTAGAGAATCATGTTCATTTAATGGTTTATGATAAATTTTTGTTTTTAATTTTAATTTTACTAATACATTTTTATAAGCCCTATTGTTTCATGTACAAAATGTATACATTTTTTAAAACCATTATTGTTTCTCAATATTTTGTGTATTTATATTTTTTTTTTAAATTGATATTCACTTGACCAACACATATGATGGTTAATAATATAAAACCAACCTATATCCATCTTAACTCCAAATACACCAAATGCTAACACTGATCAAATTTCCTAGATACACCAAATGCTAAGACTGATCAAATTTCCTGAAGTGTAAACTTATTTTCCACTGAATTAGAAGGTTGTTCTTCGTAATAGAGTTTTTTCAAAAAAAAATTCAAATAATATACATCTAATATCTATTCTATTAGAAATAAGAGTTTTTATGTTTAGTGATTTATATTTCCAACATGATATTCCAAAATATTATATTCCTTCACTGTATCTTTGCACGTTTAGGGGGGATTTCTAGTACATACATATCTACAGGGCACTCTCTAGAAAGCCATAAAAGTAAAATCCACTTCAAATTATTTCTTGATGAATCACCCAACACTATTCCAAAGCATGTAGTTTCACATGTATATTGATCACACTAGGGAACAGGCATCATTCTAGATTTTGCAATCATGCTACATCCCTTCAAATAATCTGATTGCCTATTCACCACACCCGTTTTTTCCATGTTCCAACATCATTGTATTTTAGGAAGCAACATCTCACTTAGGTATTTTGTCTAGCAGGTTGTGTGTAACTCGCAACTTACCATGGGTAGCATATGTTTCAATCATGATATTCTATGAAAATGTACTTTCAAAGTGTTAACATGAATTTTTCATCTTGGTTATTTTGAAGTTCAAGACCACGAACCTAAGCATCGACTTCAGTTCAACCTTGATTTTTTCCTTTGGAGGCTTTGGAATAGCGACCATGAGTGGATGCACTAAATTATAAGGCTATGTATGAACGTACTAGCCTTTGATCCCATTTTTAACATGTCAAGAGGAGCACATCCCCACAAATTTATTTGAATCCATACTATATTTAATAACACAAATCATAAATTTGCACACTCTATTTAATGCCTATGAGGCCCATGTAAGCAAAGAACAATGTTGAAAGTAAAATGGTCCAACACCATATCTTCACAACACATTCACTAAAAGAATATTGAAGCCTCCATAAACTGCTTATTTTGGATATACCCTACCCATTCCCTTCAAATAGGATAAATATTGGCTTATACATATTTCCATCTCAATTATAAATTGACATAATTTTATAGAGTGTGCGGGGGGGATTTTTTGTTGCACCAAGACCCTGAGTAGAATGGGAAAAAATATCTTTGTTTCTGGAAAAAGAAACTTTTGTCACCCTTTTGCCTCTTTATTTCATCCACAATGTCTTGGTTGGCATAATGTTTGTTTTCCTCATATTGGTTATAAATCTCAACGCTTCACCTACATATTAATGTTGAGTATGACTAACAACCATTGTCTCCCAAAAGACCACATCTTGGACATACATTTTTTAAAACAATTTGCGAGAATACTCGCAATTTTAATTTTATGCTCTAGGGCTAGCCCATGTAGGTTCAATGTTGAAATCTTGGCTCTAATACCGTTTGTAATGTCCCTAACCCTTCAGTTGGGCGATGACACTCTCACAAATTTCAACATTATAAAACATAACCATAGTAAAACATATGCATAATTTAAAAACAACATATAATCCTATGCATAGTAAAGGCATAATACACAAAATCCATGTAACAACACAACAAAAGACATGCTAATGCAAACCATGAGACATGCATACAACATATTTTGATCACTTATCTAATAAATTTTTTTATTTACTATGAATCTCGGATGTTCCTCCCAGTCATATACCCTGCTTCTCCAGTTCTCTCAATAATCATTGATCCCAGAGCTAAGGCCATGAATCCACTTAACGTCGACTTATTGATTCATGGACACACCTTTTACCAAGCATAACAGGTCCAAGGTATCAAACTAGACAACCTCCAACCAATAAGCTCTCATCCCACATCAGCTTGCACCCAAGTGGTGCACCCCCTTCATTACACCTTTAGTCCCTAAGGTTGTGCTACAACCTCTAGGGTATCCATCTTGGCCAACTATGTATTCTCATGAAACTATGGCTTTAGGAGTCTTATTTCCCTCACGGGTCTCCAAGTACCCTCCAAGCCCTCATCTAGCCTCGGTACCAAACTCTATAGCCTCTAACCAATAGGCTCACATATCCCCTATTAGCCCTTATCTCAGTTGACTATGTATGCTCACAAAACTAAAGATCCTAGGATTCCTTCTACCCTCACAAGTCTCCAACTACCCTCCAGGCTCTCATCGAGGGACACCTATCTCTTTTTCTAAATATTCCCATGAATAGGTGAAACACCCATTTTATAGACTTGATGTCCCCTATTTATTTATTTTATAATATTATATTTATAACATTTTAATATTACTTTATGTCATCAACCCTTTTTTTTTGGAGTATCAACCCCCATACTCTTTTTTTCCCTTAGTACGCAAAAAAATGACAAGTCATCTAAATGTCATGTCAGCTAGGCTCACTAGTATCACATAGGCTCACCGGCCTCATCATAACACAAGCTCTTCGACCTGATCATCACATAGGATCTCTTGCCTTAAAATCATAAGTATGATGGGCCACCGGCCTAGTACATCATACATACACATGCATACAAGCCTTAATGGAATTTGATTCACCAGTCTATTAATACAGGTCCTATGACCCATTACACAAGCACACTAACCTTAAACATATTAGTACAAACAAGGGTATATAGACCCCAATAGAATCTTTATCACTAACCTAATCAATTTTTATTGGATCACCAGCTTAAGTGTCATTGGTACATGTATATTAAAATTCGAGGGTCTAGGTTGGGGGTGTTACAATCATGTTGTCCCATATTTCCATAACAAGACCTTCACTTTTCTTCGTGAAGAAGGAAATTCAAGCACGCTATAAGGAATTTCAAGACCCGTTTCTACAAGGGAGATTTCTATTAGGAATAAGGTCATCGATAAATAAAATAAAAATGAATGTGAAAATAAAACATAAGATGACACAACATAATGGGGACATCAATATATGTGGTTTACCCAATTTGGACTATATCCATGGAGAAATAGCTAGTCATTCCTTTTATTCCATCCAACAAAATGAAGTGATACAACTTGTAGCACATCCACCGCAACCTCTTCTTAACTCTCTCACAATATCCTCTCCCTCAACTACAATTCCCTCTCATGAATATATAGTTGCAATACAATTCCCTCATAAGAATAGGGTTGTCTTCTAGGGATAAAAAACCCCTAACATAATTTCCACTGTAAGATCTACAAGTTAATGATGAATGATCTAGATTGACTACAAAATTATAAAATTTTACAAGGAAAGTTTTCCAAATATTTCTCTTCATGTGTGCTACCCCTAAAACCCTTCAAGAGGGACTCTAAAGAGTTGTTGTCACCACCCTAGACCGCCTGGTGACAACAGTGGGGGAGAAAGCCCACATCCCTTATTAAGAACCTACATCCAATTGTAGCTAAAAAAATACTTATGAATCGGGATGATAATCAATCTCCACAACCAAAAATTTCATCCTTACAGCTTAAGTTATATTTTTAAAAAATATGTCAATTATATACATCTCATGTAGAAACTAAACAAGACCAAACATGAAAGACTCAAGGATTTTCCAATGTTGCAAGAGTTTAAGGATGTTTTTGAAGACATAAAAATATTGCCACCAAATAGGGTTATAAACTTCTCTATTTATCTAGTGCTCATAATTTCCCAAGTATCAAACAATCCTTACGTAATAACCACACTTTAGTTAAAAAAGTTACAAATGTAGCTAGAGGAGTTGTTGAAGAAAGTGTACATGTGCACAAGTGTCTCACCTTGGGGAGCACCCGTAATGTTTTTTGAAAATTAAGTATGGAAAATAAGGATATGTATTGTATTTAGACACTTGAATAAATCCATAGTGAAGAGTAAATACCCTCTACCTAGAATTGATTACCTTTTTTTATCCGCTAAGAAGAGAAAATACATTTTCAAAGATATAATTGAGATCAGGATATCACCTGGTGAGAATCAATGGAGAAGACATAAATAAGACAACTTTTAGATCCAAGTATGGACATTATGAATTTGTAGTGGTGCAATTTTGATTGACCAATACACCCATGTCATTATGTGTTTAGTGAATTACATATTTATATATTATTTGGATAAGTTTGCCATTGTGCTTGGATGACATACTTACCTATTCTAAATCATACGAAGAACATGATTTGAGTTTGGTGCTACAAGTGTTAAGGGAGCATCAACTATATTCCAAGCTAATCAAGTGCTATTTTTATCAAGAGAAGATTCACTATCCATGACACATCATTTTATAAGAAGGTATAACAGTGGATTCAAATAAGATTGAAGGCATTATAGGATGACCAACACCAAAGAATGTTTCAAAAGTTATATTTTTTTATGGGATTAGCTAGATATTACATGAAACTTATAACATGTGTCTCAATGATTTATCATCCCATCACATATTTACAAAACAAGGGTACTAAGTTTGAATGGAAATAGAAAGTGAAGAAAATTTTCATGTATTAAAGGAATTACTTACCATTGCACCTACTTTGAATATTGTAGATCCAAATGAAAATTGTGTGGTATGCATAGAGGAATGAAATGAGGGGCTTATTAGAGTACTTACTTATAATGGGCATGTCATTTATTATGAGTCCAAAAATCTTAAAGAACATGACAGGGACTATGCCACCTGTGACTTGGACCTTGCTGCCATAGTACATGCATTGAAAATGTGGAGGCATTACTTAATGAGGAAGGAATTTGAATTGAGGATATACCACAATGGTATAAAATACTTTTTTCGATGATTTAATTTAAATTTGGGACAAATAGGATGGTTGAATTTTTTAAGCTAACATCTTGAAAATGGTAGGGGAAAATAATGAATACAAGGCATAGTATGTGGGAAGTGGATATGGGATGTTGTCGAATGAATCCTCCCACGTCCAAATGGGAAAGAGAGTAAGTGTAGAAATAGCTAAATATATAGTCATGTGGGAAGGATTGTTGGTGGAAGGTAAAGTAATGTGGGAGGATAAGTGATGAAAAGGCCTCCCGCAACCCACATTTATTTTTAAAATGACTAAGTGTTAGTAGGCAACAAAGATTCATGTAGGAGGAAAGGTGAAGAAAATGCAACCCATAACCTACAATGAAGTAAAATGGTTAAGTATAGGAAAAAAGTGTAATTTGTAGGATACATTAGTGTTACGCAAATTTTATAATGAAGGGCGTGGGTGTGAGATGACTTGAATAAAAAGGGGATTCACAATTCACATATGAAAAAATGATTAATTATGGTGGATCTTGTGGTTTGTGAGTAATGTGGAAGGGAAAGGATAGAAAAGTGCTTGATGATATGCAAATGTGAAATTGGCAAGTATCATAAAAATGATAGAGTTAGCAAAAATACGGAGTATGAGATATCAAATACAATTGATCCACAATTTTTTGTTAACAAGCCTCCAAAATTATATTTTGGTTGCAAGACCATGAATACTAAAGGTTATTCACTAGAACATATTAAGATAATAACATCTTTGGTAATTCCCATAGGTTGAATAGTGGATTTAACAGCGAGACGTAGAATGGTAGGGGTAGGTCATAAATTATATAAATCAAGCACTTCCATTATCTCCCTCATCACTACAATAATTCTGTCCACTGGATCAAATACGGTGTTCGTGAAGAGATTTTTGTTAGTTTAAAAATTTACTATGGGGCTACCAGGGTCAGAGTATTTAGGAGTAAATATCCTCCCTAACATTAGGTTTTCTGACTTGCTAATAGTGTGGATAGTTGGATGATCCTTCCTCTTCCTACTTGGTATTTTTAGACATAATTCCATAATAGACTTGGAATAAATAGGAAGACCTTTTATGGTTTAAAATAATGAGATTCTAATGCATACATTTTATAGTTACCCCAAAAAGTCAAATTTAGGTTGCATAGTTGCTTTTCCTTTTGTATTTTTTTTTCGGATAGGGAGCAGAACATGGATTATTTGTGGATTGTGGCTGATTTCAGGTCCTTGGCGAAGTATGAGATTATCAACATTGGAATTTTCCTTTATTGTTGTAGGTTCCATGGATTCTTCTGCATATTTTCCCATAATTATCAAATAATTCCTTTCATTAAGGGTTCTCTTTGATCGTAATTTAATATCATGGAGATCATTGGAGGTGATGGAATAGGTAGGGTAATTAGAGAGCTCAAAGATATATGTGGGTTGTGAATTTTTGTTGTTTGGGTTAGCAATCGATTGTGTGGGAAGTTGTGGTAAGGAGGAGAAGGGTTAAATAACTAGATTTAGGGTTTTGATGGTAATTGCATGGGTTTTTGTGGTATGGAATATCATTGGAAGAAAGAGGATGGGTGGTTATGAGGTGGAAGTGGCATCCATAGTGAAATATTTAGACACTAGGGTTGCAAATATTACTACATTTGAGAGTTACCACAGTAAGATATATAAGTAATATATGGATCTAGAAACATACATTGTGGATGAGTTTCCATGATCATTTCTGATTGATGAGGCACACCTACTAAGATTCCCCACCTGTCTCCTAGTATATTGCTTGCAATCTAGGTAAAGAGGTAGAGTTATTGGTAGATTTATTGGTAGAGTGGTATTTTTCATAGATCTTGCAAATATAAAGCCTGTTCAACTAGAATTCTAGCTTCAATGGATGATTTTCCATACACCTTGGACAGAAGATTGAAAGAGCCAAATTTTCTTCTTTGGTCTTCTTATTAACCGAAAAAATATTCAACTATGAACTTAAGGAGCTAAGTATGTCATTCTTGATATCTTCTAATGGGTTACTGAGTTTGGCTCAAGTGACCTTCCTTTTAGCTATTTTAGTGATCCTAGCTACAAGGTCTTGTGGTCCTCTTCCTGGCCTGAAGGTTCCTTGGGAAAACCTCTTTCACATCTCACAAAACTCATCATATTTTAGCTGAGAAACATCTCCTACATCCATTAAATTTAAGATATCAATACATTCTTCTCAATTTCCTCTTAGAAAGAGAGTTCCTAGAGTTTCCTCATCCAACTAGATTCTCTTGAATGCTGCAGATTTAACTTAAAATGCTTAACATAATCTTCTAGGATCTAATTCTCTTTTTGAGTCGTCTTAAAAAATTATCCTTTTCTAGTCCTTATCCTTGAAATAATCTTGATATTTCTTAAGGAAAACCTTCTTCATAGCTACTCATGTTTTGATAGTTTTTCTGCCAAGTCCCATGAACCACCAAGGCACTACATTTTTCAATGTGGCAAGGAACAATTATATTTGAGAAATAAAAACATATCCATAACTTCTATAAAGTGTTGAAAAATGTAACTAGTGTTTTTCTTCATAATGTAAAATGTCATAATTAGTAAATTGATTATTTTTACTAGCATGTTATTTTTCATGCTAGGATTTATTTATTTTTCAAGCATGGGTTTCATGCTCGATTAAAATTATTAATTTATCCTAACATGTTCTTCATGCTCATTATTATTTGCATTGTTAAAATTCAAAGGCTTATTCATAGCATAGAAAAATAATTTTCAAAGATGTAATTTGAGTTGAAATCACCTCAATTAACCAAGTTGGCCTTGCCTATCAATTCGGCCCTACCCAAGAAGAGACATATATTCAAACCCCTCTCGACAAGTATAAATAGAGGATGGATTGAGCTCGTTTGGTGACATTATTTTCACAACATATGATCATCATTCTTTTGAAACAAAGTGAAGAAGTAGACGAAGTCAAGGAAAGAAAGGGAAGCTGAAATTTGAAGTTTGCAAATGTAAAGGAAGGTTTTTCTTGCGCCCGTACATAAGGTAGTTCTAGTATAATACATATCTTGTTGAAAGTGTAGAAAATCCACATATATTCAACTGATCTTGTAATATTCTAAAACAAAATACTTGAATATATTCTACAAATTGCGGAAACCAATTACAATCACAGAATCACATGAACACGAAACAGAATAATTTCAATCGCAGAACACAAATATGTATCTGGGGAAAGCCTCAGCTAAAAACCCCGCTATCTATATATTGCATTAAGTCAAGAATATGAAACAATACAATGCTTATCTTAGGCTTTAGAGCTCTCTGCATTATCTTTAACTGTCTCACTCTACCAACCTATGCACAAGATTCTCTTGGCACACATTTCTCTCACAAGTTCCACACACAAAGTTGTGCTTCCTATTGTTTTGTCTCACCAACTTGTTCTTACCAAAAAATGATTAAACTTGTGCCTTCATTCCTCCTTTACATGAAATTTTCTCAAATTAAGGAATGATTTATTTTAGGTCTTCTTCTGACTACATGCACCACCTGTACAATTTGGATGATTATACAATTGATATTACACTTCCCTTTCACTCCAATCTCAACTAGGTCTTCCTTAGAACTGACATGCAACAACTATTTATAGTGAATTATCAGTTATCTAATTGATCACTGCATGTGAATTAAATAGAATTTAATTCACTGGACTTCTCCCTAGTTCCTCCATCAGTTAGAACTAGTTAAACTGATTTTAACTCAAATAATTAAGTTAAACAATTACAACTCAAAATAATTTGCAACTGGACCCCCTAAAACTTAGAGTGAACTCTACATGCCTCCAATTTTACCCTTAACTCGAATTGACTGAGTTAACTAAGTCTTCTTAACTTAGCTAACTCGTACAAGTTGTCATCTGATGTGGAATTACAATTTACTTCTAATTTAATTAAGGGAAATTTAAACTAGAAGCCTCTTTTGATGTAATTTTCAACATTTCTTGTTGTCATTTTCAACACTCCCTATCAACAAGAAAATAATTCAACTCTATCTTGATCTGGTACCTTTGGAATTTTCTACATGAAACACTTCTCTCTAGTTTTATTGCTACTGCAACTTCTGAAACTGAAAAGCATCCAACCTGAAACAATATGATGCATTTGTCACTAGATTCTCTGGTTGCTACTATTTACTACATGGTCTATTGAAAACTCAGTGATGTTGCTGACTCTGCGCTCCCCAATATATGATTGTTGTAGTGTCTGCCTCTGTCACTCTGACATCTGACTTCATCAACCACAATTGATCCATCTTACTACTGTGTATTGTGGGATCCCGTAACAAGGTAATGATCCATGAGACAATACATGTCAATGGACCGTTCCCAAATTTCGACACTCTTGGGACTATGACTTCACATCACCCCACCTCTCATCTAGAGGTATGGTTGCATGTGCTCCCTCTACCCACTTGGCTTGAAATTTCCCCCTACTAGAGGTCTCTGCTTGAGTGGATGACTCCACTCAGTCTCCTATCTGCTTATCTATTTGTGGCTGCTCCACACTTTTCTAAGGCTTCTTCTGAGGCTGCATGTTAATAGGTAATTCATGCTTCCTCTCAACTACCAAGTCTCTAACCTTTTCCTTGCTCCTCAAAGCTTTGCATGCATATGGTACCTCAAGTTCATATAGGCTATTGACTCTTACATGGATTTGTTTCATATGTCCCGTGGAAATGTGTCTAAGGAAAACCTTCCCTTTTCTAAATATCACACCGTTTGGGCACTCTGGAAACTCAAATCTGCGTTGTAACTATCTCGCCATCACAAAAAAATTTGAAAAAAAAAATATAATTTCAAATCGGAGATATTTCCCTCATCCGAACTCCCATTCAACCAATTTTTTTTGAATTTGGGTATTGTTTCGCAAGGAATCTGGATCTTATATTTTGTTTTTTGAAAAAATCGTACAAAAAAATTCATATCTTCTCTGCAAAGTCACCACACACAAAAAATTATGCTTTGATACCATGTAGAAATATCTAAATATATTCAACTGATCTTGTAATGTACTAAAACAACGTACTGAATCAATTCTAAAAAATTGTGGAAACCAATTACGATCGCACAATCACATGAACAATAAAGAGAAAGAATTTACAATCGGACAACACAAATATGTATCTAGGGAAAGCCTCAACTAAAAACCCCACTATCTATATATTGCATTAAGTCAATAAAATGAAACAATACAATAATTTTTTCACGCTTGAGATATCTCTTTACTGTCGTTGTCTATCTCACTCTACCAAACTGTGCACAAATTTCTCCTGACACACCTTTCTCTCACAATTTCTATGCACAAACTTGTGCTTCCTATTGTTTTGTCTCACCAACTCGTGCTCACCAAAACATTGATTAAACTTGTGCCTTAATTCCTGCTTTTAAAATAAATTTTCTCTAATTAAGGAATGATTTATTTTAGGCCTTATTCTGAGTGCATGCACCACATGTATAATTTGGATAATTATACAATTGATAGTACACTTCCCTTTAACTCCAATCTCAACTGGGTCTTCCTTAGAACTGACATGTAACAACTATTTATATTGAATTATCAGTTATTTGATTAATCATTTCATGTGAATTAAATCATATTTAATTCACTGAACCTCTCTTGGTTCCTTCGTTGGTTAGAACTAGTTAAATTGATTTTAACTCAAATAATTAAGTTAAACAATTACAACTCAAAATAAGCTGCAAATGGACCCCCTAAAACTTAGAGTGAACTCTACATGCCTCCAGTTTGACCCTCAACTCGAATTGACTGAGCTAACTAAGTATCCCTAACTTATTTAACTCATACAAGTTGTCATGTCATGTGGAATTACAATTTACTTCTAATTTAAATAAGGGAAAATTAAACTAGAAGCCTCTTTTGATGTCATTTTCAATATTTCTTCTTGCCATTTTCAACATAAAGTTCGTTCCTTTTGTTGTACATGTTGCTGGTATTATTACTGTCAATGATATTGTTGTTGGAAAAGTATTTGGAAGGAGGGCTTCACTGGGCATATTGAGGGTTGGAGTCTTATCTTGGTCTTAGGTCTTTGATATCTCACTTTGATCTGATTCTATAAGAAGAGTATTTTTTCTGGGTTCCCCGCCTTGTGGGGTTTTTCCTCTAGCTTGGAGCCTACATTTTGTGTTCTTTGTCTCTTGTGATTTTCATGTTTTGTACTTTTGGTAATTATTTTCTGAAGAAGAGAACACAAACTGTAATAAGAAGCCAACAAACATTCACAATTAACTATCATGGAAGATAATTCAACCCTAATATTCAAACAACATGATTTTCTCAACATAGAGAACATTAAACTCAAAAAGGAATGAATCCAAGTCTTCACTGGCCATCCCATTGAAATTTGGTAGGGCTGAGGGGTGGATGTTCTTCATTTGTGTTTCCCCTTCTAGGCTCTGAATGTGAAATTCAGAAGTAACCATTTATTCTTTAATAGTATTAATCCCATCTTTAGCCAAGTTTCCCTAAAGGTATTGATAGTCTTCCTATTGTCGAGGTGAAAAATTGTTAACTAGTTATTTTTCCTTTAGGACATGATCTCCTATGATCAAGAACTTTGATGGCACTAAATAACTAGATTCAGTTATAAGATTATTTGATTGTATCAATTCTTTGGTCATTTTCTTTATTACAATGTTGGATGTTGATGTCTTTGTTCATAGATCAATACTTTTTATCCCTTCTCCTCTTATTGTCCTTCCTTTAGGGTTAATTTTTCTATATTTCTGGTGGTGCTATTAAATTTTCCTTTAGAGTCTTTACTTCTATTCATGAATTAAAAATAACATTAAAAACAAAGCCGCACAGAGAGTAGATATACCTAAGACAAATCAAGTCAAAGTGTTACATATATTTTTGTGTAATAGATTGAATCTTAGTACATCTTACAACCTTTTTATTTTGTGCAATTGGATATATCCCCCTCACCAAACCAAAGCAAGAATACTACTACACCCTTGATAGCTCCCCAGAAACAATACCAAAATTAGTGAGCCCCTTAATTACCCTTTTAATTTCTTAGAGTGGTCGTTACAGGGATTGTGCATTTGATTGTCAACCTTAGATTCATATAATACATGTAGCCTATCATGCAATATATATGTGGGAAAATAGGTATTCAAACAATGATTTTGTTTTGGAGTTGTATTCCTAAGTATAGCAATTATGAAAAGAGTTTGAATATGTTCCAATGGTGGAAAGGTTACTTAAGGAGCTAACTTTAAATACCATGACTAAACATCATTCAGATTGAAAGTAAATTTCAAACTTTGATTGAAAATAAACCTCACATTTTATTGTAATGGTAAATTGATTTGAATAAATAAAAATCCCAATTTTTGGATCTAACGAGAATTAAAAATAATTTGTATGAGTGTTGCAATCACTTATGCTAGAACTGGAATTACATTTGCGTAAATGAAAGTCACGCTTGTAGAAAATGAAATGTTGTAACCTTACCAAATTTTTAATATGATATTGAATTCATGATTGTGTTAAGTGCCCTTAGGGAATCTATGCTTAACATCTATAATAACAAAAATTTCATAAATCACTTAGAAGAAAGGAAATTGTAACTTTTACCAATTCTTTGTATAGGATTCTATTGATTCATGCAATAAACTTAACAAAATATCCCATTCCTCTGCATAAATAGTTTAGTGATACTCCGCTAAATTAGAAACAAATGTATCCTGCAATAAAAAATGTTGAGTGAAACAAGCATGGATAAAATACTTAGGAAAAAAAAATAAAACTTGTGATTCAAAAACAATGCATAACTTACAACAACAAAATTTTAATTACACACTTCTAAAGAAAACTAGAACATATCCTACATAACCTACTAAATTTAACGCAATACTTATCCCGGTAGGGGTCCCTACCTCCCTGGACAAGGTTCTAAAAGAGAAAACACAATGACTACCTAGTTAATTGATCACACAACTCAACAAGGAATTAAACAACAAACCCACACAAGTTTTGATATTAATCCAACTCAAATTACATAGCAGTGTTTCAATACATATTTTTTCCTTCTAATCACCCTTTTCAAGAGATGGCACTCTTCTTATATAACAACCTCTCATTAAACATTCTTCGATACATAGTTGTTAACAAATGGTTCTAAAGAGAACCATTCATCGATATTCCAACTTGGGTTATTCTCCTCTAAATTAGTTAGCTTGAAACAAAATGATTTCATAAATTTGAATTGTTGGTTGCTCGGATGCAATGTTTTAACATGCTCATACAAGTTCCTACTTGTACATCATCATCTGAATTAGAAAGATTCCCTACATCATGATGTTCTTTGTCATTAATAAAATTGGAATAGGTTGAGTCATGTTGTCATTGCTAAGCAATTTATGACAAAAAAATTCTCCCATATTCCCCTGCAATCTAGTTGTGGATGTGATGCAAGTCTCCTACAACTAGTTGTGAGACCCCTTTATCTTTCCCATAGCTCAATTATGATTTCACTATGAATCTCTTTATTGAAATAAAGTTGTAGTAATTTACAATTCATGGCGAGTATAAAAAATGAATCTAATTACTACTTATCAGTCAACAAAAGATGATAAAACATGGCTAATTAATGCATAATTCTAAAAGTAATTTTGAGCACCAAAATGAGAAAAAAAAACATAGGTAAAAGGTAGGTAAAAGGGTGTGTTGAGGGGAACCAAAATGATGCAAATAAATGTTAAAACATGGGCATATAAGTCTAATGTTCTATATTTTAAAATCAACAAAAGATTTGTGGTTACATGGAGGTTTGGTTGAAGAATGACATATTTACATAAACTTGTTAAATCACAATTCCATATGATTAACTGATTTAGATGATGAATTAAGTTGATTTAGAAATAAGCATTTAGGGATGCTCACATATAAGCCTATTTACGAGACAAAAATCAACGAGGACTTGGAAGTGGAGCAACTATGGTGGTGGAAAGAGGCGTAGATGTTAGTATGTCCACCAAAATAAAAATAAAAAATTTATCTGGTTGGCTTTAGAAAATAAGATCTTAACATGCAATAATGGATAGTAAAAAAACCTGGATTTGAACTAGTTGGTGCTACCTATTTAAGAATGTAAGTGAGATTTTGATTATCTATTTGTATCTTTCTCCTTCTCCAAAGTTTTTTGGAAGGAGATGATAAGTAATTAGTATCTGCAAAATCAATGGGATACACCATCTTTAATGTAGTGCTTGGAATCCTAGATTATAAATAGGTTGGTTTCTTCTAATAAAGCTTTGTCTTCCTATGTAATTCAAGAAATTTGGTATCTATGAACAACTTGAATTTTCAAAATAAGAAGGCCCACCTAGGAAATATTTATCATCAAATTACAATATTTTTTAGTGAAGGCATGAAGGCTTTGAAACACATTGTCCCGAGAATCTGCATGAGCTCAATATTGACTTCACAGGGCCTTGGGAGTTTTTTTATGGACCTTGTTAAGGCACACCTAGAATTTGTGGAGTAGGGTTTATTCTCAATTTAGAGAATGCTCATTATTTTTCCTTAAAATGTGAAGTTATAAGGGGAATTAATAATATAGCGAAGATCCATGCTCTCTGGTTCGTGCTCAAGGTTTTTCTTGACAAATTGGTGAGAAATATTCAAGTCCTTAGGGATTCTAAATTGGTGATGGATTGGGAAAATGGAAAAGAACAAATTACAAATATGGTTATGGGGCCTATTCTTGAAGGAATTTTGAACATTAGAGAACTCTTTGAGGAGGTCTTCTTTGGTCATGTATTCAAATAATTAAATAAAAAATCTTATCATATTTCAAAGAAAGCACTTATCTTGGAAGAAGGAATTTTTTCTATTCAAGAAGTCAATGATCATATCCCTTTGAATGATGTCAATATATCTCATTTGAAATTTGGCTTTTCCTTTTTTCAAATTCATAGTTTGTCTTGTTTAGAGTATAGTTAGCACATTGTTAAGTTTGGGAAAGAATTTTTGAAAGCCTATTTTGAAATAAGATAGAAAGGAACATTGTATATGCCTTGGTATAGAAAGAGGTCGCTCTTGTTTTGTAAACATTGAAACCTTGTGGAAAATCTTGCTTTTTCTTTTTAATAGTGATCAAAGACCTATATATGTATTTATTTTCACCCTTAAAATATCAATAATAATTATTATTATTAATTAATTATTAATTAAAAAAAAACTACTTCATCTATTCATATAAAGAATTCAAAAAGGAATAAATAATAAAAGGAAGCCATGCATATATTCCTCATGTCACATGAGGTTCATAAAGTATTTCTTGTTTAATAATTTAATATTATGATATTTAATTTAATTATTTAAATTAATAATTAATAATTAAACTATTTTATAAATTTTTAAATCAGAAGTTCCAAAATAAAAAACGATAAAAATTATTTTCATTACAAAAAGATGGACTTCTTATTTAAAGAAATAAATAAATATTGAACTGAAAACCAATATTATAAAGCTTGATTTAATAATCCAATGGGGTTTTAACAATGGATTCCCTCTCAATCTCCACGCGAGGTGTCTATCAAGGAAGCCTAGGTAATGATCTCTTGTATGATTATCTCACCACCTCTGTAGCTCATGGTTTGGGGATAGTTGGACTTGTTTAAATCCACATGTGCAAAGAGGTTATTGATATATGGAAAGATCGGTCAGATTAGCCATGCTCTGTTTAATATGTTGATCCATCCTGCATTGGACAATCATTTCGTCTAAAGTGGGTGCAATGTAGCATTAAGAATGGAGGTCTAGAGACACTCGTGGTATGGAGTGCATAGAAACTCAACAATAAATGCTAGCCTTTTTTCATGGAGCTTACTCTAGGTAAGTTGCCCTATGTTTCTATGATTTTCTTATTGTTTCCATTTGTATCTATGCAATTCTAGATGCTTTTTTCATCTCTTTTCCTACCTCCCTCCTCTGCTTTTTCCTTCTAGCTTATATGTGTTCCTCTCTTTCTTTCTCATTACGCCTCACTAACTCTCCTTCAAATGTTGGTCTTTGATTTCCCATTGCATCACTTTCTTGTCTCTCTTGAGTTTTAGTTCAATTTTCATTTAGTGTTGTATCCTCTCCTTTCTAGCAACCTACTCCTCATACCCTATTCTTTCCTTTTTGCTAGGTTTTATCATTCCTCACCATCGCCAATATCACTCTACTCAAGGTCGAAATAACTAAGAATTTCCATCTCGAACTCTATCGCACACCAATGCAAAGGCCTCAACTAGCTGCTACTAGGAGTATATCACTCAGTCTACCCAAGAAGAGATGGATTTTGTATAACAAGAGGCATGAGTTGAATGTAGCTGGTTTCTACCAAAAATAAGAATGGAGGAGAATGATGGGTAGTAAGTTCTTGATATAGGAAACACCTGCTTCAGACAAACTCAATACAGGAAAAATATTGACTTGTATTGGCAAGAAAATACCATAATGGGCAAAGTTTTAATTGAAAGAAATGAAGTGCGGGTAGAAATTATTTTGTGCATAAATTCCTTGCAACCGATTAACAAAGTGGATAACAAAATTTCATTGTTAGCCAAGAAATTGGCCAACTCTGACTTAATTATAACAAAGTCGATCAATAGGTTCTAGCTCCCACCTGAGTGGACACTCCTGATGGTTAACTATGATCTTTATTATAATGTTTTTGCTACTTGGGAGTATTTACAAGAAAGGTAGCCTTGTAGCCATATACTATTCTTTTGTATGTTCTAACTTTCTAGATAGATGTAGACTCAACTATATAGATAATTATTTTAAGATACTTGGTTTAATATTGATGACTTTAGACTTATTTCTATACTTTCAGTCTGTTTCATGAGTGGAAAACTAGAAAATATTGATCTATATTGTTTCCTTTTGTTTAGTAATACAAAGCTAGCCTAACTCACACATAAAAATAAAGAGGATTTCCTCTCAACAAAATATGCTAAAATCAAAGATAAAGGAGTTGTAATGAATTCCAAAATGCTCAAAGAAATTTTTGAGAAAGAAAGAGAATAGGAATTTAGAAATATGTTTTCCTTTCTTTTCTATAGAAAAAGTACTTGTTGTAAATGCTAATCTAATTTCACCTAAGTTTATTTTTACATAATTCTTCCTTCGGTTAGTAGTCCCACATCTAATCTTTAACAAACAAAAATATGTATATAAACACACTCAACATCATTAACAATTGTCTTGTTTTAATATATTTATTTAGATATATTAAAATTAAATAAAATGTAAAACATGGCCCTGCATAGCAACGTTTTTTTCTTTGGACTAGGGTTCTAGGGCTTTTTTTCCGCCGACTGGCATGAGGACACACTGGAGGAGCGATCTCAGCCTTCACCAGCAAGAAATGGATGCAAAGCAATGTTGAAGACAGTCGAAGACCCATTTCAGGGCGGCGCTCTGGAGTCATGCAATTTGGAGGCAGGGGCTGAGGCACCGCAATACTCTTCTCTTACCATCAGCTCGTCTTTGCAGTCGTCTTCTGGTTTGGTCTCCTCCCCGGTGGACGACGGTGGAGGCTGCTGTCGGAGGGATTTCTGGGTTGAAAGCGAGCTCCTTTCTCTCCAGTTTCGAGGGCGGAAAAGTCTTTTCCTCACTCCCTCTGTTTGGGGCAGGGTTAATTCCATTTGTTGGGCTCTCCCCTATGCGAAGTATCTGCATACGAGCGACTTGCTTCTGAATCTACGATGGCGGCACCTATACGTTGATACCATCCTGGCTTTCGCTTCAGCCCTGTTCTGCCAAGCCACCGTTGCAGGCCACATGGCTTTTCCAAAATACTCTGTGATCTGCATCGCTGCTGCTCCCTACGGTCTCCCTTTTTCAACTCCACTTTGGCTGCAGGTTTCTCCTCTCCTGGCTGACGCCGCCTCTACCCAGGAGAGCAGGCTTGGGGTCCCTTCGGTCTCGCACTACCTTGCGAAGGAACTCGGGAAGCAAGTCAATGATGGGCAACTGCGAGGCGCCATCGCTGCAGAAAATTTGATGCAGGCTCCGCCTCTTCTTTTGCCCTTCAGCTGCCATGCAGATCCAGTGCTAGAAACTTACCCTGTTTCATTTCAGATTCAAATTTTGCTACTCTCAGGCAAAACTCTACTGCAATGGGTCTATTCTTCAGATCTGGTGCAGAATTTGAAGCTTATTCTCGAACGTCGGACTGGGATACCCTCGGGCCTCCAGCGACTTCTTTACCAAGGTAAAAAAACTTGAGGATCTTTTCCCCCTCTCAATTTACGGCATTAACAGAAATGATTCTATTGTGTTCACCCTTCATTTGAGGGGCGGCAAAGCTGGACAGTCATCTTCTGCCCCTTCTTTCTCATACAAAGATGTTGTTCATTCTCAAAATCCCCAAACCCCTGAAGCCCCCAAGCCCCAACCTTTTCTGGTTGAAAATTTGGATGATGTTCCCTCTGTTGAGATTTCCCATCCAGATCTCGCAGAAGATCTTCAAAATTTTGCAGAAAAAGCCATCATTTGCAGATTTAATGGACTTTGGCCGCGTACGAAGGAACTCTATGAATGGATCCACGCTAACTGGACTAGCAAGTGCAAGGTCAGCTTCTGTTCAAAAGGATTCTTCATTGTTCTGTTGGATCACTCCAAGCATTATGACCAGGCCTTAGAGGAAGGTCCCTGGTTTTTGGGAACTGCAGGGCTCTTCTTAACCCCTTGGTTCCCAGACTTCGACCCAGCTACAGCTATCATCACCAGGACACCTGTCTGGGTCAGGCTTCCCAACCTTCCAATCCATCTATGGCATTTGGCAGTTTATAGAAGCATAGGCAATGCCTTGGGCCGCTTTGTAAAGGAAGATTTTGGGAGGGAAACTCAGGGTCTCTACACTTATGCCAGAATATGTACGGAACTAGACCTCAGCAAAGGCCTACCCGACCAAATCATTATCAAGGTTGGTGACTTTGTATGGACTCAGATCCTAGATTATGAGAACACAGCATTCCGTTGCCGCCATTGTCTCCAAACGGGGCATCTGCAGAACTCTTGCCCTACATTCCCTGCAAAAAAGAAAAAGGAAAACAATACAAAGTCCAAATCCAAAAGATGGACTCCTTGTAACCGGCCGCCAGTCGTAGGCTTTGAATCCTCGAGTTCAGAAGATGAAGGGATTGACGCAGAAATGGTACATGCTCCTCAGACGATGAACTTGTCCACTGCTGCTCCTGAGCATCCTCCTGATTCTACAGTCACACAGAAACGCGTTCATGAGTCTGCCTCCTCAGATTCTGATAAGGAGTTACCACATTTGGAGAACTCCAGTCTTCAAATCATCCTTGCACACACCCACCAGGAAGGTTGGGTTAAAGTCAACAAAAAGAAAGGGAAAAAACTTAGTGTGGAGGCCTCTCCCCATGCTAGGTAGAAGTCAGTTTTTTTCAGTCTTCTTGTCTTTTCGCTGCTGCTCCTTGCTTGTCTCTTCTTCTCTCACCGGGACCGAGGTTGATAGTTTATCATTTCCGGTTGTCGGTTTCTTGTTTCTCTTGATTGTATCACCATGATGTACCATATTTTCGCTTAATAGATTTAGTCCAATTCAGAGAAAAAAAAAAAAAAAAAAAAAAAAAAATTTAAAAAAATAATAAAAAAATAAAAATAAAAATAAAAAATAAAAAAATAAAAAATAAAATAAAATAAAAATAAAAATAATAAAAATAATAAATAAATATATATATATATATATATATATATAAAATGAATAAAATGTATATATTTGTTTTCCTTAATGTTACCCACTTCATTCCTAATAACCATTTAAAGAGACTGTGATCTAATTGTTCTTTTCATGTCAATTCCAACGAATGAGTCTCAAATTTCAAATAAAATCAATTAAAAATATACCCAAAAAATAATCTAAAAGTTAAGCTACACTTTTGAAGAGATAGATAGAGAAATGACATATAAAGATGTAGTTTTTTAAAACCATTTATATTATTTATTAATTAAATATTAATTTTAAAATAAATAAATATAATATTTGAATAAAATATTATATAATTTTAATTTTACTAGTACTAAATACAAAACTTAAAAATAAAGTTGGAACAAAATTTAAAAAATATTTAGAAAAATATTACTAATATAATTGTTCTAATTAGAAATTATACTAGTAATTGCACCACATGTTGCAAAAGAAACGTCGTAAGGAAATACCATAGGAAAGAGTAGCCTAGAAGAAATAAGTTGCTATAGAGAATGAGCCATAGTAAAGGAATGAAAGGCAATTTTTACTTCCATGGAAGCAGGGTGTGGAGGTTTCAAAAATATTGATAATAAGAGTTATCAACTAGAAAATTTTGTTATAAATATTGAAATAAGCAATTGTGGGTGAAAACATATATATATAAACCAACATAATCTATTCACATATATAAAAAAATTGTTATAGATATTGAAATAGGAAATTGGGGGTGAAAATTCTTCGGTGATTAATAATCCTCTGAAACAACCATGAAATGAGCATGTAACTCAAATAAGATATTTTAAATACATTCAAGTACGATCTATCTAGCGTAGATGTAAATAAAGAGAATTTTTATTAACAGAAGTAGAGTTTACTCCAAGTTCATCTACATATAAGTTTACTCCAAGTTCATCTACATATCTCAGCTAATTTCATGCTTGTCAAAAATTGCATATTGTATATGAATAATAATAGTCTTGATATACCAGAAAGTGAATGTCATTTTAATAGAGACATTTTTGGAAGGAGATATTGTTCTTTATGTTACGGTTTATTTTCTTAACTCCAAACTTAGTTTATTCTTTCTCTATATACATAAGAAACAAAAAATACAAAGTAATTTCACAATTTTAAGTTATAGTTTTATATTTTATAATTACAAATCTTGTTTCTTATTAAACAATTTTACACACATCTATTTATTCAAATAAATTATATTGTGAATATGTTTTCTCCTATTATTTGATTACAAAATTATTGTACTCCCTATTAAGTAAAACAACTTTATTAATAAAGAATTGAATGCCAAATTGAAAGATTGCTCAAGCGAGAACTACTATAATATATAGAACTGGTTTATTGATGTATAAATTATTTGTTTTATATGTCGTTGAATTTCCATTACCTATTATCTTCAAACCCCATGGGGAGGTATTCAACATGGGAACCAACTTTAGGTAAATAAACATTCACATTGTCAACTTGGAAAAAAAAATTATAATCCTAAAATTCTCCTACCTAATCATATTTTTAAATATATAACTGAGTTCCATTTATTAAAAACAAAGGCAATATTAAGAACTTCCTAGAATTATAAAAGGTAATTGACATGAAAAATAAAAAATATCCTCATGACAACATACAAATGTTAATCTTAATTGAATCATTAAAAAACCAAAAAGGGATAATAGACAGTATCACAATTTTCTTATCAGAACTAAATGCTCATATATGAAACAATGATGGATTTCATCAATTCAAGAGCAGTAAAAACAAGTTTACTGAGAAAACAACTCTAGCATTGAGAGAGATTTGGAAGCAACTGTTGAATTAGTGAACATGTCTTGCTCTATGGTGTTGGATATTGGGCATAGCTTTCTTGATCTTGCATACAAGACCTAAATTTGCATGTAGCTTATACTACATTAACCATGAAATTATCAACATTTAGAGCACACTTGCCATCACATTTGTAGAGAAAATTACAATAGAGTATCACATTTTTCTTATCATTTATAAATGTTCCTATATGCAACAACTACCTTGTGCCTCATAGTTTAAATTTGTGCAAGGAGGAGGAGAGGAGTGTCAAGGTGCAAGCTAAAATAAGAGGAGAAAGAAGAATCTTGTTTGGGACATAAGAATCTTGTTTGGGACTTGAGATAGATTCATTGTGTGCACATCTAGACTCAAAGCTTAATAAAACAAAACTCACCATACTTCGAATTTTTTAAATAAATATCTTACAAATTAGAATATCATTTTAATACATTTTACTCAATTACACATTTAGAAATATTCATTTTAAAAAATACAAATATAAATTACCATTTTAAATAAAAATATTACAACACATTAAAAAATATTCATTTAAAAAAATACAAATACAAATTACTATTTTAAATAAAAATAGTACAAAGAATCACATTAATTACCATGGCCCTGTGTACCTTCCTCTTATTACTTTTTAAATACCTTTTAAAATACCTAATGTTTGTAACTTATCCTTAATCACATAGTGTCAATTTTGTAAAACTATAATCGACAAGTCTCACTTTTTATAGCTTTGGTGGAAGGATAGAGTATCTAAATTCCCTTACCCTTTAAAAAGCATCCTCAATTATTGTACCATCCACTTCGGCATCCAATCTAGACATCTTAGGTTATTCTAAATTGATCAAGGATGTAGAATTTTTAGGGTGGTGTTCTATGTTCACTAAAATTCCCATGATGTTCATCGCTATGTATGGGGTTCGTTGCAACCTTGGATATATTATGTGAGTAGTTGTGATTTTTTTTTCTTGTGGCTAAAACTTATTTTTGGTTGTCACCTAGTTATCATGATTCAAAACATTGTTATCATCTCGGACCCTTATAGCATTAAATATATTTTGTGAGCTAATGTGATGTAATATTTTTTAGCTACAATTAGGTAATTAAAGATATGTATATAGTTTTTTTTTTAATAGAAGAAATTTGATATTAATTAACAAAAAAAAATCGTAAAGAGTATGTATGTAGTTACAAAGTGCTATGTAGTTACAAACTATTACAATTAAGTAATTAAAGGTGAATTTAGTTTTATTTAAAAAATAAGAATTATGAACATTCATCATTATTGCTTAAGATAAATCATGTCTTGTGAAATAATTTCACATATTTTAAAAAATTTCATTATTAATTTAATTTTTTATATATTAAGAAATACTACTTATGAATAATAAAACAGTTATAACATAATTAATATATAACAAAAAAAACCATGTCTTTTTGGAATAATAAAATAATTGTAACAAAAATAATATAGAACAAGAAAAACTATGTATATTTGGATGTATGAAAATTTAGATACATTTTATTATGTAAAATTTTAAAAGAATAATGGTTATAAACAATTAAAAATAATTATATTAAGTAGTTAGTTTAGATCTATATTATTTATGAGAGGGGTCAATTCTCTTTTCACTCTAAAAGAGGTTTGCATAGGAAGACATTTGATCCATCTTGGCTCTTGGTAGATCTAGAGTCAAGATTGATCTAGGCCATCTTAATTTCGCCCTTTAAATAAAGCATATTCCACATGAATACCATGGATCAATACCATGGGATGTTTTTATAGCTTATTATTATTATTATTATTATTTTGACCTAGTTAAAATGTTCATTACATTATGTTAATATTTTTATTTAATTTACTTTTATTTTTATTTTTGTGTAATGTGACATAGTCAAAATGTTAAACATGACATTACAACATTTCTATTATACACCTAAAATCAATCTAATTTATTAAAAAGAAAAAAGAAAAAAAAAAACAAACTAACATTATATATATATATATATATATATATATATATATATATATATATATATATATATATATATATATTTGTGCATCTAAAAGCCTAAAACATTTCAATTGTCTAACATTTGATCTAATCGCTGAGACATGAACACATTGCCAACAATGAAAATTGTTTTCAAATAAAAAAAAAATTTAGAAATGGATTAAACTTAAATATATATATATATATAATCCAAATTCTTAATAATCCATATTAAATAATTAATTTATATTAAATATTAATGAAATTTTAAATAAAAAAATTAATTGAATATATCTATTTTTAAGTAATTTATTTTTTTTAAATAATTTATATTATAAATATGTTAAAAAATTTCCTAAATATTTTAGAGCTAATATTAATATAAAAAATAAAATAGTGTTAAAATGTTGCTTTCAATGCATACGGGAATACTCGTTAACCTTTTTTTAAAAACACTACAGATCAAAGGACTATAATAATCAAAGGTCCAAGTAAAAGGAAAAAGCAATGAATTTGACATTCGCTTCTGTTACCCGTTAAACTTTTCTTTAAAAACACTACAATCAAAGGATTAGACGTTCACTTCTGTTAATCAAATATAATTTGTAATATTTTAATATTTTACAATATTATTATATTAATATTAAATTTGTTGAGAAAAAATAAATTTAATGTTATTTTAAAATAATATTTTTCATATAATTTTAAAATAATTTACTATAAAACATAATTTAAATTTTAAAATTAATTAATATATATGTAATATAATTATATTTTTCATATAGTTTTAAAATAATTTACTTAAATAAAATATAATTTTAATTTTAAAATTAATTAAATATTATTATTATTATATATATAAACTAAACTTTTATAATGATATTTTGGATATTCCAATCTATAATTGTTATTGAAACGAGATCTTCTCATTATTAATGAAATCATATATACCATATTAGGGAGAGGAAAAAATCTATTAAAATATTAATGAGTGTCACGTTTTCAAGAAGTACCAAAATGTGCTTATGTCAAGTTGGATTTGAAATTTAAACAATATCAATCCCTTATTCTATATATATATTGAATAGTTAAATTTATAAAATATTTAAATATTTAAAATTATATATATATATATTTTTTAATTTAAACTTTTATTTATATATATATATATATATATTTTTTAAAGTATATTTAGTTCAAAATATAAATAGTCTTACTTTAATCAAATTTGTTGACTATTGCTGAAAGTATATGACAATGAAACAAAAAAGACAAAGAGAAACATAGTCCGCAATTTCAAAAGTCATAGACCTTAGTAAACAAACAGTAGAAATAAAACATCTGTATACATGCTAGTTGTCATAGGTGATGGAGGCTGGGTTGTTTGGAGTTGTACCAGGAGGCAGCAGAGGGTGAAAGGAGCATTAGGCATGCTCCTTGAAATGGGCCATCTAACTCTCTAGTTTCTCAACCTTTTCTGAAATCAAGTTTTGGCCACGCCAGACCACCACAATGCGCTCTCGGGTATGATATTGAAAATAATGCATTTTTTTCAGTGTAGATATCGATTCTGCATGTTCCTCGTAGCGGACATGTTCCAAATTCCCGACATGGTCTAGAATGGATTGAATCACCACATGGCAGTGTCCCATGCATCAGTTGTGTTGCAGACCACAACCACCCTGACGCACCGGCACCTAATGCCCGAATCCACCATGGCGGGCCAAGCCCCCTCTCGGCCAAACTGACGAAGCATATGGCAACCCTGACTTCCAGCATAACCCCCTTGTCTGCCTCCACAAGCAATAGACCTCGCACTTATCCCCCCTCGAGCACCACCACCTCTCCCTCCAAGAACCCCTCGACGTTCCCACCCTCCGGACTTTCGACGCCATTTCCAGATACAAGTGCGAGTTGAGCCCGAGACTCTCCCCCAGACCCTCTTGAACTTGGTGGCACCTGAGCGGGAGACCTGCCAACACACAGAGTCATCCTTGTGCTAGAACCCCCAACACCACCGAGCCGCAATGAATACCACCCGTTCAGAATTACCCACACAAAAACCGTAAGGGTTAAGACCTCCTCCGCCGAAACGAGGTGCCCACCATCTTCGAAGCAATTACCCACCTCAACCTAGAAGAATCTGCAACTAGCACACCAAAGGCACCACCCCTCAATCCCGGACCCTATACTCAGATAGGGGAGGCGAATTAATATGCTCCTGCTCCACCAAAGGCTAATACTTTGCCACCTAAGCCTAAAATCGCCTCTAGCAAACCATTAGCGTCCGCAAACCAACCCCATCAATCTCACAAGCGTCACTCTCCTGGCATACTTGCCCTTCCCTAGCTCAATTCGCCAAAATGAAACTCCCCTTGCCCACCAACAAGGGCGAAAATACCTGCATCTACATCAGTCTTTCGACCATCCCGGAGAGCTCCTGCAATACCCACCTCCTCGCTTAGTACTCCCCACGCTGGCTCCTGAATGCTCACCACTGAAGAATGTCCATTGCTTCCCTTTGCCACCCCCCATATCGTTTAAGCCTCCACCACGTTCCGCTATCCCCAATGTGAAATGAAGTTTTCCATGCCCAACGTTAATGTCCTTCGTACTCAAGGTGATGTGGGTTGGCCATGAGGCCAACCCGCCCGTTTGCCTCCACGTGCTATTCATGTGCATCCCCACATTCCCACAGGAACTTCCTCTCCCTCGCTCCTCACATCCATCGGGGAGGCCTCCTCCAAGGCCACAATTTTTCTTAGCTCTTCCAAGGTTGCGTCCTGCGTAGGCGGGGGCCAATCCCCTATGAGATCCTAATCCTGGTGCTCACATCCCCAAATTCACTAGTTTGTCTGCTGCTTTATTTCCCTCTCGATCCACATGCTCCGTAATTACGTATTTGAAGGACACGAGCCTTGAGAGAATATGCTCACTAATGAGTTCTAGCATCCAACTCTTAACCACCTTGATTAAGGGGGGCCCATATATCAACTTTTGCAACATGTTGATCGCAATTTGAGAGTCTCACGTGACCTGTAGCTTAGTCACCCCCAATTTTGCTGTCACTTGAAGTTTGTTTTCCATCACCAAAAATTCTGCCACATTGTTGGTGGTACTACCACATGAGGATGCATAAAAGTAAACAACTTATCATTTGTCGTCTTGAAAAATACCCAACACTAACTAGCCCAAATTAATCAATTAAAATTATTAATTAATTTATATTAAATATGAATAAAAATTTAAATGAAAAAATAATTGAATTTATATAGTTTTAAGTAATTTTAAAATAATTTATATTATAAATATATTTAAAAATTCCTAAATATTTTAGCTATTATATTAATATAAGAAAAAAAATTGTGGTTAAAATATTGTTTTCAATAAATATATAAATTAATTAATTAATTAATTAATATATATATATAGTTAAACTTATTAATACTCTTTGAACTTTTCTTTAAAAACACTACATCTCAAAGTACTATCATAATCTAATGTCCAAGTAAAGGGAAAAAGTAATGAATTTTACATTCACCTTTGTTAATGAAAGTAATATTTTAATATTTTACAATATTATTATATTAATATTAAATTTATTGATAAAAATCAAATTTAATCTTATTTTAAAATAATATTTTTCATATAATTTTAAAATAATTTATTTATACAAATATTTAAAATTTAAAATTGATTAAAATATTAAAAAAATATATATATATATGTTTATTTAAATTTTTATGATGATATTTTGGATATTCCGACCTATAATTGTTATTGAAGCCAATTCTTCTCATTATTAATGAAATCATATCTACCAGATTAGAGAGGAAAAAATCTATTAGGATATTAAATGAGCCTTGCGTCTTCAAGAGGTACGAAAAGTTGCTTATGTCATGTCGGATTTGAAATTTAAACGATCTCAATCCCTTCATAAAAAGCCATTGGAAAAAAATAGAATATTGAATAATTAAATTTATAATATATATATATATATAAAATATGGTTGAGTTAATTGAAGTATTATAATTTAAAGTTGAGTTAATTTAAGCGTTTTTGTCTGTTTATTTCAATGGAAATGACCATGTTGTGTTTTGTCTCTTGTTTTTACTTTATTGGATTTTTTTAACACTCATGATCTTTAATATTTTGCATATTTTTTTTTCTTTTTTCTTTTTTTTTGTTAGTCAGAGGGATCGACAATATCAGGCAGCTTTTACACGCACGGCGCGGAGTCTAATCCTTCGGCTACCACTATAACCTCTCAAGGAACCACCCAGCCTGCAAGAGCGAAACCCGGATAAGATGAGACTTGAACTCGTGACCTGCTTAACAGCACGAACGCCTTAACAATGCGTCCGCTGGCCACTAGACCATGTCCCTGTGGGCAATATTTTGCATAATATTTAATATTATTTAGGGTTTAATTTATTTTAAAGATCTAGATAAATATTACTAAAAGGTGTTTTTATTTTGACTTAAGTTTAATTTTAATATAATTTTTTCAATTTTGATTTCAAAGTGGTTTTTATTTTTTTATTAATTTAGGGGATTAGTAAAGTGCTCGAAATTCATTGTGTTCTAAAGTGCTTGAAACCAGCGCCAAAATGAAGATCTCGTCGTCTTGAATCCAACGCAACTCGTTTCACTCAAAACCAATATCATATGCTCCTAATATCGCGTTCTCACTGATTTGCCAAACAACTAAATTTTTTATAATTGGGTTGCAGGTACACCTAGTCAGCAGTACGTACGCTGATTAGGCATGTGATTGGGCAGTTGATTGTGTGTTTTCTGGGCCAATTATGCTTCGTCATGTGTCTTGATCTGGTTGGTCGAATTTTCTTGGTTTTTGGTTGATGGAAGACTAGACCAATGAGTGGAGGCCACGTGGACCAATGGATGGTCACCATGTGGCCTCTCCATAGTGGTGTAGACATTAGGGGAATTTTGAGGTCTAAAATGGGCCTCCTAAGGAAATAATAAAATAATAGCTAAATCAATAAAATAATATTTATGAATTTGCAATTCACTTTTTGCACCGTAACCAATGTAACCATGGTTAAACTCAATTCAAAAGTTGTACCAAAATAAAATTAATAAAAAAATTATATTGATGTGACTATAAATAATAATGAGTTTTTGAAAAAAAAGTCATTATCATTGAACAACTAATGCATTTGTCCTTTGTACTTAAATAACTTAAAATAAAAAATAAATATAAATTCATAAATTATTAATTATATAATATGTTATTAATTAAAATTTATATTATTTAAATTGTATAATAACATGTAATTAAAGTACTATATAAAAATAATATAATAAATGTAATATATTATTTTATGTATGAATTTTATTCAAAAAATGTGAAATGACATTTATTATGAGTACTTTACTTTGACTTTAAAAGTACTTAGAGCACTACCATGGATAACCATGAAAATAATATAATAAATGTAATATATTATTTTATGTATGAATTTTATTCAAAAAATGTGAAATGAAATTGATTATGAGTGCTTTACTTTGACTTTAAAGGTACTTAGAGCACTACCATGGTTAACCATGAGTTTTTATCCACCATTGAGAATGTGACAAGTAGGTACCTTTAACTCAAGCAATGCCACCTCAACCATTAAGGATGATGTAATCCTCTAAAATGTGATTGGTTCTCATAAAGTGAATTTTGATTGTACATTTTCCTTAGGAGGCCCATTTTGGACCTCAAAAATCCCCTAATGATTTTTTATATCGGTAGAACAGACCTCCTGGCAGGATTCGAACACAATACCTATTGACTGGCAACGCGGGCTCTTATTTCTCTAGCACGAGTGGTGCTTACAATTTATAGTGGCCAAAGCATATATAAGTTTAACAAATGGAGCATTTGGGGTCAGGTTCGGGGTTAACCCTTGGCCCCTGGTCCACCCAACCCACAAGAACGCTGGTTAGATGACCAGGGGCGCAGGGTTAACCCCAACCCCAAACCATAACATCAACGTAACCAATACATAGTCAAATTGTAGTTTGAAACTCTGGCGGTAATCCATGCCCAAACCACCTGTCACGTTACAACACCACAATTCAACGAAAGTTAAGATATGACTTGGCGCAGCTATGAATTGAAACGGCAGAAACCAGAACCAAACCACAGTCATAATACCAATCATGGTTTGAGACTGGAGTCACAGTTCAAATATTTGGCGCGGAGACTTATGTAACCAACAGTGGGAACCATAACCCGAACCACGAGCAACCATGGTGTATTTGGGGTTGGAGTTTGATATTGGCGCGAGAATTCAAATGCTAACCCCACGGGAACTCCACCATGGTTCGACAACATAACCACAGTCCAATGCACATTCATATAAATTGGTGGTCCTAAACCTTACCATAGTTCACCATACCAAACCCCACTCACAAGTGTAGTCAAGCTCTCGGTGGGAGCAATTAAAACCGCCTGAAATCAACGACGTTAAACTAACCATGTGGCCCATTTTTTACAGTTCTTAGGGGTCACCGCGCCTTTTAAAGAGGAAATATTTTTCACTCAAACTGACGCGAATCTCACCAGTTTGGGGCGAAATTGTCGCTCCACGACGCTGAAAATTACGGAAAATGTAGGATGGATAACAGGTGGGTGCGAAATGTAGGACAGTTAGCAGGAAAAATGTTCTTGAGCATAACTCAGTCATTTTTTGAGCTTTTTGAGTTCAAAAAGAGCCTGGCTAGGGGTTTTTTACTGTTATGGAGCCATTGGAGATAATATTTTTGCATTTTGAGCATTGAAAATTTATGTAAACACATATTTTTGAGCATAATGAAAGAGACCCAACATTGGAAGCTGAACCAAGAGATGTAGCCCAGGAGGGGTGAACTCCTTCATAATTTTTTGTCTTGTTCTTCTGTTATGGTAATATTGTCTTTGTTATTTTCTGCAAAACTGATTAAAAATCATCATTTATGTGTTAATGCAACTTACATAATTGCATAAAAACCCTAAAAATTTCACTTGCAAATTTCATCAAAAAACCTTCATGTTTTTAGATACAGATCCTTAACGTATGATTAATTTGAATGTAAGTCTTATCAACTTTGGTTTCAAAGTGTCTAAAATAAGATATATGATGTTAAAATAAATAATTTTAAATATTATTTTGTTTAAAGGTAAAAGTTAAATTATTATTATTATATTTTAATTATATAATTAAATATTGTGATGCATCAATTGAGAATGCATTTGGGGGGAGGATGGGGCTATTCAACAATGGATTTTTTTGCGTCTAGGGTTTGGTATATCTGACCACACAGTCGCAAGTGTAGTTTGTTCTTGAGGAGGTTATGGTCATGGTTTCTATGTGACTCTCTGCTATGGTTTCTAGAATGTCGGGAACATGTTCAACTAAGGGAATGGATGAGTTGGTGGATTTCTCTCATATTTGGATGATACCATCGCTTTTTGGGTCGACGAGCCATTTTGAAAATGCAGCAAGATGATGGAGCTTAGTGAAATGAAGTCGCCTTCACTAAGTGGGCCCGCAGGCTATTTTTGGCGCAAAGTCTATTTTTAGACTATGTCTATTTTTAGACATATGGAGCATGGTTCGGGGATTCCAGTTTGAGATTCTTGGAGCATTGGTCATGTTGGTAAAAATAGATGAGACTCTATTTTTGAGGTCAAAGAGGTCGAAGTCTATTTTAGACTGCCTCTCCTTAAAACAGGGAAGTCAAATATTATTTACCCTTAATAATATTTAGACTATAAACAACAGTTTACTCTCTTGGAGCACTTCAGTTAGAGCCTTGGAAGTGGCTCATGCATCCGATGCTGCAGGAATTACTATTCCTAGGGGTTTGGTGAGTCATGCATGGTTGACTGCGCAGGGGATCAAAGGCGTGCTTGGTGGAGTTGAGGAGACGCTTAGGTGGGAGTTGTGTTTTGGCTTAACTTAGTTGAACTAGTTGAGATTAGTTTAACTAGCTAATCAACTAGTAATGAGGAGTGAATTAAATATTATTTAATTCACTAAATATTAACTCATTATTCAACTCAAGAACACACATCACCACTACGTGCATGGACAGCTTCAAAGGAGACCATGGAAGAGGTAGATGAAAGGGTTGAGATAGCTATCAGTTGTGACATCAGTTGTGCATGAGATTTGCACCACACTTGGAGGAATTTCCCATGATGATTGCGCTGTCAAGCCAAGGAGATTCGAACCTTTGATCTCTCATTAGACCAGCCTTGATTGCGCAATAGAGGCAGGCAATTAGTGGATGAGTTTTGAACCTGTGACTTGTTCAAAACCAAGCTAGTTTGTGTGTAACTTAATGAGATAGTACTGAGTACTTGTGAGGAGTATTGTACTATGTACTATTACATGTTCTCTCCATTATAATATACACAATAGCTGAGGGGTTTTCAGCTATAAGCTTTCCCCATACATACTGTGTAATGTGTGTGATGTTTTGATGATCTTTTGATCGCATACCGCTTGTTTTATTTCCGCATGTGTGATGATCTCAGTGGAAGAGATTGTGTGTTGCATATGAATTTGAATTGATATGTGATCAGGATAATCTCAGTGGATAAATCTTCATTATTCAGCAAATTTCTACATGGTATCGGAGCTATCGGAGCAGAGATTGATCATCACAGTGATTACAAACTTATTTCGGTAGACAGAGTCTGCATGCGGGCCAGGTAGCCTCTAGATCCATCCTTTCCTTTGAAAGGTGATACATCCAGTAAATGCCCCTGCAGTCAATCTCTGTGCTAGAAATAATTTGTTCTCACAGATCAAGAGCGGTTGAGCTTTGAGCTTGGAATTCGAATTTTGCAGCAGTTTGTTTTCTTGGTGCCGGAGTTGAAAATGTCTTTCAATGGTTTGCGACTCGAATATGCTCTTGAAGGCAGTTCGAATTATGTTGCATGGAAAGATTGCATGGAGGCAGTATTAGAAGATAATGGACTGAAGGAGTTCGTAGATACGGATGTCCAAAAGCCCACTGATCCTGCTGAAGTCGAGGCTTGGCAAAAGAAGATGGCGAAATGTCGAAGGATTCTGTTGGAGGGCGTAAAGGATCACATTGTATCTAGCCTGCATGGAAAAGCTTCTCCATATTTAATGTGGAAAGCGTTGACAGATCTATTCCAGAGTAAGAGCGACCAAAGGAAGCTGGCGCTCAAGGATAAGCTCAGAAACATCAAAATGGAGAAAAGCGACAGTATCGCCAAATACCTCACGAAGTTCACTCAATGCAGAGATGAGCTGGGAAGTGTGGGGGTGACTGTCGAAGATGAGGACATGGTAGACCTGGCTCTCCTTAGTCTTCCGAAGGCTTAGCATTCCTATCAGAATAGTGTCAATGGTCGGGAGAAGTTGCCAGGATGGGAGCGACTGTGGTCAGATCTCATGCAAGAGGAGATCAGGAGGACTACCAGGGACGGATCTTCATCAAAGGTAACTGATGAAGAAAATTGCGCTTTGGCTGCCAAAGCAAAGAAGGGGAAGGGCAAGAAAACTTCTCATTCCGGTGCAAAGGGCAAGAAGCAAGACATGGCTAAGGTGAAGTGTTTTCACTGCCATGATCACGGACATTATGCCACAAATTGTCCGAAGAAGAAGAAAAACAAGCAAGCGGGAAGATCTGCAGATGGAGAGGCTTTGGCCTCGCAGTTCGAGCTTGACTTTTCGCTGATCGCATGCTTGGTTTCAAGTGTGATGGGATCAGTGTGGTTCTTGGATAGTGGTGCGTCATTCCACATGACGGGAGATCGAAATTTGTTTTCATATCTGGAGGAAAAATATCTGGGCGTGCACATCGAGATGGGCGATGATGGTAGATACAGTGCGACTGGTATCGGTACCATATCCTTTCAGAGGGAGTCTGGTAAACCCTTCGTATTGAAGGATGTCATGCATGTGCCCGGATTGAAGAAGAACTTGATCTCTGTGGCAATGTTGGAAGACAAGGGGTATGATGTGGTCTTCAGCGAAGGAAAGGCTTTCCTACGCAGTAAGACTACTGGAGAGACCCGGAAGATAGGGGTTCGAACCAAGAACCTTTATCAGTTGCAAGTAGATGGTTTCGCAACAATGGCATGCAAAGTGGGAGAAGTGGTGAGCCAGGATGATGAGGGCGAACTGTGGCACTGGAGATTGGGCCACCTTCACCATGGAGCTTTGAAGATCCTACAGCAGATTTCTACTGGGCTTCCTAAGGGCACCCTTGCGCAGTCAAATCAGTGCAAGGGGTGTACTTTAGGGAAGTTTGTGAAAGCCACCTTTCACGAGAAGGATAGTCGCGCCACGACGATCCTTGAGAGAGTTCACACAGACGTGTGTGGTCCTTTCTCAGTAGCTTCGACAGCAAAGCACAAGTAATACGTGATCTTTGTTGATGATTTCTCTCGAAAGTGCTGGATCTTCTTCATGCAGAAGAAGAGTGATACATTCGCTAAGTTCTGTGATTTTAAAGCACTGGTCGAGAAGGAATCGGGGAAGAAGGTGAAGGCTCTTAGGAGCGACAATGGTGGTGAATTCATCTCGACTGAATTCAAGGACTTTTGCAGCGCAGAAGGGATTCGGAGAGAGCTCATCGCACCCCATAACCCACAGCAGAACGGGGTGGCTGAGCGGAAGAACAGAACTATTGTGGGTGCTGCACGGGCGATGTTGCATGATCAGGGCCTACCCCTTCACTTGTGGGCCGAGGCATGCAATACAGCAGTGTATGTGCAGAACCGTTGTCCTCACAAGATTCTTGGCATGAGTACACCGGAGGAGGCTTATTCTGGCAAGAGGCCTGACATTTCCCATTTGCGGATTTTTGGTTCTCCTGTCTACATGCATGTGACGAAGGATGCTAGAAAGAAGCTGGATCCAACAGCAGAGGTTGGAATATTTGTGGGGTACACTGATACACCCCACAACTATCGGGTGTATGTGCCAGACAGTCGCAAGACTGTTGTGCGACGGGATATTAAATTTCAGGAGGAGAAAGCCATGCAGTGTTCGCTTGAGAGGGAGCCACACTTGCATGCAGATGAGGAGCTGTTAGTTCCTAAGGAGGAGCTTCCGGATGTGGATCAGCCATAAGAGGAGGTTCAGGAGGTGGAAGAAACCACCCAGGCAGCGCCAACCATCAGAGGGCGCATGCGCACTACAGAAGCTGAGCGACTGGCTCGGGATGCAGAGAAGGTTGTAGGACCACCTACAACACAGCGCAGACAGAGATAGTCACCAGATCGGTACACCGGATACATGGCTCTTGTGAGTCAATGTGTTGTGACGGAGCCATCCTCTTTTGAGGAAGCTGTGGAGGAACCCGCATGGGTTGATGCCATGATTGAAGAATATGATTCGATCGTCAGGAACAGTGCATGGGAGATTGTCCCAAGACCGGTTGGGAAATCAGTGGTGGGTTCGCGATGGATCTACAAAGTGAAGTAGGTGGTTGACGGGAGTGTGGAGAAGTACAAGGTGAGATTTGTCGCCCGTGGCTTTTCACAGATCGAGGGGATTGACTATGAGGAGACCTTTGCACCTGTCGCAAGGTACTCTTCCATACGGACGATCCTTGCTCTCTCAGCGCAGATGGGGTGGCACATTCATCAGATGGATGTGAAGACCGCGTTCCTCAATGGAGTTATTGAGGAAGAGGTGTACATAGAGCAGCCTGAAGGTTTTGAGATCTTCAGCAGTGAGTCGCATGTGTGCCGACTCAAGAGAGCACCGTATGGGCTGAAGCAAGCACCTCGTGCTTGGTACACTCGGATAGACAGCTACTTCACCGGGCTTGGATTCTCCAAGAGTGAGGCGGATCCAAACCTGTACTAGATTGTGGTGGAGGGGAAGCTGTTGATCATTGTACTGTATGTAGATGATCTGATTTTTACTGGCGATGAGCAGTTGATACTTTCATGCAAGGAGGATCTTGCACGAGAGTTTGAGATGAAGGACTTGGGCATCCTTCATTATTTCCTGGGATTGGAGATTTGGCAGCGCAGCGGAGGACTGTTTGTTTCTCAGGGAAAGTATGCCCGGGAGATTCCGGAGAGGTTCAACATGCAAGGCTGCAAGCCTGTTGACACTCCTCTTCCTGGTGGTTGGAGGAAGGAGGATGCTACTTCAGCGGAGGTAGTGGATGCCACTGTCTATCGACAGTTGGTGGGGTCGCTTATGTATCTGGTCAATACACGACCCGATATATGCTATGTTGTTAACTAGCTTTCGCAAGCTATAGTTAAGCCTACCAAGCTCTTTTGGAAGGCAGGCAAGCATGTATTGCGCTATATTAGAGGCACATCGGGATATGGTCTATGGTACAGACAGGAGGATGGAGCGAAGCTTTCTGGCTTCACTGATGCAGATTGGGCAGGGAGCCCAACGGACCGGAAGAGCACATCCGGAGGAGTTTTCAGCATTGGGTCGACAGCAGTTTCCTGGTACAACAGGAAGCAGAGATCCGTGGCACTCAGTTCAGCAGAGGCCGAGTACATGGCAGCAAGCTTGGCTGCATGCGAGGCTATTTGGATGAGGAAGATCCTCGTTGGATTGTTCGGGTTGCACTTGGAGCCTACTGTGATTTATTGTGATAACCAGAGTTGCATTAAACTCTCGTCTAATCCAATATTTCATGATAGATCCAAACACATCGACATCAGGTACCATCATATCAGAGATTGTGTTCAGCGGAGAATCATGTTACTTTCATATGTTCCCACGAAGGATCAGGATGCTGACATCTTGACGAAGGCGCTCACCAGGAGCAAGTTCGAATTCCACAGAGGCAGGATAGGGGTTGCAGATAATCCATATCTTGCTGAGAGGGAGTGTTGAAAATGCAGCAAGATGATGGAGCTTAGTGAAATGAAGTCGTCTTCACTAAGTGGGCCCGCAGGCTATTTTTGGCGCAAAGTCTATTTTTAGACATATGGAGCATGGTCTGGGAGTTGCAGTATGCTATTATTGGAGTATTGGTCATGTTGGTAAAAATAGATGGACCTCTATTTTTAGAAATTTAGGTCGAAGTCTATTTTTAGACTGCCTATCCTAAAAATAGAAAAGTCAAATATTATTTACCCTTAATAATATTTGGACTCTAAACTTCAGTTTACTCTCTTGGAGCACTTCAGTTCGAGCTACAGAAGTGGCTCATGCATCCGACAGAGGAATTACGCTATTCCTAGGGGTTTGGTGAGCTCATGCATGGTTGACTTCAGTTAGGACTTCAGTGGTAGAAGTTTGGTGGAGTTGATGAGACAGTTGGTGGAGTTGTGTTCGGTTTAACTTAGTTGAACTAGTGGAGATTAGTTTAACTAGCTAATCAACTAGTAATGAGTGGAGTGAATTAAATATTATTTAATTCACTAATTATTAACTCATTATTCAACTCAAGAACACATCAGTTCACTACAGTGCATGGACAGTTTAGTGGAGACCAGTGAAAGAGATAGATGAAAGGGTTGAGATAGCTATCAATTGTGACATCAGTTGTGCATGATATTTGCACCACACTTGGAGGAATTTCCCATGATGATTGCGTTGTCAAGCCAAGGATATTCGAACCATGGATCTCTCATTAGACCAGCCTTGATTGCGCAATAGAGGCAGGCAATTAGTGGATGAGTTTTGAACCTGTGACTTGTTCAAAACTGAGCTAGTTTGTGTGTAACTTTATGAGATAGTACTGAGTACTTGTGAGGAGTATTGTACTATGTAATGTTACATGTTCTCTCCATATAATATACAAAATAGCTGAGGGGTTTTCAGCTATAAGCTTTCCCCATACATACTGTGTAATGTGTGTGATGTTTTGATGATCTTTTGATCGCATACCGCTTGTTTTATTTCCGCATGTGTGATGATCTGAGTGGAAGAGATTATGTGTTTCATATGAATTCGAATTGATATGTGATCAGGATAATCTCGGTGGATAAATCTTCATTATTCAACAAATTTCTACAAGCCACCTCAGTAGATTATGGCTTTAGACTTGGTGCTACTTGGAAGGCTAGACACGACGGTGGAAGGGGAACACCTTAAGCAGTTTTCAGAATATGTGGCGAACCATGTGGTCGTCACACAAAACGTATTTTCAGCAGGTGAAAGGATTTCTAAGTCGCCATTGTCTGTGGGGATCTCTTTTACTACTAAGAATTTTGGTCACGAAAGGTTTTTGTCTTCCATCATGTATGGGTTTTTGTATGGGGAATCCTATCTCTAATTTTTCGAATGTAGCTTTGTTCATTTTTCTTAACTCAGCAGAGGATTTATTTAATGGATTACGGTTTTATCAAGGGGGGTTTGTGCAAGGTTGGTTGGTGGGTCGGGGCATTCTTGGGCTCATTTTAGTGAGGTTTTTCCAACACACGAATAAGGAGAAGATTATGTTGAAAGGTTTCTGCATAATGTTTTGGTTTCCAATGCGATAAATCAGGGGTTTGGAATAAATGCAAATAAGGGTTTGGGGATACAAAAGCAGAGGAAACAAAATTAACCCTACAAAAACCTGAGCTGACAAACATGGTCTTGGGGATGAGGTTAAGATGGGAGAGGTGATGAACATCTCAGAAACTTTAGTGGTAAGAAAATTCTAGGTTCAGTTCTTCGTTGCTGATTTTCTTAATAAATGGTATGACAAATAATGGATTAGGGATGTAGCAAATAATCCTCGAATTAAAACCGTTGTCGAGAGGTTGTTTTCTTCTTTCTTTCTCTTCAGTTGAAGAGGTAAGTTTTTTGTTGCCAAAACCTCGAAGCATTGATTCTTCTCTAGCTCTATTAAAACTATGGACACCTCTTTTTGACGCTAAGAGAGAGAAGTTTGGAAGGGCCCCTTTATGGGTTAGGTTGTTAGGGCTTCCCCCCCAATACTGGTCCGAGGATGTGTTCGAGAAAATTGGGGACAAGTTGGGGACATTTGTGGAAGCAAACAACTCACACGAACAAACTAGGAGGATCATGTTGATTGTGGGAATTTTGGTCAAGAGAAGGGATACGTGCAAACATCAATTTGACACACAAAGGTATTTTTCATAGCCACGTGTTGGATTATGAAAGTGTTCCCTTTCATTTCGACGATGTCATGGGGTGGGGCACATTCTAGATGCTTGTCCTCTCTTGTTCAAGGGAAAGAATAAATATCCATGAAAGGACACTTCAGACGTACACAAAATAAATGAGAGAAGTATTTGGGTAAGTTGGGTTCTGAGCCAACAAATGCAAGGGTGACCAAGATTTCTTGCAAGAAGGTTAAAGAGGGGGGGGGGAATTGAGCATGGTCATGTGATGGAAATGGAGCATTCTGTAGGTCTAGGTGTTGGATTTTCAACTACAGATATTGTGAATTTGGGTACCGAATCTCTTATCCTTTCTATCTCATCTATGGCATGTTCCTTTTCCTGTCTTAATATGGATAATGGTGTCTTATCTATGGCTCCCATGTCTGTGGAGAAATCACTACCGGGATCAATGAAACCATTAACCTACACTATTCTGACGATTCCCCCCTCCTGTCCAATCACTTAATATGTCTTTGTGTAGTGATGGGACCTCTTCTTCATCTGCTCGGTCAGGGTATTATCTTACATCTTCGATCAAACAAGTCTCTTCTGATCATGGGGGTTTGGGTCCAACCCTTCCTACTAAACCATTGGGTAGGGTTAGAGGTCTAAAATTCCTCATTCCAAATGCCCAGAGTATTGCTTACTATGAAATTGTAGTTGGTCACCAAAAAACGATTCTTGGGGCGCTTAAAGCATCACATCCCCCTGTCCCCTTTCCCCCATGGTTTGTATATCATTTAATTGCAAAGGACTAGCTAGTTCATCCAAGAAACTAGCCTTTAAATGACTTGTTTCCATGGAACATGTTGATGTTACTCTTCTACAAGATATATTTTGTTCTTACGACTTCGTATCTTAGCTATTCGAATTTCTCTTGCATGGTTGTAGTTTTATGGCTTCTGATGTGAATCGCAGATACGGGATTTTGGAATTGGGCTTCAACCTAAAAACCATTAATCCTCTCTCTACCTGGGGTATGGAGATGGTGTTGGGGGTAGAGGTTTTCTCTTATGATCTAGGGATGATTCTAAGTATTGTTAACATTTACACCCCCCACCAAGACAAGGTTCCCTTTTAGAATACTCTCTTGGATCATGGTCCTTTGAAGGAGGATAATGTGGTGATCGACAAAGACCTTAATTTTTCTATCTTTGCTTCTGAAACATGGGGACCAAGATCTCACAGTGATCCTCTATCTAAATTACTTTTACATAATCTTAATGAAAATCATATATGTGATGTGGATCTAGTTAAAAATAATCCTACTTGGCCAAACAAGCAAAAAGTTATAATTTCTAGGAGGTTGCATAGGTTTTTAATGTTCAAATCCTGTCATAGCTCGTATTCCCCTTTTTTGACAATGGATAGGGTATGCCAGGGCAATCAGACCACCATCTAGTTTTCCTAAAGCTCCGAGAAGATCAAAACAAATTAGGCAACCCTTTTAAATTCAACTTTTATTTGTTAAAATAAGAGGCATTTAATAGACTTGTAGCTTAAAATTGGTCTCAATTTGATCCTAAAGTGGATGGTATGGCGACGATCAATTTTTTTTAATATCTAAAGAAACTTAAACAAGGAACTATAAATTGGGCCAAGTAAAAGAAGCAAAGGGAAAACCAAGAACTTAAAGCCATAGAGGAAGATTTGATGAGGATGGAGGATCCCGATGGTGGGGTATATATTTATGAGGAATCTAAATAGAGGCTCATCCAATTGGAAGCCATAAAGAAGAAAATTTTGGATGATGGAGAGGCTACCCGGAGGCTCAAAAGTCGTGTTCTATGGCTACAGAGCAGAGATGAGAACACCAAATTATTTCAGCAATATGCTAAAGACAGGAAAGTCTAGAACACCATGTGGGAATTGTTCATTGAGAAGGGGGAGAGGGTCTCTTATTTTTGGGATTTGGTGGAGCTCAATTTATTAATTTTTGAAGATTGTATGAAGCTCCTCTTTTTGCATCCATTGCTAAAATTGTGTATCTGGCCAGGGTCATTCCTAGATTTGTGGAAGATGCTCACAACGAAGAGTTCATGGCCCTAAATTTTTAGCCTGAGTTGTTGAAATCCATTCACTTTTTTCAAAGGGATAAGAGTCCAGGGCCTGATGGATGGACCATAGAATTCTTTACTAACATGTTTGAACTTATAGGCTAGGATATTTTGAAATTAGTGGAAGATTCAAGTGTTTCTAGCACGATTCATGACCCCTTTAATGCCACATTCATTTCATTAATCCTCAAATAAGACTCGACAAAGTCATTTGATGATTTTAGGCCTATTTCTCTTTGAATGTTATTTACAATATTATTTCCAAGGTTATAGCTAACATATTGAAGCCTATTCTCTTAAGGACAATGTCTAAAGAGAAATTTTCTTTCCTTGAGGGTCGTCAAATCCATGAAGCCATTGGGGCAGCCTAGGATGGTCTTCATAGTCTAAAAGTTCACAAGTTAAAAGGTATGGCTATAAAGATATACCTTTGAAAGGCTTATGATAGGGTGAGTTATCTCTATATACGAATGATACTAACTCACATTGGTTTTTATCTTCCTTTTATAAATTGGATCATGAGTTGTATTTATTATGTATCTTTTGTTGTCCTTATCAATGGAATGACATCCCCTTTTTTTCACGCACATCAGGGATTGAGGAAGGGTTGTCCTCTGTCACCTCTGTTGTTTTTTCTAGTTTCTAAAGGACTTAGCAGGCTTCTTCTAGATGCCAAAAGGAGAGGTGTTCTAAAAGTTATTGTTGTTGTTGATTTATGCTATATCACACATCTATGTTGGTTAACCAGGGAAAATCCTCCATATCCTGTAATGACATGTCTCGTGGAGAGCTTCGATATGCCCTCCAATTCTTTTAGGTGCAAAGCAAACCAATTGAGGATGGACTTAAATACTTGGATTTTTTCTGAAACCTAATGATTATAGGAAAACAGATTGTGCTTATTGGCTAAGCCAGAATGAAGATTGAATTTGTGGAGTTTATGTTGGCTTTCTCGAGTGCGTAGACTAACCCTTATAAATTTGGTTTTAGAGTCCATTCCTATTTTCTGGTCATCTCTATCCTAGATACCCAAATCCATTTTAAATCGGGTTAGGAAAATATGTTGTAGATATATATGTGTAGGAAAAAAATATGGTCATATTTTTGCATGGGTCAGGTGGGACCAAATTTCCCTCCCAAAGGAATGGTGTGGATGGGGCTGAAAACATCCATTTTTTTGTGAGGGCGTTGATAGCTAAGGTTGGTTGGAAGTTGATATATTCAAGTAGTATTTGGTCAAAGGTAGTAACCAATAAATATATCAAAATTAAGTCCCTATTAGACTCAATCAGATCACATGTTAAGCATAAGCCAAACATTTCGATGATCTGGAAGGTAGTATTACAGTCCTTTCCTCTTATAGAAAGAGGACTAGCCTAGAAGTTTGGTAGTGGAGCTCTGGCCTATACCAAGATGGATCCATGGGTGGGGAGTGGTTGAGACTTTCGAATGACCCAACAAATGATTGAATTCTTGCATGATCATGGAAGCTTTAATTTAGCCCAGATTGTTGATCCAGAAAATTTGTCTATATGGGGAGATGGTTGGAAAACTACAAAGCATCTCGAAATCCCAAGGGAATGTTGGAATACATGGAATATATGTGTTTATAATTTAAAGGTGGCTCATGTAAGGATCAATGATAGGGAAGATGAACTAGTCTATTTGTATGCAAATTCAAGAGATTACACTCGAAAATCAAGTTATGTCTTTCTCATTGAAGACAAACTTCTCGTGAACATCACATGGTAGTGGAAGAAGTTGTGGAAGGTTGAATCTCCTGCTAAAACACACCTCTTTCAGTGGTGTCTATTGGAAAACCATGTACATATATGGGATAATTTATCAAGGCTTGGGATCATCGGTCAAAATTGGTGTCCTCTTTATACATGTGAGGTTGAAACGGTAACACATCTTTTTCTCTCCTGCCCTTTCACAAATGTTGTTTGAATTTCTATTCTATTATCTCTGAACATTACCTTTCAATGGAATAGGAACTCATATGCAGAGGCATGGGAATCCTGGTGGAATATCACACATCCAAAAAATATTTGAGCCCTACCTTTGCCCACTTCTTGGGGCATTTGGATTGTAAGAAATGTAGAAGCTTTTTTAAACAACTCATATGTACCTGACTATGTGGTTGCAAAAGTTATAGAAAATTTAACTCTTATCACAGAGCCAATGTTCAATCCAAGGGCACAAGTTATATATGAAGAACATGTTGACTCATCCTTCCCATGGACTTACTTTGACGGGGAAACTTTAGTTGATGGATCTTGTGGTGGAGGCATTTATTTTTATCTACCACATAATCACTCTTTCAAAATGAAACTTGGCCTGGGACATTGAAAAAACAACTATGCAAAACTAATGTCACTTAAATTTCTATTGCATTTTGCTAATGAAAAAGGAATTCACGGAATTCAAATATTGGGGACTCTCAACTTGTTATTAATTGGTTCAATGGCACTACACGTTGTCACATGCACACACTGGGGCCCATCTTGGAGGAAATATTTTACTTGAGATAGTATTTTTATTCTATATATGTTTGTCGCATTTACAGGGAGCATATGAGGAGGCTAATTCTTTGTCCAAAGAAGGTTCTCTTAAGGTAATGGGAACATGGCATATAAAGGAATGTGTGGAGGATCAAGAACATTATTATTATCACAAGCCTTTCATAGAGATGGTTCCAAATGACTGAGCAATATGCTCAAGTTTTTTAATATTGTTCCTTATATTACACAATGATATTTATCTTTTGTCATATTATAGTTTGGACATATATTGGTACGCATATGTTTTGTATATCAGGGTTGTTATTTTCGGTATATGATGAAATTTTTGGACTGATGTTTATGTATGTATAAATTTATATGATGATGGTTGATTTCTGGAATCAATTTGATACTAGAAAAGGTTTTTTAATTGCCTTGGAACACATACAAAATTTAGTTTTCATTTACTATAAATGAAAGTTATGATTTTTTTCCTCGAAAAAATATTATGTAATTAAGTAATTTACTCTTTATAAAGCTAAAAAAGTATTTAAAATGATTGTATAATAATAAGGCTTCACACTATTATAATAATATACTCTAATCCAATTTCCAAATAAAAAGAGGTAGTGATATATTTGGCATTCACCTTTTTTAATCTTGGTCTTGCTAGTTAAGTATGATTTCACTTTTGGATGTTGTTATTGAAGATTATAAGTCAATCTGGAGTAAAAGTTATCTGTTTTAGTGGTTGGTCTTCCCTGGCTTTATGGTGGTCTTCTTTCTTCTTGTTTTCATGGCATGCGCTTGATAATGTTGTGAACTCATACAGAGTTTATGTAATCTGGGATATACTATAGGCATCAGTTGTTGATGTGGTCACTGATATATTGATGAACATCTTCTATTCGGATTGGTGTAATGGATCTTTTTAGGGAGTTTAGATGAACTAGTGTTTCTGGAGAGATATAAGATTGATTTTGGTGAACTCACTGTAACTTTTTATTTTGACTATGAATACAAAGTGATTCAATTCACAAAAAAAGAAGATATTCAACTTTGTTTATCAAAACATACTAACAATTCAATACTTTAGTCTTTTACTACTTTTCAATCTTATTATATTAATAAATTTAATTTGTTGATAAAATTTGGATTTAATATTATTTAAATTTTTTTTTTTTATAGAGCAGTTTAAGGAGGAGACATTTTTCCCATAAATGAATGTAAAATCTGACACGATTTTGACAAATTTTAGTAGATTTTTTTGAAAATCAACATCACAGTTGTCAAGCTACATAATTTTGGGTGCCCCAGAGGTTCTTGAAAGTGCTAAATTTATTTCCACCATAAAAAAAAAACGATTCAGACACTCCCACAGTCGAATTTCTTGAAAAAATATCGGATTCCGACAAGAAATTTGTCATCTAAACGAAATTGTTGCCTTGTTAGAAAACTCCATTTTTTATTTAATTTATAAAAAATATCTATAAATATATTTAAAATAAAATTTATTGAAATGTTATTAAAATAAATTTATTATCAATTAAAAAATAAAATTATTTTCCTTTTATTTAACTTTACACATGGGATTCATTGTGATCGATCATAGTATTTTCCAACAAAAATTTCATTTTCCAATATAGATCATCAATAGCTTTCATATACTAATTGCACCACCCTCTCGTGTGGTTGGTGTCTGGGACTCGACCATCCCACTCAAATAGGACTTATGCATCTAAAAGGGAGGACCGACAGGAGGAGGCATCCTCCTCCATACTATTGAGCTCATCCTAAACATGAGCAGCGGTGAGTTCTCTAAAACGAGAAGTGGTGCCTTGAATCCTATGGTGCATGTGATTTCACCCATGTAGACTTGTTCATGATAAGAAGTAGCTCCTTTTTAGACTTGGCCTCGTTGTCGCGACATGAAGAAACAAATTATCAATAAATTAAGCGTAAAATTTCCTGCTCAACGATTAGAGTAAGATCAGAGAGCTCGGAAATGATGAAACCAATGCAAGAAAGATCAATCTAGGAACCTAATTCCATAGTGCTTGATTACTAGAGTCAAAATAAACTAGTTTAGTGACCCAAGTACTTAGTACATGTAGTTGCACCATTTGTAACCAAATTTATTCAAACCATCTATTAGCCCATTTCCCAAAGAGCTCTCTTGAAAATAGAGTGAGTATAGAAACACATTGAAGGAAAAAATAAAACTAGCCTCTCAACCCTGTGTCTGAAAAAGAGACCTTCACCAGCTTCAAACTTATTGACCCATTAGGCCTCTTTGCACCATCAAGGCTTTAAAATACCAACATTATAATAGAGTAACCACACAGGAAATCGAACATCAAATTTGAATAGAAGGGCATAGGAATTTACCTCGGAAACCTACATAGTTGACAAAGGAGAAAATATCCAAGGGCCCAATTGAGCCACACATGTGCAAAAGTTAGAATTATATAATGCAGAGCCATAATGATAATACAAAAGTGAAACTATTCTTGCGGGATAATATTGTTGGCCTTTCATTTTGCCTTGTTCTAATATCATTTTTTCTATTATTATTCCATTTGTATACCCAAACTAAACCTCATTATCCTATGGATCCATGCTCCTAAGCTTAAAACTTGGCAAAAAAATGTTTAAGAGAAAAAAATGTTTAAGAGATATTAATTGCTTAATCTATTTCATTCCCTAAGTTTTTGATAGGTTTTAATAGTTTTTGGAACTTACATTTACCCATAAAGGATTGTAGTTTAAGTCTTGCACCAACTATGGAGTTCTAGTACCTAAGTTTGAAGGTTTTCCTATATGCGTCTGCGCATAAGGAAATGAAGAAGATGGATTTTTGAGATATGGTCCTTAGCATGGTGTGTGTCCCTTGGTTTGCACCCAAGTTACACGTGGCGATCTCATGAGCATGGGTTTCTTAGTCAAAAACATGTTGAATTACGAGCCCTGAACTTTCAGGGGATTTCTGGTGAAACAAGGAACAATTTGACAATTCTAGAACATGGGTTTTGTGCAAAATAGTCTAATTTGATTCATCATTAGCGGATTCTTAAAATCTATTAGGGAGATATGGATGTTTTCCTAATATGGGGTTTCTTATATTTATGTTGCAACCTATTTTTCAAGATACTCATTGAATTGCAATTCGTATCTGAAAGACTCCACCTATAACATATGATATCAAATCATGGTTCTCCATTTTTTTAAAACGTATGGATGGTTTTCTCGAATCAGAGGAAATTTGATTTCGTTATGGTTGTAACTATTATTGATACTCTATTGAAGGTTCGATTTTATCTCTGCAGATGGTGGTCTTCCAGAATGTAATATATTAGGGAAAAAAAGGAGAACTAATGGTTATGCTTAATTGAATTCGTGGGAGATCACCACAATCTATTGTTGTCATTATTCAAAATTGATGGATCACATGTTGTGATCATATACTATGTTTTTCTAATCCAAAACGTCAACTTTGTACAATGGTGTTCTTTTGATTTCATTTCTCTAAGTCTTTAGGAGCTTGCTGCTAGTTGGTAAGGGCCCATCAATCGGGAATGCAATGATCGTGTTGTATCATTGAATATAATATTTTGAATGTTAAAAAATATTTAGTTTTATTGAAATTTCCATATGCTAGTGTTCAATTTCTTATGTAATATCAACAATTTCTTTGTTGGGATTGGTAGTTTATTTCAACTCTCGAGATAAAAAGTAATAATATTTGTATTTTCTTAGTGATAATAGTTTCATGGTTTGTTTTTATGGTGAAATTTTAGTTAACACTGATTAATGTGAATTTACAGAGTTATTCCTTATTTTTTTTCCTAGGATCTCTACCACTCCGTTATAAACAACTGAATATGTCAAGATTGTTTTCATGATCTAGTTAGAGCCAACTTATTGCACGTAGATAGACTATCTAGATGCAAAGGTGCAACATCGCCACTTAGACTTGTTGTGCTCGGTGTGTTAGTTGTGATTATAAGTGTGCGAAACTTAGTGTTAATTAGGAACTTTGGAGATATTTCTCTTAAAACTAGTAAATTCCACTTTAGGTTGGTAGCCCACACATGAGGTTTTTAGTAACCTTATATTTCTAATTAATTTGAATGCCAATTTAGGTGAAACTCTGTGTTTAATTTCAGATAACATGTTGCCTTTAATTGTGGATAGTCACTGGAAATATCTTTCATTCCAAATCCAGCCTTGTATAAGGTATCATGAACACTTAATTTGATAAGTGAAAGATTGCACCTGGTACCTTGAGAGGGATTTGGATGAGAGAATTGGTTTTTGGCCTTTGAATTTGATTGATATTCCTTGGTTGATAATTACGAAGATAAAAATTTCATAGACACATTCACGCATAGATCGATGATCTAGACATGATAACATGTAGAGCCATTATTTTTTCTCATGCTTAATACTAATCACAAGGATGGAGTGCAGATGTTAATATTTTTTTTTGCTCGGATTTTTTTATGCTTGGATGAATGATATGTGGATTAAAGTGTGATTTTCTTTCTCTTGGTCACGTGTTTTGTCGACATAATTTGTTAGCATAAACTAGAATAGGCTCTAATATTGAATTTCTTATGCTAGCATCTCTAAGTATTATGATCATGATTCGATAATTAAGTGTTGGAAATATAATACATATAATTTACCAACATTTTTGGCATCATTGCAATGAATGTGATAAAAAGGGATTAAAGCATTGATATTTTATTTATTTTCTAATTTCTACCAACACTTGTGACTTGGGGGAGGAGAAACAATAAGACCTAAGGATGCCCTCGTTTCAAAATATTTGAAAAGGGTCCTAGCCTATTGCATCCAATTTAGTTAGTTTCTCCAAAGTCTTGTCATGTGGTTTAATGTGTTTTTATACAAATTTGTTTTATTTTATTTTGACTCATCAAAAGGAAGAAGATAACTCATGATGAACAAATAATTGGTGACAATACGTCTTAGTAACGTGAAGGCACCCAAGTACATGAAAAATATTGCTTTGGATTTGTTTTCCTTTAACATATTTCATTTACCTCTTTAAGAAATTTTTATTTGGGTGTTGTAAGAACCCCCCCTATACTAATCCATTGTAGTAATTTACAGAGTAAGTTCCATAGATCAAGAACCAAAGGTCACCGCTCACAAACAGTGTAGAAATTTGCTGAATAATGATTAATTATCCACCGAGACTATCCTGATCACATACAATTCGAATTTATATGCAACACATAATCTCTTCCACTCAACTCAACTCAGATCATCACACATGCGGAAATAAAATCAAGCGATAACACATCAAATCATCATACACATTAACACAGTATGTATGGGGAAATCTTATAGCTGAAAACCCCGCATCTATTGTGTATATTATAATGGAGAAATCAAGTAACAAACTCAGTACAATACTCCTCACAAGTACTCAGTACTTTCTCATACAGTTACTCACAATCTAGCTCAGTTTTGAACAGGTTACTGGTTCAAAAATCACCGCCAATTGCCTTGCCTCTATTGCGTGTTTCAATGCTATGGGATGGCCTCTTTATATAGATAAACCACTAGCCTGAACTGCGCAATCCTCATGGGCTTACTCCTCCTATCTGTGTGTTGCAAATAGCAACAGTATAGTCACAACTGATAGCTAACTCCACCCTTTCATCTACCTCTTTCATTGGTCTCCACTGAACCGATCATGCACTGTAGTGAACTGATGTGTTCTTGAGTTGAATAATGAGTTACTAATTAATGAATTAAATAATATTTAATTCACTCCACTCATAACTAATTGATTAGCTAGTTAAATTAATCTCAACTAGTTCAACTAAAATAAACAGAACACAACTCCACTAGCTGTCTCATTAACTCCACCAAAATTATACCACTGAAGTCCTAACTGAAGTCAACCGTGCATGATGCCATCAAACCCTTGGGAATAGCATAATTCCTCTGTCAGATGCATGAGCCACTTCGTAGGCTCGAACTGAAGTGTCCAAGAGAGTAACCGTCATATATTCAAATATTATGGTAAATAATATTTGGATTGCTTTAAGGAGAGTGCGCCTAAAATAGACTTCGACCTCTTTGACTCAAATAGAGGGTTCTATCTATTTTTACCAACATGACCAATACTCCAAGAATAACATACTGCAATCCCCGGACCATGCTCCATATGTCTAAAAATAGACATAGTCTAAAAATAGACTTTGTGCCAGAATTTGCCTGCGGGCCCACTTAGTGAAGGCGACTTCATTTCACTAAGCTCCATCACCTGCCGCATTCTCACAAACATATCACAAATCAGTACACCAGTATAATCACGTGGTTAAAACCCTCAAAGAGGGAAACAGTCCACGGCCTGAGCCAACGCGGCCACTTCAGACAATTTATTAATATAAAAAGAAAAGTTACATATGTTTCTCTCATAAACGGTTATCGGACAAATGACCCTCCATGCTCTTTAAATAGAGATCATGGAGACCAATCGGGTGTTAAGCCACGGATCAAATGTCGTTAATACCAAGGAGAGAGTGAACCGTCGGATCACTACAAATCGTGACCGTCAGATTATAAGTTACAAATGTACATAGTAAAGAAACACACTTTACCTAACTCTACACTAGACCAAGTTATACTTAACTATTTCCTATGTATCGGAATATCCTAACATCCCCCCTTAAGAACAACTTGGGATAGGATTGAAAGATTTACAAATTTGACACAAAAGGAGACTATTTCCTATGTGTCGAAATATCCTAACATCCCCCTTTAAGAACAAATTGGGATAGGATTGAAGGATTTACAAAAGGGACACAATAGGAGAAGGAAGGAGGCATTAGAGCCTATCCCCCCTTAATGACAACTTTCATGAACTCCAAGCATGGATCGAAGTTTGGTAAACTTCGCTTCTATGAGAGCCTTTGTAAAGATATTGGCTACTTGATCATTGGTTGGACAGTACTGCACTTCAAGAACACGATCATGAATGAGCTTTCCGATGAAGTGTATGTGGAGTTCAATGTGTTTAATACGCTGATGCTAAATTGGATCTTTATATAGCTTAATGGCACTCTAATTATCACACCATAGTGTAGTTGGATGTTGTTGATGGAGACCAAATTTAGACAAGATCTGACGAAGCCACATGGCTTCCTTGTTGGCTTCAACTGCACCACGATACTCTATTTCTGCCGAAGAAAGAGAGTTGACACTTTGTTTCTTACAATACCAAGTAATAGGTCCTGAATCGAGAGTGAATACATATCCTGCAGTCGACTTTTGATCATCAGGGTCACCAGCCCATTCAGAATTAGTGAAACCAAACAACAATGGAAATGCTTCTACGCTATAATGAATCCCAAACTGAATAGTACCTAAAATATGTCGAAGTATTATTTTGGCTGATTTCTAGTGACATTCATGAGGTTGGTGCATAAATCGAGCGACAAGACCAACGACAAAGGAAAGTTCAGGATGGGTATGGGTTAGATACAAAAATTTACCAACAAGTTGATGATATAAGGTAGCATCAACGTCAGGGGTAGTACAGTTGACTAAAAGCTTGACTCCATACTAAAATGGAGAAGGGGCTGGCTTACAGTATTCCATGTGAAAGTGGTGTAGAAGATCACAAGCATACTTGGACTGAGAGAGGGTAATGCCCTCTTGGATTTCAAGACTTTGAAGACCAAGGAAATAATGCAAGTGTCCTAAGTCTGTCATTTCAAACTTATTTTTGAGGCTAGACTTCACATGGTTTATATGGTTTGGATCACTACCAGTAAGGATAAGATCATCAACATAAAGAACAAGGATGGTGAAGGATTTACCCACTTTCTTGGTGTATACAGTGTTGTCAGAATGACACCTAGAAAAGCCATTATCTAAGAGAAATCTATCGATTTTAGCATACCAAGCCCGACGAGCTTGTTTGAATCATAGAGAGACTTCCTAAGGTGACAAACAAGGGTGGAGTCTTTTTGGATAAATCCAAGGGGTTGTTCCATGTATATTTCTTCATGCAAATCTCCATGTAAGAAGGTAGATTTAACATCCATCTGATGGACTTCCCATTTAAAGGAGGCAGCAAGGGAAAGAAAAAGGCGAATAGAATTCATTTTGGCAACAGGGGAGAAGGTTTTAGTATAGTCAATGCCTTCAACTTGTGAAACTCCTTTAGCGACAAGATAAGCTTTATGTCTATCCACTTTTACATCTGGTCCAAACTTTGTTTTGTAAACCCATCTGCATCTGATAAGTTTTCCTCCTTTTGGAAGAGGAACAAGATCCCAAGTATCATTCGCCAATAAGGAGCGATATTCTTCATTCATAGCTTCATCCCAATCTGGATGACCAGAGGCTTCTTCAAAGGTTTCTGGATTGGGATTTTCTAGAACTTGAGCCAATAAGGAAGAGGCTCTTTCAAACTGAGAACGTGTACGTCATCGATTGGCAGGGTCACCTGCAAGAGAACTTGCTACATCCTGAGTAGAGCAGAGCCATCTTGGAAGCGGTGGAGTATAAGGAACAATTTCAAGAGGTGGAGGAGGATTTTCATCCTCACTGTCATCATTTGAAATAGAAGGAATGCTATTAAAAATAGAAGAGAGAGAGAGAGGTGGCACATATTCCAAATCAGGCTCGCATGCCAAAGGTGGCACACCCACCGAACTAGGCTCACAAGCCGATATATTTTCATCAAATTTTACATCTCTTCTAATGATTATATTTTTGGATTTTGGTTGAAGAAGTTTATATCCTTTGACATCTTCAGAATATCCAACAAAAATGCATTTTTCACTCTTAGCTTCTAAGGCTTTATGTTTCGCATCTGGAATATGGGCCCAAGCATCACTTCCAAAAACACAAAAGTGACGTACATCTGGTTTGATTGAGCTCCAATCTTCTTTTGGAGTTATATTTTTTAAAACCTTAGTAGTAGTGCGATTTACTATGTAATTTGCACAGTTAATGGCTTTTGCCCAAAAATTGAGACAAAGTCCTTTAGATTGAAGCATACAATTAGCCATTTCTTTTAAGGTGTGATTCTTCCTTTCAGCTACACCATTTTGTTGTGGGGTATATGGAACAGTATGTTGCAATTGAATGCCATGCTCAGTGTAGAAGTTGATAAATTTGTTGTTAACATATTCTCCTCCATTGAGTGATCTTAACTTAAGAATTTTATGTCCAGATTGTTTCTCAACAAAGGCCTTAAAGGCCAAGAACATGTTAAAAAATTCACTCTTGAGTTTTAAGAAGTATACCTAAGTGTGTATGGAAAAATCATTAATGAAAGTTGAGAATTATTTGCAACCACAGAAAGAAACAACAGGAAGTGGACCACATTAATCACTGTGTACAAGCTGCAAAGGGGTTGAAGCGTGCCAAGAGGCACGTTTGTCAAAACTATCCCAATGATGTTTTCCGAGTACACATCCGGAGCAAACACCATCTTGGCAAGATACCATAGGAAGACCCATCACCATATTTTCCTTACATAGAGTTTGAAGAGAGCGATAGTTTAAGTGACCAAATCGCTCATCCCAAAGTTTTCTCACTTCATCATTATGAGAAACAAAAACGGAGGGAAGACATGATGATCCAAAGTTGTCAAACTTATACAACCTTGTGGAATCATCAGCAATGCCAGTAGCTAAAATATGTTTAGCATCTTTGAGGTCCTTGATTACAACATCATGAGGTGAGAATTCTACTATTTTCCCTTCACCTGAATGAGTTATCTAATAAACAGAGAGAAGGTTGCATGACAAGGTAGGAACACATAGTACATCATTAATCCTACAACACTAAGAGATCTATCATCACCAACATAAATATTTTTGGTGTTACAGTCATTTAAAGAAGAAAACGTGGCTTTATTTTTGACCATGTGATAAGAAGCTCTAGAATCAATGAGCCACTCATGAGAATGAGAAGAGGAAGATACGTTTAATGCATAGCCAGATCTTGATGCTTGACAACCACAAGTAGAAAGTGTCATTCCTGAATATGACGGTGAAGAGTGCTCCAATTTGATGTTGTGCTTCTTCATTGTTGCTTCTAAGGCTTCCATCTTCTTAAAACATTTGGACTCTATATGGCCATCACGATTGCAAAAGTTTCAATGTCTATCTATCTTCTTTCCTTTGTTTTTATATTCTTTATCATTTTGGTGAGTTGCTTTTTCAATTTGCGGCTGAAATTTCTTAGGACCCTTGTTTGGTTTCGGACCATACTTTTTAGGATACTGCTTCTTAGGAATAAAAAAAGGGATGCTTGTAGGTGATTCCTGAAGAAATGATGGCTTCTCTAGTGGAATGGAAGGTAGAAACAAATACAGAGTAAGCAGGGCCAAGCTTAGCAAGAATGCAATAGATGAGGCTACTATCTTCCTTTTTGACCTTACAACCTTCTAAAAGAAGTCTAAGGATCTTGAATTTGGACAAAAAGTCTTAAATAGAGGAGAAATTATTAGGGTCCAAAGTAAGCAACTCATTTTCAAGCTGGTGAGCCCTGATTTGATTTTGAATGCCAAAGATAGTATTTAGCTTATCCAGAGCTTCATGAGGGGTGTCAATGTCAAGGATATGAAATCGAAGATATTGAGCAATGGAAATTCCTATCAACCCTCGTGCTTGATCTTGTTTATTTTCCCATTTAGTGACTTTATCATCATCAGAAGGTTTATTTTTTACCCCTATGGCTATTTTGTAAAGCCCTTTCCTTTTAAGTATATCTACCATGTGAGGTAGCCATTGGAAATAATTGGTGTTGTTAAGAATAATCGGGCATGCACTTTCCATTTTTTTTATTTTTAACTAAAGCCAAGAAAAGCTAAAACTAACTGCTCCAATGGAAAGATCTCGAAAAATTAGGCCGTTTAAAAAAAAAGGCTCGAAAAACGGCTTCTGGATGAAGAAGCTACGCCTTTGTGAAAAGATGAGTTGAAGATGTCGAATAGTTACAGGAACGGGATGAAGTGCGACTTAAAAAAAAAAAAAATCCGCCCCTTTAAAAAAAAAAAATTTACAAAAGAACCTTGAGAAAGAGATTTGAACCCAAGACCTCTATTCTCATAAACTAACCCCTCACCAAGTGAGATAGTAAAATGATTTTGTTATTGTCTGAAAGGAGGAAAGGGGCTTCTTCTTCTTCTTCTTTCTTTTTTTTTCTTTTTTTTTTCACTATTTCTGATTTCCCGAGATTGCACAAAGACGCGGGGAAAGAGCATACGTAGCAACAAAAATCCCTTTTCTTGTTTCTGATTTTCCGAGATCGCACGTAGCGCAAAGCAAAGATAATACACATAGAAGAGGTTATAGATCCAGAAAATAAATAAAACCTAAAAACCAAAAATAAATAGAGGAAACCTAAATAAGCAGAACTATTAACAAATATAGCTGCAAAACAGATGCTTTATACCTCTAGATCTAAACTGTCATAACTTGGGCAGCCGGAAACCTTTTCGCATGAAACGAAAGGCGTTCCTCACTGTAACAGACGGTCCGGACACAACAGAGTAGTTCTCCAAGCCCAAAAAGGTTCATAAATAGTATATCTACAAAACCGCATTTGCATGCAATCAAACCGGCTTTGGATTTTGATCAAAAAATGACGCGGACCTCAAAATAGCTCTGATACCATGTAGGAATTTATAGGGTAAGTTCCGTAGATCAAGAACCAAAGGTCGCCGCTCACAAATAGATCACAAATCAGTACACCAGTATAATCACGTGGTTAAAACCCTCAAAGAGGGAAACAGTCCATGGCCTGAGCCAACGCGGCCACTTCAGGAAATTTTTTAATATAAAAGAAAAGTTACATATGTTTCTCTCATAAATGGTTACTGGAAAAATGACCCTCGATGCTCTTTAAATATAGATCATGGACCAATCGGGTGTTAAGCCACGGATCAAGTGTCGTTAATACCGAGGTGAGAGATAACCATCGGATCACTACAAATCATGTTCGTCGGATTATAAGTTACAAATGTACATGGTAAAGAAACACACTTTACCTAAATCTACACTAGACTAAATTATTCTTAACTATTTCCTATGTGTCGAAATATCCTAACATCCATGTGTTGGATAGGAATTAGCAACTAGCAAAGTGACCGCAACGAATTTTCAAGAACTTGTTGGAGAATGTTACTCCAAGAACTCTCTCAAATTCTAGCAACGACTAGAAAAATATTTTCCTTTCAGGAAGCGAAATTCTTGGCACCAACCAAGAGCATATTTACCTCTCTAGAAGTGAATAAAATATCAATAGTTTAATGAGGCACAAGAAAATATAGGAGTCTTCCCTAATCGTTTTTATCAATCTACCAAGGAGACTGAAGAATCATGGGTTGAGTTTTATGGAGAGAATTAATTAGAACCTGAGATCAAAGAGTTATTTACATGCATATCATCAAATCCATCATGTGCTCAAGAGAATAGTCATCTTATAGCAAACAATCTGCATGGCATGGTAAAGGAGGACATACAAAGTGGACCAAATTAGCAACACAACCAAGAACAATACGACTACATTGAATGTTGGTTCTAAACAATTACCAAGAAAAATCACCACTCTCTTCTTAAACAACTTTTGACACCACATCATTTGAAACAATTGGTTTCTCATATTGTGGTATATATTGAAGCCTACCTTTCAAACCTAGTTATGAGTATACTTGTAATATTGTTACACGCATGGCTTCACTGGAAGTGCTTTGTTACTTGAGGGGGAATGTTCTTTCTCAAAGTAGGGTAGAATAGTACAATAAATAAATGAGTAAAATAATAAAGATAAAAATAAGTCTAGTTGTGAAAACCAGGAAACTAGCGCAACTAGACATCGATTTGGCTTGAAAACCAGGTCTCGTGGGTAAGATCCACAGTAGACTATGTAAGTTCATATTGGTTCCATCATTTCTTCAAAATATTTTTTTGTATTCTCGAGTTGGCTAATGTGGAATTCCTTAAGGCCCACCTTCCATCAGATATTTCCTCGTCGACTTTAACACCTTATATGGGATCTAGATCAAAAATACTAAGTGCCTTGGAGTTTGCATACATCAATGGAAAAATTCATCGCTAACAACAAGGGAATACTTCAATTTCCTTGGTTTCCAAATCCCACAGGTGACTCGAATTCAACACATCCATTCCTACCTATCAGAATACACTCTTGCACCTCGACACTCATTAACATTATTGGCAGGTTACCTCACACTAGTTAACAATGTCCATCAAGTGTCGATAATCCAATGATTTATTTCTATATTCAACTTTAGAAAAATTTATTCACGTAGATAAAATTATGCTAGATATGGGTTTATCGTTTGCGATTCTAACATTGATTGTAGCAGCATGCCAACAAATATGGGGAATCCAATCTCAAACATCACCTTACAGTCCTCTAGTTTTAGTTTGGTTTCAACATTCTTTCCTCCAAGCATGTATATAGCCTCAATTTCAGTTCAGGAAAATAACAACAAATGTCTACCAACATCAACATTTATTCCATCAACTACCAACACTCACCCATCATCTCTTAGTTTTAGTATGGTTTTAGTATTTTCAATAAAAATGAGCTCAATTTTTTCAATTTTTTGATAGATTTGCAGCTGTGAAAAATCATTGATTACAATAACTATAAACTATTCTCCTAACTAATGGAATTTATTTGTCTTCAATTAATTAAATTAATGACAAATAATGAATAACTCATTGCTGAAATCTTCCAAATTAAATAAATGCGTTGCATAAATAAATCTAGAAATGAGAAAAGATATGCACACAATTAACACAGTTATTTTGGACTAATGTCCCCAGAAAAACCCTGAAGGGAAAACCGGTGCAGCAGATGAGGGTTTATATTATTATTATGCAGTAGTAAAATTTGATTACAATAATCTGGATTCCGCACTAGAAATCCTTCAGCAAATAATCTAGCCAAATAATTTGGAGAAAAAATATACCTTCTACAAAGTAACTTAGCCTCTCTCTGGCCTGCTCACACTGCATCTTGGTTTCTCACTTTATTGGGATGCACAAGTCTGGAGGACCTCTGAAACTACCTCTAACTAGGTTTTATAGCCTCCCTCCACCTCTGAAAAATATTCTCTCTTCCTTCCATGCTAATATCTTGCCTCCGACAACTAAAAAAACTTCTCCTGGCACTCACACTGGGGTTTCTAACTCACTAGCACTGCATGGACAACTTCTTTGTAGAAAGACTAAACCTCCCTTTTGTTGCCTCTCAAGCACTAGAAAATCACTATGAAATTCCTCTGGAATTTCTCTTTGCTACTCCATCTCTCTCCTACTCTCCTTCTGGCTAGAATTTTCTTCCTTGTTGAAGCTGCAACTGGATAACTCAACCTGCCAAGGAAACTCACTCTCCACAATCGTTTCTCTCCTCATCCCGTCAATTTTCTCTTATAATCTCTCACTAGAGCTTCAACAACCATGATTAAACCCTCATCAACTGCTAGGATAATCTTATAATTGACCATGTAAGTCTCTAGAGAAATCTCAATAATACTCAATTAATTCCATTTATTTAATCAATTTCCCTAAGGTAGACTTAGGTATTTTTTAATTATCAATCAATTAATTTAATTGAGTGGTGTCTAGGTGTTTTCACCCGAAACCTTTTCTGTGGTTTAGAGATCTCGTGTTCCTTAGTCTCTTAGATATAAATTGATACTAGAAGACATGTTCGATGTTATAAAAACTAACACTTCCTCTTAGTAAGGAAGGTGTTCTCTCTCTCCACTATTATACCCTCTGACACCTGGATAACCTTGCGTTGCTGATGTTTGAATAACTTCCTCCACTTATCTAGGTTGACCAATTTTGTCACTGGAAATCACTGTGAAGAGAATGATTCCCATCAAGCTTCTGCACAAACTCTGATCTACTCATACTACTGCTGCAACTACTACAATGATGAGTCTGATCTCCCGAGACCTTGAAGTGCTAGCTTCCATAGGGTTGTTCCCTCTAAATCTATACTCCCTCTGAGTCTTGATCTCCCTATAGGAAATATCTTTTCTACTTCTGTCAGTTTGAATTGCAACTACAATTCACACTTCCTGTGTCACTGCAACTACTTATGTCTTTAAATAATCTAACTACAAGTAGCTCGACTATTGTCTATTTGACTACATCTTGTTGACACAGTGTTACTACAACTAGATCTACATCTCTCTATCGAGCATCTGAATGCAACTAGTTATCCTAACATTCCTACTACTGAATATTGTGGGCCCCTATAGCAATGGTAATGATCCCACTGCAACAGTTGGAATTGATCAACATGATCTCCTTGTAACATCTAGATCATGCCCAATTTGGCACCCTCCTGTATCATGCTCCTCCTCTGTTAGGCCCCGAAATTGTCATGTTTAATTCACATTCTCACCCTATGCTTACTCATAGTTTTCATTGTTATTACTATAATTTTGCACAATTGTTGGGCTAGTAACTTAAACTTGGAGCATGATTAGATAATTGTTCATTATTTAACCTATTTTCTTTATTTCGATAATATTTGCATCAAAATGATTATCAATGATGGTGCTTGTGTTTTTTTCAGGAAGGCGTATTAAATCAAGATCAAATATACACACGCATCAACAATTAATTGCACCAAGTTTTGTTCTTGCACCAGCACTCCTATACTAGGATTCCTGCACCGATTTGGGGCTTCGACATCTCAACATGCTTGCAGGGAAAACCAAAGATGGTTATTGTCCAAAATAATGTTATGACACCTTCCCATGAGTCGGATTGCACCCAAGTCGAATGTGTGTGTCTCTAGAAACAAATCAACAAATATGCTCAAAATCTACATAGTTTCCAAACTGCCATGTTTGACCTCAATTTGTGTGCATCTAGAGGCGAATCTAAAAAATACGAGCAAATGGGTTTTGTACCACTATAACATATTATCTAGAACTTGAACTATTTCCCACAATTTGTATTAGTCTAAAGGTTACACGCGGGCCTTTGAAGTAGTTTTATAAAAAAAAAGAAAATTTTTCCATAATTCTAGGATCTTGCCCAGATTTGCCAAAAAATGGAAAATTCGTATCAGATCTGCATTTTCTGAATGGGACGATGGTTTTACTGGTCTCCTATTGATGGTAAATAGTTGTGTTTAAATCCCTCATCTTGTTTTCAAGGGATTGGTTTGTCTAAAGCCAAATTTGTAATGTACAAATATTTAAAAAAAACAAAGTTATGTTAGAGAGGGGTTTGGGGGGGAACCATTCATTATACTTTCACGTTGTTGGATCAAGTTTAGGGGGCTCTCCCCCCTTCCCTACGATCATTTGGAGGTTGGATTCTTTTTTTTGTAATGCATATTTTCATAAGACTTTGAATAAAGAAGGAGCTAATGCTAGTTCTATTCATTCTGGGTTATTGTTTTATGTGATGAGTTGCTTGTGCATTTGATTCCACGGCTTTCGTAAAGGGAAACGAGCTGGTTGACTAGGGACCAGTCAAATTAGCTTATTCTCCCTCTTTTTATAAAGCTTTTTAAATATTTGTATACAATTTCAGAGCAGAGAAGTGTTTCGTTTATGTATCTAGTTAACAGATTTATGTTTCCTTCATGAACTGTGTGCTTCTCGGATCTGAGGTTTGACAGTGTGGTTGTGTGTATCTATCCAAGGTTGTTGTAGAATTTCCTTTCTTTCCTTTGATGCATTGCTTTATTTCCCTTCTCTTTCTAAAAATGTGTGTTTCAATTTAAATTCTCAAGTATACTTCAATCCTGCAAGTGTGGTTTACTTCAGCAAGAGTGTTTTATTCATGCAAGTCTATTTCATTTCCTTTATGCAAAGCATGTTTCATATCTGAGTACAAGTTTGTGAATACTTTTAGCAAATGTTTTTAACTTAGGTTTGGTTCATTTGGTTTATTCACATCCCCTTGGTGTTAATGAAACTCTATCCACATCATCGGATCTGCAACTGCGCTGACTTCCTTGTGGGAATAGCTTAGTTGGAGATTGGAATCTGTTGCAGTAACCCTTGATCTAAAACATCCATATTAGGAAGGCGCAAATATTGTTCATGCGATGACAACCATTTGAGAAAGAGGGAATGATTTGTTTCTTATATTAGATGCTTATCTTTACATGAAGAACTTTCTATTACGATATAAATCTCTTTTGATTCTTGCAACACCTTTATTTTTGAATGAAAGAGTAGCTAAGAGTTATTTGATTCCACATTGTTCATTTACGATTCTTTCCCTTGATCTGATTTGTTTTCAACTTATTTATATTTAGCACCCTTTATATTTTATGCAAGTGGTTGGGAACATAGAAACTTAGTGCAGGAATATTGGTTCCATAAGAACAGGAACACCATTCTCAGTACAAGAATCAATATCCTAGTATAGGGACAGTGCACCCTGGTGCGGGAATCCTGAGTTCTAGTGCTAAGTGAAAATACTCAGTGCAGGGATAGAATACACTTCTAGTACAGGAACATTGTTCTAGTACAGGAATATTGTTCCAGTGCAGTAACTCTGTTCCAGTGCAGGAACGCTGTTGCGGTGCAGGAACGTTGGTTCATTCCAGGAATGAAACATTCATAATAGAGACAGATTTAACTATACTTTGAATTACTCCTTTTGTTTCTTAAAGCACTGAGACTCAATCACAGGGATCTATTCCTTTATTTTCTAGATTTCTTTGGATTTGGTTGCAAAGATGTTTTAATTTTTTTGTCAAAGTTTGTGCCAAGTATTTTTCTTGAGTGAATCCAGTTTCCAGAATGGTGTGGTGTCATTACATTAACTAGTGCAGGTTGTTGAAGTCCTTATCTGGAATTTCCAGTGTTGCGCCTCTAAGTTTATGAACTCTCGGATTGACAATTAAATATTAGGTTGTTTATTACACCCAACATTTTGGCGTTGTTTCCAGGGAGGTGCTCAGGGGTTGACCTTGGTGACTTGTTGCATTTGGTTTTCTTTTCACCTACTTTTTCTTGCAAGGTTTTGTTTCCATTCCTGAAAATGAACTTTTAGTGTGGTTTTATTTCTTGCTAAAGCATACTGGGCGATATTTCTAGAGAGCTCACAATATTGGTTTGTTTCCTTTTCTGCAAATGAATTTTTAGTGTGGTTTTCTTGCTTGCTGAAGCATTACTAGATGTTATCGTCAGATAGCTCACATGATTGGTTGTTTCCTTTTTTGCAAATGAATTTTTAGTGTGGTTTTCTTGCTTACTGAAGCATGCTCGATAGTATTTCCAGAGATCTCACAAGTTTGGTTTGTTTCCTTTTCTTCAAATGAATTTTTAGTGTGGTTTTATTGCTTGCTGAAGCATATTGGACAGTATTGCTAGAGAGCTCACAAGCCTGGTTTGTTTCCTTTCCTGCAAACTAATTTTTAGTGTGGTTTTCCTGCTTGTGGAATCATACTGGACAGTATTTCCAGAGAGCTCACAAGCCTAGTTTGTTTCCTTTCCTACAAACAATTTTTTTTTTAATTTTTTTGGGTGTTGTAAGAACCCCCCTTATGTGCTAATCCATGTGTTAACAGGATCTTCCAACTAGCAGAAGAAAAATGGTCAAATTCTTGACAACAGATGCACTCCAGGAGCTTTCTCAGATCTTAACAGTAGCTGGTGTCTCTACTTCCCAGGAGGAACAAATCTTGGCAGAAGTCAAGAGCAAATCCATACTTTTAGATGTGATGAAGGAACAAAATTCCCATGAGTCATCCCTTCAAGAAGGTCGAGAAGCTTTCTTTAATATATTTTTCAATCTAATGAGTAAATTGAAGAATCATGGATTAGACCGGATGAGGAGGAAGAGCCATTGGAAATAAATATTGAAGATTTCTTGACATTTCTATCACAATATCCAACTTGTACTCAAGAAAACAATCAAAAATCCTTGGAAGATCGACATGATATGCCAGAAGAGGGGACACCACTAGTTACTAATGAATCAGAAGACCAAGAATATGTGAACCCTATTGAATATTGGTTCAAAACAATCATTGGTTCACATTATTCTTCTATCATTCGACAACTCTTGGTATCATATCAATTAAAGTAGCTAGTTTCTCATACTCTGGTATGTGTTGGAGTTTATTATTTAAAATTGAGTGTGAGTACATTTAGCATTTTGTTACGCACATGGTTGCTTTGGAAGTACTCCTAAACTTGAAGGATATCTTCCTCTGTTTAAATTAAGGTAGGGTATTATAGAAAAAATAAATAAAAATTTCATTTGGAATAAAAATTGTTATAGAAGCACTCTTAAAACTGCAATTCCCTAAGGCACAGCTATTGAAATTTCCATTATTATGCACTCTTGTCAAAAGCAATTCACTCTTAAAGCCTCATATTTTATAAAGTGACTTTGATTATTGGCCAAAATTATTCATTGGGTCAGTTAAGGATATTGTTATAGTTATGTTTAATATTTTCCATTCATAAGCCTAATAACCTACTTATGGCCTATTCATTATAACAGATTGTCATCCAAGAAACATTTTCAAGTTTCTCTTCAAAGGTATTGATGAAAATCCTCCTATGGTGGACCACTCTTACAAAACCCTAACAGACTCTCATAACAACCATAGCATGATCAACTCGAGGAATCTTTCAGTGACTATCTAAAATGTTTTCTTTAAGTGAGTATTTAGGGTAGAAGGACCAATCGATAAATATTAGTAATTAAAAACTTTACACGCCATCTCGTGCTCTTAAGGAGAATATTTTCCTCCCCTCATATTAAGTAACCTATTTAAGGTTAATTATAATAAGAGTTTCTTTTAAAATGATTAATTAAGGGGTGGGAGGTCGCATTACGAGCCGACCTACCATGATCATGGGTCCTAACGAGAATAACATTACCGCTACCGGTCACCAAGAAATAGTAATGGCTTTCAATTGAAAATATGGAAGACAAGAGGTCTCGTCACGAGCCGGCTTGTTCATTCTAATTAGTTCTTGTGAATGGCATTATTGTTAGCTGGTTACCAAGCCAGGACAATGGCCTTCAATTAACTTCTAAAAAATGTAAATGCTTTCAATTGACTCTGAATTTATATCTAATAGAGGGGACACGGGAATTTTATGGTGTTAAAAGGCATCCATGTCGAGGCTATAGACGCAAGCTGGCAGCAGGGCCATACATGTGGCATTAAAGTTAATTTTACACTATGATTTACTGGGTTGTTTTTTTTCTTTCCTTGAATTCATTATCATATCTCTGTAATAATGATTTTAAGATCCTTTCAGTAATGTGCTTTAGAGTTCTTTCTTTCAGAAATATGAAGGTTTTCATGGATGTGGGACCCTTATTGTAGGTGATTCACTTTTCCTAAAAAAGAGGAACTTCGGCTATATGCTTGGATAAAGGTAAGATGGGAAGTTATAATTTTTTTCATACTTATTTTTTCCCATTCCCATCCATTTTAATGTCATGGATTTCAAATAATGTCACTTCTATTTATAATAATGAGGCTATTAAAATTAAAGACCTACTAATTTGGACTGCTCTTGAGATGCTTTGTGGAAATTTGTATGGTTGGATATTTTATGATGACACTATCCCTGCATGCACAACATTGTTAGCATTCCAGTGACAATCCTAGAATTAGTTAGAAAATAATGAAGATCAGTCTTGACATCACTCAACTATGGTCGCAAGTATTTCTTATCTTATTGGTGCAAAGGGAGTCAACATCATATGGAACTTACTTATATTCTCTTACTCAATCAGCCCTATAGTTTAATTCAATGTAGTATGACTCTAATAAGAAGCCCTTTCCCTACAGTGTCAATTAACTTTGGTCTTTATCAGAGGTTTTGCTTGCATGAGGACATGCAAGATTATCGGCATGGGGGATGTTAGGCCCCTGAATTATCATGTTTAATTCACATTCTCACCCTATGCTTACTCGTAGTTTTCATTGTTATTACTATCATTTTGCGCAATTTTTGGGCTAGTATCTTAAACTTGGAGCATGATCAGGTAATTGTTCATTATTTAACCTATTTCCTTTATTTCAATAACATTTTTCATCAAAATGATTATTGATTATGGTGTTTGTGTTGTTTCAGGAAGGTGTATTAAATCGATATCAAAGATACACATGCATCAAAAATTAATTGCACCAAATTATGTTCCTACAACACTCCTGCACTAGGATTCCTACACTGATTTGGGGCTTCGACATCTCGGCACGCTTGCAGGGAAAAAAAAACATGGTTATTGTAAAAAATGATGTTATAACACCTTCCCATGAGCTGGATTTCACCCAGGTCACATGTGTGGGTGTCTAGAAGAAAATCAACAAATATGCTCAAATTCGCATAGTTTCCAAACTGCCAAGTTTGACCTCGATTTTCATGCATTGGAGGTGAATCTCAAAAATCCAAGAAAATGGGTTTTGTATTAGTATAACATATTATCTAGAACCCGAACCATTTCCCAAGATTTGTATTAGTTTAAAATCTACATGCACGTCTTTGAAGAATTTTTATAAAAAAATATTGTTTTTCCATAATTCTAGGATCTTGCCCAGATTTGCCAAAAAATGGAAAATTCGTATAATATTTGCATTTTCTCAATGGTACGATGGTAGTCTCCTATTGATGGGAAGTAGTTGGGATTCAATCCCTCATCTTGTTTACAAGGGATTGGATTGTCTAAAGCCAAATTTCTAATGTACAAATATTATAAAAAAACATAGTTATGCTAGAGAGGTGGGGGGACAATTCATTGTAATTTCACACTGTTGGATCAAGTTTATGGGGATATCTCCCCTTCCCTATGATCATTTTGAGGCTGTATTCATTTTTTTGTAATGCATATTTGCAAAAGGCTTTAAATAAAGAAGGAGCTAATGCCAATTCTATTCATTATGGGTTAGCGTTTTATGTGATGAGTTGCTTGTGCATTTGATTCCCAAAATTTTGAAAATGGAAACGAGTTGGTTGGCTAGGGACCATCCAAACCATATTTTTCTACCTATATTTATAAATCGTGCTAAATATTTGTATACATGTTCAAAGCATAGAAGTGTTTCGTTTATGTATCTATTTAACATATTTATGTTTCCTTCATGAATTATGTGCTTCTCGGATCCGAGGTTTGACAGCGTGGTTGTGTGTATTTATCCAAGGTTGTTGTAGCATTTCCTTTCTTTCCTTTGATGCATCGACGTGTGATTTCCCTTCTCTTTCTGCAAATGTGTGTTTCAATTTAAATTCGAAAGTATGTTTTAATCCTCCAAGTGTGGTTTACTACAGAAAGAGTGATTTATTCCTGCAAGTCTATTTCATTTCCTTTATGCAAAGTGTGTTTCATTCCCTGTACAATTTTGTGAATACTTTCAGCAAGTTTGTTTAACTTAGCGTTGGTTCATTTTTTTTTATTCACATCCCTTGGGTATTAATGAAACTCTCTCCACATCATCGGATTGGTAACTGCGTAAAATTCCTTTTGGGAACAACCTAGTTGGAGACTGGAATCTGTTGCAGGAATCCTTGATTTGAAACATCCATATTAGGAAGACATGGATCTTGTTCATGCGGTGACAACCATTTTAGAAAGAGGTAATGCTTTGTTTCTTAGATTAGATACTTATCTTTACATGAAGAAAATTTCTGTTACGATAGAAATCCCTTTTGATTCTTGCATCGCCTTTATTTTTGAATGAATGAGTAGTTAAGAGTTCTTTGATTATGCATGGCTCATTTACGATTCTTTCCCTTTCTCTAATTTTATTTCAACCGATTTATAGTTAGCACCCTTTATATTTGTGCAAATGGTTGGGAACATGGAAACTTAGTGCAGGAATGATGGTTCCATAAGAACAGGAACATCGTTCTCAGTACAGGAATCAATATCTTGGTATAGGGACAGTGCACCCTGGTGTGGAAATCTAGAGTTCTAGTGCTAAGTGAAAATAATCAGTGCAGGAACACTTCTAGTACAGGAACATCATTCTGGTACAGGAATATCGTTCCAGTGCAGGAACTTTGTTCCAGTGCAGGAACTCTATTCCAGTGCAGGAACTATGTTCCTGTGCAGGAACATTGGTTCGGTCCAGGAATGAAACACTCATAACAAATATGGATTTAACTATAATTAGAATTATTCCTTTTGTTTCTTAAAGCATTGAGACTCAATCATAGGGATCTATTCCTTTATTTTCCAGATTTCTTTGGATATTATTGCAAAGATGTTTTTTTTTTTTTTGTCAAAGTTTGTGACAAGTATTTTTCTTGGGTGAATCTAGTTTCGAGAATGGTGTGGTGTCATTGTATTAACTAGTGCAGGTTGTTGAAGTCCTTATCTGTATTTTCTAGTTTTGTGCCTCTAAGTTTACCAACTCCCGAATTGACAATTAAATGTTAGGTTGTTTATTACGCCCAACATCCTCCACCTGGGATATGGATGTTATCAGTGCAAACTCCTCCAATATGGTAGTTATCTCATCAATATTTGTCGACGTTATTGCCTCCTCCTTCTTATCCTTCTTGTCCTTTTTCCTTTGAGGACATTGGGTGGAATAGTGCCCATACTCACCACACCTAAAGCACTTTATAATTTTTATATATTTCTTCTTCTTCTCGCCTCCTCCAGAGCGATGTCCCTACCTAGGACCTTTCTTCATTTTTCCCTTACTTGCAAGGTCCATGTTTTGCTCATCCTCCTCCTCCTTCAGTGCCTTGTTGTTTATGTTAGGATAACCATTCACAAGGTTGAGTCTCATCTCTACCTAAGTGAAATCACTCCACAGACGATCCCGTCTAGGTAGCTGATCTTGCCCAGAAATAACTTGGACGAAAGTATGCACTCCTTGGTGAAACCATTAAGATTTGTTCTGACTAGTTCACTATTTGATGTTTTTTCTCCAAAGAATGGAATTTTATCTCTGGAATTATGAATCTTGGTGAGGTAGGGTGTAACACCTTCTCCCTTATGCATTCTAGTGGTTCTTAACTTCTCCTTTAGAATCACCTTCTGATTCTCTAATGGATTCTTATACAACTTAAATACGACATCCCACATTTCCTTTGTTGTGTTAAATGTAGCAACATGTAGAATGATATGATCCCAAACTTCTAGGATCATCCTCTTACCCTTGACATTTATTTCTTGTACGTTGCCTATTTTTGAGCATCTTTAGGTATGGAAACATTGTTTTATACATACTCCTTCATACCATACTCATCTAACAAGAATGGCATTCTATCCTTCCATACGCCAAAGTTAGAGGCTATTTCAAGTCTACCTTGATATCTGAGTCCTATTGTGGCCATCTCAGTCAAACTTAAGTAATCTAGAGACCAATAAACTGGAACTCTATTTCTCCTTCTGGAATATTAATGTGACCTCTTCTACTACTCACACCCCTCCTAGAATGCACAAATTTGATCTATCACTGGTAGATCTATTCATGCACTCACTATAGAGATCTTGCACTAGCCTCTGGAACCCTTCCAAGAATTCGTACTACCTATAATCTAACTAGGCAGCTCATAGTATCGATCCTAAAACTTGCACTGGCTGAGATGGCTAGTCTATATGACCTTTTGTTGTTAGAAAAATTGATTTCCTTTCCTGGACTAGAAAAAGGAAAATTCTTTGAGAAATTATGGAAATTCTCCCTCCTGTGTACTTTTCTCTTCCACCAAGCTAATCTAGGTGTATAGTGGTGGCCACTCGTCTATTCCACTCTGACCCCATATAATATTTCCTTTTATTTTCCTTAATTCTAGCACAACTTTATATTTTGGCAAATTTTCAGGTCCTAAACTTCCCAAGTCATTTTGACGCCCTAAAAGGTGTTTTCTAGGAAAACATTAAGACTGAAAAAGTACCAAAAATGTTTCAAAGATTTTTTTTCACCTTCTCACGAATATCTTTGAAATGAGGTATTATGATAGCCAAATGAAGATCTTATGCCAAAGTTACGACCCAGGGAAGTTGGTGGTCCAACTTACCCCAACAGGGCCCAAAACCATTGGTGCTTCATCTCCAAGGGTTAGGGTTTCAAATTTCTTCATTATGATAAAAAGGCTTATGAGCCTCATTATAACACAGTTCAAAAGGCATGAAACCGTCACATCTATTATCAGAGATAAGCTATCATCGCCCAAGCTAGTTTGTTCCATCTTACATTTAAACAATTTTCAGTACTTGTTATTAATTAATTGAAGTTTTTTTCTTTCTATGTATCTTTATGTTGGGTTTAAATCCGATCTACTACTACAAATCAACTATTCCCATATCTCCTCAACGAAATCACGAATCTACTCACCGAAACCCTCTATCTGGTAAGTTGACTACCTGTAAACTCTACTTCTAAGGTTGTTCGAATTTTCCTCCATCCTAGATCTGGAAATCGAACCCTCTTCCTCTGCAATTCACACTTCTTGGTGGCGTGTGCTAATTTGAGAAATTTGTGCTTAGAACTTCCTCTGAACCTACAAAATTTCTCCTTCTCGCTATTCAGCCTCAGATATGATCTTCAATGCTCTAATACCATGTGAAAATTCCTTGATTGCAATAACTGGAAACTATTCTCCTCTGATGCACGTTATTTTTCTTTAGTTAATTAATTAATGACAAATAACGAATAACTCACTACTGCAATATTCACAATAAAATAAATATGTTGTAGAAATAAATCTGGAATTAAGAAAATAGATGCAGACAATTAACACAGTTATTTTGGACTAATTTCCCAGGAAAACCCTAAAGGAAAAATTGGTGCAGCAGATGAGGGTTTATAATATTATTATACAACAACAAAATATAATTACAATAATTTGGATACCTCATTGGAAATCCTCCGGAAAATCATCTGGAGAAAACTTCTCCCTTCTACAAAGTAACTTAGCTTGTCTCTGGTCTTCTTGTTGGGTGTGTGTTATATTCTTTCCATAACTAGCTCCACGCATTGCATGATACACGAGGCACAATGAGGGGATCACAGGGGAAGTGATATCCCCCCTTTTGGGGGATTTTCATGCCTGCACGGGGTCCGAGGTAGCGCCCTGGGAATTTTTTTTTTTTTATGCGGACCCAATAATAGTTGGGTGTACCCAAGGATGGGGGACGAACTCAAAGATGGTGGGCGAACCTACCCATGGTTTTTCACATGGTTTTGGTCATGATGGTTTTCTACCCATGGAGAGCGGGCTTTATTTTCTTGGGTATCTGCTTCCACATTATTGATTTTAAGAACATCGTAGAACTTATTTGAATGGAAGAGTGATGCATAGCAATAGATTTTTCTTTCAGGATATGCTCATTGTTGAGATACTATATCATAAGTAATGAATCTCCTAAGACTATAATGTCTTCCACACCTTTTTCTCTAGTTATGGTTAGACCTTGCAGGAGCCCATACATCTCTACTTGGTTGTTTGATTTCCTTCCTAGTCCTAGGAGAATTTTACCTCCGTTATTCTATCAGAAATAAATCCCTCCCCCTCCTGCCACCCCTTCCCGTAATATTAAAATTTGATGAAGGTGATAAAAATCCTAGGGCACCCTTCAAGTTTAATATAACTTGGTTGTTGTAGGAGGAGTTCCAAGAGATGGTTCATGCCAAGTGGAAACATTATGATGCTACACTTCAGGGGTTGGTTTGCTCCCAATTATTTTAGACTGTAAAAAATGTTAAGGAATTAGTGATGGCATGGTCAATGGCCAAGAATATGAAGAAGATATATCTCCTTAAGAAAGAAGAAGAGAATTTAGATTTGATCATACATGGAAAGGAAAGGTATACTATGAATGAAACAAATTTGTAGGAACTAAGGGCTTTGGAGACCAAGAAAGATAAATTATTGCTTAAGGAGGAACATGAGTGGAGAATAAAAAGTTGAGCAACTCAAATAGAATGTGGATATCAAAATGCAAAATGTTTTCACACTTTTTCCAATCAAAAAATAATTAAAAAATATTATCTAGGAACTCAAAGATTGCAAATTTCCAAGACATGGTAGTCTTGGAAGCAAGGCATTTTGGAAGCATCTATATGGAACCTGATCAAATTCATCTTGCAAAGATAATGACTTTAATGAAAAAATTTCCTATAATGGTAGAAGAAGATGAGGATGACGAAGTTTTTCAAATGGTCACAAAGGATGAATTTATAGATGTCATGCATACTTTTAAAAAGGTTCAAAGCCTTATCCTAGATGGTTGGATCATTGAATTTTTCCTATCATTTTCTAATTTTTTAGGAGAAGACTTTCTCCACTTGGTCAAGGATATAAACCCAAAGAAAAAGTTTCTATGAAATATAAATTTGATGTTTTATTGTGTTGATACCAATATTAAACCATCTAGATGCTTTTGAAAACTTCAAATTGATCTATTTATGCAATACAATCTATAATATTGTATAAAAGTTTATTATTATGAGAATAAGGCTCATTCTTTCTTGAGTTATTACAATAGCGTAGTTTGGTTTCTTGGAAGGAAGGTTTATTTATGAAGTGGTGGGATCAACACACGAACCCTTATATGGCATTAAATTAAACTCTTATTCTTTGCAAATCATAAAAATGTACCTACCAAAATATTATGACTAGGTGTCTTGGAACTTTTTGCACTTGATGTTACTCCACATTGATTTCTACTCAAGAATGGTTAAGTGGATAATGGGGTGTGTTTTCTCTCCACATATTCAATTTTAATTAATTGTTCTTCATCCAACTTTTACAAACCATCCATAAGCTTATTATAGGGATGTCATATTTCCTCATATATTTTTCTTTTAGTGGCAGAGAGTTTAAGTAGCTTGATTTTGGATGCAAAAAGTTGAAGAAGTGTCAAAGGAGTTCAAGTTGGTAGGATGGTTTCTCCTACCCATATTTTACTTGTTGATGATATTCTACTCTTTTTCTTTGGATCAAAATGCGAAGTTTGGAATATTTTAGTCTTAAGAAATATCATTTTTCTAGGTAATGGTATGGAAACAAATAGAAATTTTTTTGTATATTTTTCTTGCAATGTAGATGATCAACTATTTTCTTTTTTAGATGGCATACTTTCTTTGGGTAAAAGGGATTTGGAGGAAGACATCAAGTACTGGTGTTTTTTGGTTAAACCCAACAATTATAGGAAATTGGATTGGTTGTACCTCATTGGTTGGATTGAAAAGAAGATTTACTTTTGGTGTGATCTGTAAACTACTTGTGAATATTCCACTGGATTATTCATCATGATAGATCTATTAAATAAACCGAAATTTATACTATGAAGGGTTAATTCCTTTAGATTCTAGATCTTCTTACTGATTTTGTTGATCATGCCTCCCAAATATGAAAAAAATAAAAATAAAAACAATGAAATACAAACACCTTCCAATAACAGGATTAGGGGCTCCATATACAACTTTTATTTTGTCAGTGCAGGTTGGGAAATATGTATATTTTCCAGATTGGAAGACTACATTATTTTTGTTGGATTTACAAGTATGTTGCAGTTTTGTAGTTTGTAGGGAAGAACAACTCGAGGTAGGAGGAATATGATAAAAGGAGAGTTGATCCTTGGTTATTTTCAGAGGTACTGGATTTCTAAGAGAATTTCTCCTTTTAGTTTCTAGCAGGGCTTGTTTGTAAGTATGGTATTTATTTTCCCTTTGTGAAACCTTTTTGGGAGAAAATCTAGCTGGGAGGTGAGGCTACTCTACTCTCTTTTGTTAGGAATGGAAATGATGCAAAGACAAAGGAGAAGACACTATCTACAAAAAAATACCTAAGACTTGTGGCCCATGGGTTGGTACCGAATAAAAACTCCCTCTATTTTATTCTCTCTCTATCCACTCTCAACTACTTTATTCTAATATAGAACAAAATGCACTCAAACAAAATAAAATTTATTTTCTCCTAGTGGCCCATATACAACATAGCTCGATAGCCAACTAGGGGTTAACTTTTGACTCCTTGAACACTCAACTAGAGTTACAAATTTAACCCTTTAGAGTCTTCTTCAGAGTATCCATAGGATAGCTCCTTTTCCATGAGTAATTGGGTTGACATCACATCCTCTCAAATTATGGTGGAAAAAATATGTAGGTCAACTTATAGGCAACATAACTTTTGCATACAAACTCGGTTTGACATATATTGCATCTTTGAAAGATAACTGTGTAGAAAATTTTTGAGGGATCTAGCATTAGTGAGAGTTTTTGAACCCCAAAAACTTCATTTAATGCCTCAAAGTACCTCCAAAAGGTTTCAGGCCTCAATTCCCCAAACTGGGACTCACTAATAAAAATGGCTCTGTAAGTTGATTCCTCCAATTTTTTCACTTTAAAAGCATCAATATGGATGAAAAATAGTATAATGATCCTATTTGGATCATAACACAATAGGTTTTTGTCTTGGGGAGGCAGATTGGTTCTCATCAAGATAATTTTGGAGGCCATACTAGTATATTAGCACCTTTTGACACATATATTGAAAGGCATTTTAGAAAAGGTGAGGAAATTGTGTTTTAGTTTCCTTTGAAGGGGTAGTGGAGAATATAAGGGCTTGCATCTAGAAATATGGAAAAGTATTTCCTCAGTAAAGGCTTGGGGGGCGTTAGGGACTGAAGGATGTCCATTATTTTGGGAAAGTGCCTACTACCATATCTTTATGAAATGCACTCACCAAGACTAAATTTTGGAGAAACAACTTCAATAATAAGTATATATCTCTAGATGTGTTGATTGATTGGGTGAAAATAACAAATCTAACTAGTGAAAAACACTCAATCTTCCCTTTCTTATTATTGGTCAGTTTCTTACTTATAATATTGATTTAATTACATATATAAGAGTTGGGGTGGATTCCATTATGGGGTGCAACAGTGACATTTTATCCCTTGATGAAATAGTCATATATCTACTACAGAAAGGAAATGAAACTTTGTTAAGGATTACAAATCCATGGAATGCAAGTTTGTGGTGCCAAGGATGGATATCTACTAAGAAATTAAATCTTCCATAGGTTTGGAAGTCGCACAAGAAATGTTTTTGTCCATGCTAGCAATTGCCTATATTAGATCCACTAAGGCATAAGATGAATTGGTTTGGTTTTTCAATTATTCATGTGGTTTATTGTGCCAATTGGTTATTAAGAAACCATTTTGACAGAGCATTGGTTATTTTGAAAACTAAAAGCCCCTCTCAAAAAATATTGTTTTGATGTGGTTAATCCTTAATGGGAAAATATTGGTGTGCAATGTACTCCGAAAAATATTTTTTAATGTGTCTGGTTTATGTTACCTATGTAAAAGGAATAACAAAGACATACAACATGTTTTTGTTCGCTCTTTTTTTACAAATGAGGTTTGGTTGGAGGTGAGAAATTCTCTCAAGTTATAAGACCTTTGGGAAAGAGGTACGATGGACCTTTGTTTCTTGGAATGGTTAGCTTGAAGAGATCTTAGATTGACATGAACTCTCCCTATTTTTATAAGTTGTAGTATTTGGATAGCTAAAAATAGGGATATCTTTGAGGGGAGATTCACTTTTCCATATGTAGTGGCTTCAAGAGTAGAGGTACTCTTTAATTCTTATTCTTTAGGATGCAAGAGACCAAGTTTTAGACATAATGGGGTTTGTGATTTCAACCATGTTATTCCTTGGCTTTTTTTGATGGGACATGCCAAGGAGAAGACACCACTTGTGGCTTGGGATTCAAGGCTTTAATATTTGAAAATAACTTTTTCTCCTTTAAAATAAATGGGGGGTCTAGTTTAAACAATAAATTTGAGTTCCTTGCTTTACTTTATCTCCTAAAATTTGTCAACACAAAAGGTATGCAATAGATATATGTAGTGGGGGATTTAGCTTCGGTCATCAATTAAATGAAGGGTAAGGTCCATATTTGGAATTTAAATTTGGTCTCTTTGGTCCTTTAGGTAAAATAAATTTTCAAGGTTTTTATGCATATTTTCTATGAACATGATAAGAGCAGATTAAATTATCATATCACGTGATTTTACACAAGGGTTCTTAAGAGGCTTTACTATGAAGCATGCTAAGTGATTTTATGATTAGTTTAAAATTGAATTTAAATATTGGATAGGGATATAAGCTTTCAATTATTTTCTTATTTGGATGTCAATTTTTGATAGTGAGGCACCTTCAAAATTTACTTTACTTTTCAATATGAATATAAAATACGTTATTTTCTTCAAAAATAATAATAATAATTAGTGTACCAAGTCTTAAATTTTTCTCCTCTAAATTTGAGATAAAATTTATTGGAAGTTATAATTAGCTGGAGTGACTAAAATTTTGACCATGGAACTTTACTTGAAAGAGATTTTCCCTATTTTAAGATGATTTGGATTCATAGAAATTTGAAAAAATAATTTTTCAAACACTCATTATAACATGGCGAGACACCGACATTTTTAGCTTGATATCAAGCCAAAATAATTTTAAATTAATGTAATCACAAATATAATATGTTAACCTTGCACAACTAAATTGTACTCGTGGTATTAAACAGTGCTAAGACCATTTTTGCATAAAATGATCAATTATATCATTGGAAAAATTCAAATTCTAAAACTAACACCTTCAAATTATCCCATTGATATTAACAACATGCATCTACAACCTAGTATAATAAAGTTGTTGTCAATTTTATAACTTTGGCACGTGGATAATGTTTTACATGACCCTAAATGTCATTAAATTTACCAGAGTCTATAATAATTTACATGACTTTTTGTCAAAGATGTCAAGTTTGTCACATAAATAACATTTTTACATGATGTCTTAATAAAGATGTTGTCAATTTTGTCACATAATTAAAGATTACATGATTGTTAGAAGGAAAAAAAACCCTTTTTAATTAATAATAATATTCTATATAAAAAAACCAACCAAAAAAAGAAAATGCATATGTATACATATAAATATGATATTTAAATATAAGTATTGTTATTTCTTTTCATCACGATATATATCTATTTTAAATAATAATAAAATTCCATACTTCAAAAATTTAATTTATCTTTTAACTTAATAAAATAAAATAAAATAATTTTTTAATAATACTAATAATATAACAAATATTTGTATTATATATCTTAAATGTTATACACATTTACAACATATTGATCTATCAATTAATAAAAACATATATACGTGTGTGTGGAAAAAATTGTTTTTCTATTAATAAAATTGTCATACTACAAAATCAGATCCCATTTTTTGGGATATCTATAATAAACATATGACCATAAGGGCCTTAACTTCTGTGTATGCCCCATTCACAGTCAGATTAAATACAACATAGATGGTGGTCAAGATAACTGAAATTTTATCCACAAAACAAAACTAAAAAAATTGCTTAAGACGAACTTAGGTTGACAACAATACTCTCTTTCATAACACTTGTCTGTAAATATGCAAAAAATACATAAATCTCTAGGGAAAAAATAAATTGTTGTTGAAATATAGCATGTATTCTTCATGTGTCCCAACTGAGATCTTCTACTGTGTGTTGAGTTGTTGACATGGAGATTGTTGACCTGTATAAAATAAGAAACACCCATTGTTAATTATTTGTGTTCCCATTATTTCTTCATAAAAGATGAAGCCTTCTTCTGCCCCGATGGCCCTCTTCGGTAGAGAGTCCGCCTTTTGATTCCACACTCTCTAAATATGCTGAAAATTGAGGGAATGGAATTTTTATTTCAAGGCAATAATTCAATCCATCCAGTGACTTAAGTAAAGAACCTCTAAGTGGAATTTATCGGTGATCCAATCTATGATACATTTAGAGTCTCCAAATACTTGAAGAGAGGATATAAGAAGGATGGAGGCAAAGAATAGGAGGGTCCAACATGCACAAATATATACCTTAGTTTTATAAACAACAACAAAGTTTGCACAGATAAGGAAGGAGGAAAACCCTCGAAGGTGAATAAAAGTGACATCTCCAAAAAGAGATTTTTGTGCAGCTTCATCAAAAAATCCAAGATGATCAGAGATGGGGACTGATGAGCTCCATCATTAGACATATTTGGAGGGGTTAATGGTCACCTTTTTGCCTTCTTAGATATATTTTTCTTGCATTTTTATTATTATTTTGTTTTATGATGCTAGTATAGGTGGTGATTAAGGCTAACATACTCTAGGTGCCTAATATGAGGTTGAGTGCAGAAAATCATGAATTATTAGCATTTTTATAAGGATTTTATCATAAAGACTTGGAGGAGATAGCAAGCAGAAATTATAGGAGGATTTTCCACCCTCTTTAACTCTCAAATGCAGCCAAAGGATCCCAAATATTATCTCTAGAAATTCGAATTCCAAAGGCAGCCAAAGGATCCCCAAGGATTCTCTCCAGCAATTTGAATTCCAGAGGCATCCAAGCAACTCAAAGAGGAGTGCACTCAATCTTTGTTTACTTGGAATCAAGTGAACTCAATCACTATTTTCTAAGGAGTTGTTGGTAGCTTCCCTATAGAATAAATAGAGCAAAGCTAGAGCTAGGAAGGGTCGGAACTTTGTTGCAAGCTATATAGATTTTTATTATTTTACTCGGTGATCAAACTTTCAGAAATGTATGAGGCTATTCTTTTATGAAATGAGAAAACTGATTTCATTTTGCTTATTTAGGTTTCAAAGAGCTAGGATTGTGGGTTAGGGCCCAATCCATGTGCCTCAGCCTCTCTGATGTGTTTGTCCTCTGCTTTCTGTCATTTCATTAGTTCCACTTCTAATAATTTCGTTTATGTTTCAAGTTTTTGTTTAGTTTTGCTTTTAGTGTGCTGTTGTAGGTTTCATTTTCTTGTGAGTAATAGAATAGAGAAGAAAAACCAAAAAAAGTTGTGGATCAAGACCCCCTTCTCATCTTCGTCAATAAAGCTCGAGGAGGGCGAACCTTCCCACAGACCCAAAAACTGATTTATGTTCATTGTTTCTGAGATTAAACATAGATTTGCATTACCATTTTTCAGTCTCCCTTTGCATTGTATTTTTACACTTTTGTCTGTTTCTTTGCACATAAGTTAGAAAGTTGATTGCAAGAATTATTATTAAAACCCCAAAGCAGCTCCATGGTGCCTCCTCGCTTCATTCTCCATCTCTGTCTTCACAATCTATGTATTGTAGTTACGCCCTCCATTTCCACTTTTTCCCACTTACTCTCATTTCTGCACCCACCTTTTTATTCATAAAAAGACTTAAACCAATCAGCCCGCCTTATTCCTTTGTTTTCATTAGTCACGGTTGCCTTATCCCTTTTAACTCAAAATGCATGAAAACATTGGAATTCGACCTCCGCCCTTGCTCCTCGAACTTCCCTCTACCGTACATCACAAATCGCAAATCGCATATTTTATTTGGTTCTCGTTAACACTTACCACTCCAAACGCCGATTGTGATAACTCTCCATACTCCGCCGCATCACAAGCCGCAAATCGCATCTTTTACTTGGTTCTCGTTAACACTTACCGCTCCAAACACCGATTGCGATAACTCTTCGTACTCCACCGCATCGCACGTCACAAATCACATATTTTACTTGGTCCCCGTTCACACTTACCACTCCAACGCCGATTGCGATAACTCTCAGTGCTACGCCACATCGCATGTCGTGAATCGTATCTTTTATTAGGTTCTCGTAACACGTTCTGCTCCCAACTCCGTTTGCGATATCGTTGCCGTACTCTGCCACCGGTCCCACCTCCACATCATCCGACTCATCACATATCGCATCTCGTTCCTGAACAACACTTCTTCCACTCCTCCAACTGTGAGATATTGTGATATTACGATATCGCATATCGCATATCGCATATCGAAACCTTTGGCCTTTTCGCAAATCGCATTTCACATTCTCCATCCGCTCCTATTTAACACTTACCGCGGTTGTCTGCCGATTGCGATATTGGTATCGTGCTCTGCCACTTGTCCCACCGCCACGTCATCTGACTCATCGCATTTCATTTCTGAACTGTACTCCCGCTTCTCCGCCAGCTTGCGATATTGCGATATTACGATATAGCATATCACATATCACACTGCTAGCCCTCCATCGTCACACTTTTCAAATAATTCCGCTCCAAAGCATTTTTACGCTATAATAAAGTTTTAATAAAATTTAAACCCCCTCTTTCCACCTCTAAGCCTTGTTTCATGTGGTGAGCCCTCCATTAGCACTTTTAACCCATTTTCCTCCAAACTGCAAGCCACACTTTGTCAATTTTAGTTTATCATGAATAGTTACATGGTTAGAAGCATTATATCATGGTAAATAGATCAGAGGATTAGTAAGGTGTTTTTAGCCGATTGGCCTAGCTAGGTGCAACTTAGTTTAGTTTCTTTTCAGTCATTTTCTTTTTGGAGATTAAATTAGTTTCCTTTCTGTCATTTCCTTTCTGAAATTTAATTTAGTTTCATTCATATCAGTTCCTTACAGCAATTTATTTTCCAGTTCTTATCATAGTTTAAGAAATAACACCCCTTCGTAAAGCAAAAGAGGGTGACATGAGAATAATGCATCTACTGTGTATATAGCACTGTCACCTTCAAGTTTCTACAAACCCCGGGTTGATAAAGTAAACTAGAGCAGCCCCTGGGAGTTGCAGCACTCTTGGTACAATACCAGGGCTCACCACTTTTTGGCGTCATTTCCGGGGAGGTGTCTAGTAGATGCTTTGATTTTGTTTTAAGCATTATTTTTTTCTTTCCTTTCTTTCCATGTTATTTCAGAAATATTGAGAAAAAAAAAAGATCTAATTTTCATGCCTCGTAGGAGTAGGAATACTCAAAGACAAATCTTACCTAAAACCCCCACATCACCTCCTAGCCACCCTTCACTCTTCTTCGGTGGTAGTGAGACTGAACTTCCTATAGGAGAGCCTTCTGAATACTCTGAGGAACATATTGGAGAAGAAGAAGAAGACCTTGGTCCAATTGAGGGACCTGCTTCACCTATCTTAAACATGGTTGGGATCTAGAGAGCCTTTCCCATAAGAGAGGCAGATGGGGAAACAAAGATGAAGAACATTAACCCGTCATCTCCTCCACACTTCCGTGGACTTACCTTTGAGGATCCTGACACATTCATGTTTGAATTTGTTGTTATTTGTAGGACTTATGACTACACTTATGATGATCAGAAGTTGAAGATATTCCCATCCACCCTTAAGGATGCAACCTTGCGCTGGTTCATGGGTCTGCTTGGGGATAGCATTACTACCTGGGCACAGATGGAATATACCTTCAACAGTAAATACAAATACTATTGTAGGTCCAAGGAAACTAAAGATGAGATCTTTAGGATGACTCTAGGGCCAGATGAATCCTTAGAGGACTATGAAGAGATGTTTCAATTGAACTATAAGAGAGCCAACTGTACTCTTGTTCCTGACTCACTTAAACTTGTACTTATTCGAGGGTTCAGAGAAGATATGATATAAAACTTGAATATTCTATCAGGAGGAGATATCTACCAACAACCCTATGAAACAATCAAAATTGTCTTTCGGAACCATTCTAGGGAATTTAGGAAGAAGGGAAGAACTAGCCAAAGTACATCCAATACCCCTTCCTCTTCCACCTCCATAAAACATGAGAATGGGAATGTGTTGGAGGACTTCAAGAGTGACATGTTGCACACCCTTGCTTTGCAAATGAACACCATGCAGGTCAAGAGGAAGTATGAGGAAGCAGAAAGAGCCTTGGCTGTATTTTGTCCTAAATGTACCCGGAAGCACCCAAGAAATGAATGTCCACTGAATGTCATAGAGGTTTGCTTAGTCTGTGAAGAGAATCATGCCACAAAAAAGTGTCCCTCCTTAATTGGACTTAAGGTTGTATATCAAGGATGGGAAGAAATGTCAGAGCAACTCTGTTTCATCAACCAGATAAGGCCTCAAGTCCCTAGGCCATATCAACAAGGTATGTCAGCTGCACCTTACTCTTATTATCACAACAATCAGAGTGCACCCATGCAACCTTGGTACACCCCCACTCCCCAATCCTGGTCTACACCTCCTACTTGGCATTACAACCCTTCATATCATCCTCAACCATTAAACCAACCATTCCAGAAGTATGTTCCACAACAACCTCAGTGGAACAATCCATCCCAAGGGTGGAGGCCTCAAAAAAATCAACCACCTGCTCTAATGCCTCCACCCCAACCTCAACCTCAGCTTACTCATGTTACTCCACCTAGGCTACCTCAAATACCTGCACAACCTAATATGAACCCGAACAATAGACAGGCACAACAAGCTCCCAGTGGAGAAACATCATATCCAACTTATGTTGTGGAGATATAGGAGGTTAATCTCAAGTCAGGAAGAGTACTCCCAAACAAAAATCCTCCATCTCCACTTGCAGAGGTTGAGGAGGAAAAGGAATAAGGTAACACTCAGATCCAACCTCTTTTTCCTAATCGCTTGAACTGCCCTAATCAGCATGCCCCAGAGAAGACTGAACTCCTGGGAGAATTGGAAAATGTGTGTGTAAAGATACCACTTCTCCAGGCCATTAAGGATGTCCCTATCTACAATAGGTTCATCAAAGAAAAGTGCTTCAAGAAACCAGGGAGAAGAAAGAGAGATACCCCCACCATTAATGTGGTAGGACAACTGTCTGACCTAATGCTGGGGAGGGTGATATTTCCAAAGTACTTGGACCCTGGTACTCAAGTTGTTTATGTGCATATAGATGGTGCCATATTCCCCAACACTCTGATTGATATAGGGGTTGTCATCAATATCATGACCAAGGAAACTATGTTGAAACTTCATCTCCAAGGGACTTTGAGGAAAACCACAATAGTTCTGAAACTTGCAGATCGATCCACAATAACTCTAGAAGGAATTGTTGAGGATGTTATGGTTACCATTGACTCTTGGGAGTATCCTACAGATTTCCTGGTCCTGCAACCAAAAACCAAGTTTAATAGTTATCCCCTCATCTTAGGGAGACTTTGGTTAGCCACTGCAAATGCTTATATTAGTTGTTGGGCCGGAAACATGACTATCAAAAATGGGCTTTTGTCTAAGCAACTAGTGTTATATCCTCTAGCCCAGCCTTCCATTGATCATGATCTCCCTATATGGTTGGAGGATGAATAAGATGAGTTATATAACACTGCCTCTATGTGTACCATAGATGTTATTCTTAGAGGGGGGCAGCTTGATGAAGATGAACTCATTGACCATGAGATTCAAAACTTGTCCTCCACTAACATTCCTCTTGAAACCTTAGTCAAAGATTCTAAAAGCCAACCTTGGATGGAAGTGCACTCAGTTGAGTCAACCTCTGAATCCACCAAGGCTATTGAGTTTGGCCCATACAGATCTCTGAAAATAAACCCAAACCTCTCGAATGAAAAAGAGAAGCAACTGTTATCACTCTAATAATTCTAAAGTTGTGAGATTTTTTATTTAACGTCTAAGAACATTAGAGGTAACCACAAACAAACTTTTAAACTCTAGGATCTAGCCTTCCTAGGGTTCAGAGAGGGCTCTCTCTTTAAGATTTAACTTTGTTTTAATTATAAGATATTAGGCTAGTTATGATTGTGCAAATTGGTTTTGATTTGGTTTGGTTTGGTGGGGAAAATCACTTAATATGATGGATAGTGGGAGATTTGTCTGTCCATTGGGCTAAGGAGTCAAAATTCAAGCAGACAGAGCTAGGATCACGGTCAAAAATTCAAATTTTTTCAGGGCAAGATAGATAATTCTTTGAAGATCTTGGAAGGTTGATTTGGTGAAGTGGTTTAATCGGGATAAAGAGCAATTAAGGATTCTTTAATCTGGATAAGGAAGGAGTAGACAGAGGTCATTCGAAAGAGGGAGCAATTAAGGGTTCCCTACTCTGGAAATCAACAGAAAACATAGAAATGATAAACAGTTAAAGATAGGGTGCTTTTAACAAATCATGTAATAATACTCTTGAATTATCATTCAAATTTAGATAACATTTATGGATACATGTAAAACATAAGAAGATACACAAACACGGTAGAAATTACTTCACGTTAATGGCTCATCACATGAATCCTGAAATATGATGCTAGATGATTTGATCTAGTCTACTACTCGAACTTGCAACAAAAATCCTTCAAGTACAACAAAAATGACTATAGAAATCTTCAGCAATTTATTCCACAATAATACTTCAAAAGATGAAGCATATATACAAAAAAATTTACAAAATATCTTAGAATAAACATAGGATTTTTCTAAGGAAATAAAATATATTTTACAACAAAATAGTGACAGCTGCTTAACAAATCAGAAAGCTATCCTATTTATCCAAATAAAATAGAAAATTGTTTTGGAATGGGTGCAGCTGGTTGCCTTGTTGTCCTCTTTGTTGGCACAGATATTTCAAATCTGTTTTGAAATATTATCTTCTTTCTGATAATATTTCATCTTATACTCTTTACCTCTGATACTCTTTAATCACTTATACTTTTTAACCTCCATAAAAACTGCCTTACTGCTGTAATAAATTCTGTTTTGACTGTGAAAAATCAGCAAACTGTTTTATCCTTTTTATCTGCATTTTGACTTCTACAGTAAGTTAGTGAGTAATTGCCAAGCTTCATCATCAAGAATTTTTATCTTTTTCAGCTTCCTAAACTTCTCATATGCCTCAGTGTATCTGTAAAATGTTGGTTTTATAACAAAAAGGTGTTTTATCTCATGCTAAAGATAAAACAAGTCTTCAAAACTTTTGTGTAAAGCCTTCCCTGTAGGAATTCCTTTCCCTTCTGTTTTGTTATTTGTTCTTTTGCATAATCTCTAATCTTTTTGTTGTAGTCCTCCTATGGAATTAGTTTATCATTAATGACCAGAATGTTAGGCAGACCTCTTTGCCTCAAATTTTCAAACTTAACCATAAACTTGGTTATGGCTATGTTCATGTTTTCACATTTTTCTTCTAATTGCTTCATTAAATTCTTCTTTGAAATGACTTTCCTTATTTCAAGGATTGTCTCTGTTCTATCAATAATTTCTATCTCTTCAAGTTCTTTCTTGTTTTTGCTGTTGAGAAATTTGATTAATTCTATGGCTTTCTCAGGTTTGTCACCTAGCTCAACTTTGGTTTTTTGAATTTCTGCTTGTGTTGCCTTCAGTAAATCCCTATGCTCATATATTACCTGGATTGATGGCTTCAATGATTTTACTCCATAATTGATTCTTCACATAATACATTGGCTCTTTTAAGGTTAAGTCCTTTTGTAAATTTTTAAACTCAATATGTAACCTGTTAGCCCTTGGTTCCTGAGTTTTAGCATTGATTTGGGCTAGCTTGTTGGTGTCTTCATGATTTTCAATTACTTTCTTCAATTCGTTAATCTCATTGGTTTGAAGTGACATTTCCTCCATGGCCTTAATGAGTTTACTAGCCTCATATGTTGGCTGCACTGTTGATGTAGATGACTTTGTAGCTGAAATAGTAGATCAGATCACTGGCACTGCAGTAACCATTGGTACTTTGGGTGCCAACGCTTTTGCAAGAGTTGAAGGCACAACTGTAGTAACCATGGGAATTACTGTAGGAGTTTCCTGTGCTTTTATAGTTTCTCTTTCATGGACAAGCTTGTCCATTTGGATTTCCATTTCTTTTATTTTTCCTGTTAATTGTAAAATTAAATTCATCATATCATCCTTTTGGATTTTCTCTTGCACTATTTCTTTGGCTTGTGGATGTTCAGTTGGTGGAAGCTTGAGTTGTTTCCTTAGTGCTGCAATATCCTCATTATTTTTCTTCACTAACTGTTCTAAAGCTTTGACATTGGTAGGATCATATCCTACTTGAATAATCAACTCTTCTAAAGACTTCATCCTGAGTTCTTTAGCATACGAGGAAGCCTTATCAACCTTCATTTGATCTCTCATGTTTATTATGGTATTCTGAATCTTGTGAACACTCATGGCTTTTGTAGTAATGGTAGAATATAACATCTTAGAAGTTTTCCTGTGAAATTCTATTTGATCTAGTGCATGGATACTTTATGTTGGCACTTCAAGATCAACTTTCTTGTAATCTGCCACTGTCTTGGGAGTCCTAACTGTTGGTTGAAGTACCGACATAATTAACTTCTTGTTTGAATAATCAAAAGCTGATAAAATTTTGTTCTGGATGCTTGGTATTTGCTTTAAATACTGAGAATAAATCTCATTTTTTATTTCTTCATTCTTTGTCTTAATCTGCTTATATTTTTCTCTGATATCAAGATCTTTATCTTCTGCTGTCTGTGAGGAGGATGCCTCCATACTCTGCTACTTTTCAATTACCTGTGTATTGGACTTATTAGGATGTTCTTCATTTAGGATTTATGTTGCTGGCTCATTTGTAATGATTGTAGCTGCATTTTTGTTTGTCTCTAGAATATCTATATCTTCAACTTCTATGGTCCCTTTGTTTTTATCAACTAAATTGAGCTTAGGCTTTTTGTTATACCTGATTTTAAACCTAGTCTCTGTGGTTGTCTCAGCAGTGTAATTACCTTCTTCTCTACCTCTATTAGTATCTTTATCTCCTTGATTTACAGCTTCCAAGGTGTGACTAGTATCACCCTGTCTTACTGCTTCAATCAAGGTGTTTTCTAACCACTCTATCTAATTAGCATACTTTTCAATCTCTAGTTTTTTGTCATGAATATAAGGTGTCAGTTTGCTTTTAACCCTCATTTTGCTGAGAATTCACTGAGGGTCATAATTCCATAAGAAGCTAAACTCAAATTTGTACTTCAGCAACTGTTTTGTTGCTTCTAATGCTGCATCTCTATGATTACAAATGAAAGGCTCTATCTGATTTTTCAACTTAAATTGAGTTTTCTTCTTGGCTGCTAGGAAGTTGATAGAATCGGAATTTAGGATTTGCCTGATATATTCCAAGGAAAAAATTCTAATTGGCATATACTTAGGAAGTTTATAGGGTAACAGATTAGACCCAAAAACTCTGATTTCTGTATGATTCTGATATAAGTACCAATATCCAGTTATTGTTTGCTCTAATAGTTGTAGAACTTTATTTATTTCATCACTGATTCTTGGCTGGACTATGTTTGTTAACATGTTTATCAATGGATGAATAAAGTAATCTGTAAAATCTGCATAAGTGGACTCTATGGACTCTTTTCTGATCAAAGAAGTCCAAAATATGACTGAAAGTGGGTTCTCTTCAATATCAAGCTTCTGAAGTGTAATTGGAAACTTGTCTGCTTAGAAATATAAGAACATATGGAACAAAAATGATATATACTTAAATACTCCTTCAGTTGGCAATTTGACAAGCTGATCATGGATATTATCAGCTATATATTCAGCATAATTTAAAATGACAGAAGGATTTGTCCTTGTGCAAAGGTATAAAGAAAACCTAGGATTGATTCATTTGTATGCTCATTTGTAAAATACACTAGGATAAAGGACAACATGGATATGACATGCCTAGAACCTTTAGCAAAGTCAAGACCAATGTAAAGCTTTGTGAGTGCTTCAATTGATAAGGGAACAACTTTGGGATTAGGATTGAGTTGTAGCATCTGATTTATTAACTCAGCAGTAATTGTGAACAAGACTTCTTTATTTGCATTTAAAATTTATCTATGTTCAGGAGAATAATGGGTCTGACATAACCTAATAACCTCTGGACATTGATGGGTGAGTGGAACAACATATTTGGGTAAGTTTGACTCCCAAATTTGGACTTCTTCAACTTGATCCAATGACTTTTCATAACTCCAGCAGTGGTGGTCTAACAGATTTAATTCTACAACTAGGTCTGCTATTTTATAATCCACATCTGCCAAAAGTGTATATTCAATGTCTACAACAGGAGGTTGTAGAGGATTTACAATAATTGCAGTCTTGGAAGACATGGCTGGATTTGATTTTGAAAACTTTTAGACTTTCTGGATGACTAAAACTTTGTATTTGAACTTTTTTGGACTCTTCTGTAATATTAGATTGTTTACAGAAGTGTTTTTTGACTTTGGCAGAGGTTCTTTGGATAATAGTAGGCAAAAACTAGCTTTTCCTTGAATTTAACTCTTCAATTTTGGCTTTAAACTGGATTTTAGACTCTTTCAGGTTTAGAAATAAGAAAAAAGGGTTTCTTCTGTCTTTTTTATACAAATAGGACTAAAAATTGTTCAAATTGGGCACAGAAGGGTTGGGGCTACCTACAAAGGATTTATGTATAAATTTAGAGTCTTTTCAAGGTTTGTTAAGACTAGAAATATTCAATTTTTAATTTAAAAATCAAGCGCATTATTGAAAGAGGGGTTTTTCAGAGTTTTTGCAATGAATTTATTCTTTTCGGGCATCTACAGGGTCTTTCCTTAGATAAATACGCTTTACTGGGCTTAATTCTTCAGAAATTCCTTCTAAAATGATAAACTGGTTTGTTTTCTTCGGAAAATACCTGTTTTAAGTAGTTATTTAGGTCTTTAACTAGTTGTCCAGTTTCTAAACAGGTTCTGATGGCTTTGAAGGTCCCTAGAAGTCTAATTGGGTGCTTCCAGTGGTTTTAACAGTAGCTGCAATGGCTGTTCAGGTTCTCTGGGCGAGAAACAGTGTACAGGTCTTCTTTTCTTCAATCGGGAGGATAATCGCATACAAACAATGAAAAGAAGGGTTTTGACAGTGCATATGGAAGGTTTATATAATGTTTTAGGTTTTAAGAGCCTGCATTTAATGATGGTCATATCAGAAATAGAGGGAAGTTTTGGCTTTAATAGCATAAACCATCGGCGGTTATCACACAGGAATTAGGCGGTAAGTTGTTTTGGTTGGATCGAATGCGATCCAGTAAGATGTTACCGCATGGGGGAGAGAGAAGGGTGGAAAACAACCCATTTCACAGAGTTTGAAATGGGTTTGGATCGCGCAGTTTAAAATGCGATACATCTTTATGATCATTGGATCTAAGGATAGGGATGCGAACGGTGGGGATTATTTTTGGAGTTGCTCGGGAGTGGGGCGCGGGGCCTGGGCTTTGTATTATGCAGCGGGATAGATTTTAATATTAAAAACGTATGTTTTTAATATAAAATCAATGCTTTATTATGATTGGCGGGTAATATTTATATGGTAAAATAAAACATTTATGCGTGTTTTAAAACCATTGGGAGCGGGATTAATATATAAGATATGTTTAACCTATGGGGAAAGGGTGGGGTTTATATTTTGACACATGGGGAATATAAACCATAGGTTTAACATTAAATAAATGGGTTTTTTGGGATATTTAAATAATGGATTTAATAAATTACAGGAAGGGAAGGGTATTATAAAGGGATTTAATACTTTAGGTTAGAAATTAACATGAAATGAGATGAAATGAATCAAAATACATAGAATTTAAACTAAGTAAAGTGTAAATACGCATTTTAGCATAAAATTATCCCATTTTGATTTTTACACATAAACTTAGGATAAAATGTACTTTGTAGTTTTTTTGAGTGTTTTTGGATGAAAATGAAATTAATTAAGGGGGATTTTACTTTTTCTAAGCAAAAGGTTTTTTAACCTAGGAAAAGGGTTTGCATTTCTTGGAAAAGGGTGAATATGCTGATAAAATGGGTTTTTATGTAGGGAATCCAATATTTTTAACCAATAATTTATTTAAGCCTTGGGTCCGGTCCCAACAGAAGTCAGAAAAATGCTTTGAGCTTCTTTAACTGAAGGTTTAGAATACCAGATCATTGTGGGGGAGGGGAAATTAGTAACTTGTCTGATGATGCTTTATTACATGTCTTGTACAACTGCTTTCTACCTACCCATCATTATTCTAACATTTTTTACTTCATTTGCATGGGTGCATTTAAGCTTGCAACCTTAAATCTATTTTTCTTTCATAGCATAAAAACTATCTAAGTCTAGCCTCATTTCATCCGAGGGCTCAGATTAAACTGTTGAGCTTCTCATTTATTCTCTAATTATCTATTGATTTGTCAAGTTTAAACTTTTTGACATATATTTCGTCTCTATCTAAAACATGAAATTCAAAGCATGAAAAGTTAAGATTAAACTATTTAACTGATCATGAATTATGGCATTTTGGACAATCTGCACACAATCATTATTCTTGCAGTAAAAGTAAATAGTAGTGGCATTTTGACTTGCTCACTTGCATGTCTTATTTTATCTCTTTTTTCTTTTGTTGTCTATTTTTATTCTTTTTTTATTTTTTCTTTTCTAAGTCCTTTGATATTTCTGTTAGGACTTTACCCTCTTTTCGTTTTTTATTATTTTCAAATATGGGAAAAAAAATTGCAGAAAGCAAGGGATGTACATATTTACAAGACTATCAAAGTCAATTCAAAAATTATGAACCCCATTACTATAGGACACTAACAGTGGCTCAACATGGGGATGGCATTTCCTAGTGAAATGTCAAGAACTTTAAGACTAGTAGCCTTTGAATTTTGACTGAGATGACCTTGTAAATGTCTTCTGATCTATGCAATTATTTCATACTTATGATATTTTACCTCTCAAAGCTTAGGGCCTTCTCTCCGGGCTTCAACTCTGTTAGGAAAACATCCAATCCAATCTAAAATCTTCAATGTATATGTACAATGGTCAAAATAAATAAAACTAGCTATTTGTTATCTTTGAGGAGTAGTAGTGCTTCATCATTCTACCATTTACTGATCCATATAGCATATCTGATCCATCCATTTCTTTCAGAAAGAAAGCATTGCTACCTCTGTAACTATAAATAACATAAGGTCCTTTCCATAGAAAATCAAATTTTCCATGTTTACCTTTCTCTTCTCTTCTTGAATCCCATTTTAACACTTTATCTCCAATGTAGAAATCATCTTCTTCACTCTTTTTGTCAAAAAAATTCTTTATTTTATCCTGGATAACTTGAGACTTAATATAAACCTCTTCTCTTGTTTGTTGCAAGTGAATGGTTTGATTCTTTGTATGTCATTTGTTTCAACTTGTAATTCTTGGATAATATTCATTACTGGTACTCCTAAGGAAGATGGAAAAACAACATCCATTCCATAGACAAGCTGGTAAGGAGATGTACCAATTGATTTTTTGGTGGTAATTCTATCTTCCCATGAGGCATTGACCAACTTCTTGTTCCAAGTATTTTTGTTATCTTCTAGTAACTTTTTGATGATGTTTACAGGGCTCTTTTTTGAAGATTCAGCAAGGCTATTACCTTGAGGGTAATATGCAGTAGAATGGCCTAGGGTAATATGATATTTATGGAAAAAATCAATCATTTTTTAGATTTGAATGCGGTTGCATTGTCAGTAATTATCTTTTGGGGACATCCAAATCTTGAAAGTATGTTGCTTTCTAAAAATGTGATAATCACAGTCTCAGTGGCTTGCCTAGAGGGTATGGCTTCAATCCACTTGGTAAAATAGTCAGTAGCTGTCAGAATCCACTTGTGTTGTGCTGATGATGGGGGGTGAATTTCGCCAATGAAGTCAAGATTCGATTGTTGAAATGGCATTTCTGTTGAGAAGGGTTTTAAGGGCAGGGGTAAGAGATTTTTCTTTCCCTCAAATATTTGACAGTTGTGACAGGAGGTCGCATACCTTTTTACATTTGTAAACAAAGTAGGCCAATAAAAACCATCTCTCAAGATTTTGTCTGCAGTAGTCTTCCAGTAGAGATGTCCTCCATAGTCGCCTACATGAAATTCTTCTAATACTTTGTCAGCTTCTTCTTTTAATAAAAAATTGAACAAAATCCCACTATGATCTTTCCAAAAAAGAAATATGGTCTAATATACAAAATCTTACTACCTTAAGCTTTAAGAATCTAGCTTTTGTTCTTGATAATCCAGGAGGAGCTTGTAATTTTAGTAATATAAATATGATATATGCATACCATGGTGAGTCTGAAAAGGATTCACTGATCTCTAGAGTCGCCATCTCTTCCTGATCATCTACTTGGGCAATAAAATTTATGTCTAGGGCATGACAATTTGATTCAGCCATAAGTTTGGCTAAACCTTGACCTTTTATAAGTTTTGTGGGTTTTATCTCTTTGTGATATTCCAAAATTGTGGCAATCCACTTACCTCTTCTACCATCAGGACCATCCTAGATTAGAATTTCTTTTACTACTGCATTTGGAACATAGGCAATGATGTGAGAATAAAGAATGTACACTCTGAAATCTTTAATGGCCTTTACCAACGCTAGCGCCTGTTTTTCCATGATATTGTATTTCAAAGTGGCATCTCTTAGTTTTATGCTAAAGAAAGCTATGGTCTGCTCATAACCCTGGTCATTTTTCTGCAATAAAACTGTAGCAATGGTGTGTTCTGAAGCAAATGAAAAAATGATGAAATCCTTTTTAAAGTCAGGTCTTATAAGGACTAGAGTTTTGGTTAAGGCATGTTTGATGGGTTCAAATGATTGTTTGGCCTCAATGGTCCATTTAAGAATTGAATCTTTTTTAAGCATGTTGTTAAGCTCTCTGATTATTTCAGCTAAATTCGATATGAATCTTCTTAAAAATTTAATTTTTCCTAGAAAAGCTTTTAACTCTTTTATGTTCCTTGGAGGACTAATGTTAAGAATTGCTTCTATTCTGGCAGGGTCTATTCTAATTCCTTCCTTAGATATGATGTGTCCTAGTAACTTACCTTCTTCTAATCCAAATAAGGTTTTCTTAGGGTTTAAAGAGATGCCAAACTTTATGCATTTAATAAAAACTTGTCTAAGATGATCCAAGTGTTCATAATCAGTCTTAGAAAATACAGTAATATCATCTAAGTAAATCACTAAAAATTCATGAATTTATTTTGCAAAGGCTATATCCATAGCTCTTTGAAAGGTAGCCCTTGCATTCATTAAACCAAAAGGCATTTTTACATACATAAAAGTGCCCCAAGGAGTAGTAAAAGTTGTTTTGGCTTGATCCTCTGATTGGACTAAAATTTGGTTGTATCCTAAAAATCCATCTAAAAGTGAAATCCTAGAAGAACCAACTACCCTTTGTAAAATGTGATCCATTTTTGGTAAAGGATAATTATCTTTTAGGGATACTTTGTTTATATTCCTAAAATCAACACATAATCTAATCTCTCCTGTCTTTTTTCTTGTTGGAACTAAATTAGAAACCCAATCAGAATATCTGATTGGTGCAATTATTTGTGCATCGTACATTCTTTTTACCTCTTTTTCAATCAAAGGCATTAAAACAGGGTTGATCCTTATTAAATTTTGTTTAAAAGGATTTTGGTCTTCTTTTATAGGGATTTTATGCTATAGTATATTAGTGTCATAGGATTTTAGGTCCTCATAACTCCAAGCAAAAACATCTTGAAATTCCTTAAAAAGAGCAATATATTTTTCTTTTTCTTGTTGAGGTAAGGCTTTGGAAATTTTGATCATTATGGGTTTTAACTCTGTGCATATATTACATTCCTTAATATCAGATCTAAGTGGCTCCATTTTTTGTTTTCTAGCAACATAATTTGAGTCAAATAAATCTTCTAAAGGAGTTAAACCTTTTGGTAAGAAATTATCTTTGAGATTTAATATATCAGATTCATCATCAATTATCTCATCAATTTCTACTCTCTCTAAGTTATCTATATCTGATTGACTAAATTTAGTGGGTCTAGCAAACTTTACTTTATTTACTTCTATATTATTCAAATTAATTTCACTCTCTAAATCATAATCTAATGAACAGTCTGTGTCTATTTTACAATTCTGAAATTCACCTTCATTATTCATAAAATGGTAAATCTGTTGATCTTGTGAGAAAATTTACCAATATTTGAGGTTATCTGGAATTATTGGCCTGTGCTTTACTTCTGCAATATACTTATGATTGGGTTGAAAGGGAAAATTGCAGGTACTAGCAAAAGCTGCTAAGGAGTGTGCCTGTATGTTTTGCTTTCTTGGTATTGCAAAAAAATTACATTCCAACAGTTCATTTATCAAATCTAATACAGTTTCTCTATATTGACCTAGTCTAGGATTATAAACAGAATATTCTCCTTTTATCTGTTTAATAATCAACTCAGAATCTCCCATTATTGATATTCTTTTGCCTCCTAAGTTTCTGATAATATGGAGTCCTAAAATGAGGGCTTCATACTCAGCCATATTGTTGGTGCATTTAAAATTCAGTCTGAAAGCATGGCCTTCTGCGTGATTATTTTCAAAATTAGTTATCCAAACTCCTACTCCTGCTCCTAGTTTGTTTATTGAGCCATCAAAATTTAAATTCCATAAAGATTCATGAAAGATATTGTCATTATTTTGTGTTTTCTTTTTGTCCTTTACTTCAGTTTTGATTTCATTATCAGTTTCAAAGTGACATAAAATGAAAGAATCTAGGTCAGTAGGTGTAGCATAAATTGGGTAATTTATTGATCTTGCTACACTACTCACCATATATTTCATCAATGTTTCCCTATAGAGTTTCTTTGGTTGAACAAAAACTAATATGGTAGCATATGACATGTCCAATTGTAGATATCCCTATAATTTTGCTCCCCATGAGCGAAATAATAACATTTCATACTTGGGTGGGATATCAGCTACTACAATGTCCATGAGTATACTTTTACCTGGATATTGAACTAATGTGACACACAAATCTTTAATTAAACCTAGGCATTTCACTTTGCTTGAATCAAATGAAAATAAATCTTTGTAAGGCCTTGTGATGCCTAAGTTCAGGGTTTCCATTATTGCTTTGGGCATTAGATTGTGTGAAGCCCCTGAATCTAAAATTGCATTGTGTAATATTTGGTCATGAATAGTTAGGCTAATGTAAAACGGTGGAACTGCTCCATCTTGGTGTTTTCCATTAACATCAGGACCAAAAATCAACTCTGGTTGATCATCATTTAAGTTTACAGAGTCTTCTCCATCATTCATATTTAAGGTTTCAGTGATGGTTGTTTTCTACAAATCATGTTTTACCAATTCTGTCAAAGGAATTGGTATTTTTAACTTTGCAATTTCAGTTTTTATATATTGAATGAGGGTTGTGATTTACTAATTTGAATTAATTCTTCTTTAGTAACTGTAGTTTGAGTGGGTTTACCTTGTTTTTCTACAGTTATGTTTTCATTTTCTGTTTGAGTTTCTTGTGTCTTACTGCTCCTAGTTTTCTTTTCAGGAATGGTTTGAGAAGCAGTAGATGTTTTTTCATATTTTGAATTATTAGAAGCTGTTTTTGCAGTTGCATCTTTTGGATCTGCTGATTTTGGATCAACAGTGGATGTTTTTTATTCTAAGTTTGTTGTTTTAGCAGAATTAGATGTTTTTACAGTAGTAGATTTTTGTGAAACTTTTGATGTTTGAACAACTTCATCTGTTATGTCAACAATCTTAGGACTGGGTGAAATTTTGGGGTTGGAAACTTTTTGGAATGAATTAGAGTTTTTCTTATTTTCCCTAGGGAGAATTTGCAAAACTTTTGTTGTTGGGGCTTCTACTAGTTTCTTATTTTTAATTTGTGGAGATTTATTAGTAGAAGGTTCAGTGTTTTTCTTACTTTTGAGGTTATATTGCTTACGTACTTCGTTTATGGAAAAATCATTACCTTGTTTGTAGTCAAATGATTCACCTGAATCTAATTGAAGTTGTTGCATTTCAAATAACTCTTGGTCTTCCTGAGTGAGAAAGATAGTGTTATCATCATTTATTCCCATTAGATTTATGGTTTCTTCATCATCAACATTGTTTTGAGAACTTTCAGCATAGTTCTCTTGAAATGGGGGTCTTATTGTCTGATCAGGGGCTGATTCTTTGGATTTTCCTGAGTTTGTATTTTTCCTGAAGTTGGGATTCTTGATTTGTTGTTGATTATCCCATTGAGGTCTCCTTTCTATGTTGTCTAATCTATCCATCATTCTCTCTAAGGTCTTAGCTAATTGATCTATTTTTCCATCTGAACTAGATGTTTCTTCCTTTATGGTTACTCTCTCATTCCTTAATCTAACTTTTCTAGCCAAAATATTTATTTCTACACCAACAACATCTGTTTGTCTTCTTTCTAAGGTTTCAGCATTTCTCTCCCTCAGCTAATAAGCCATGTCTGTGTCAAATCCATCTGGGAATTTGAGTAGGATAGAATCAGGAGTGGGTTTCAGATTAGTTGGGATTGAATTATAGACACTATTATATCTAGTGCAGTAGTCTTGGATTGTTTTGTTAGGAGCTTTTTTCATGGCATCAAATTCAGATAGTATTTGGAGTGGATTTTTCTTCTTTTCCCATTTATTAAAAAATAATCTATGAAAGACTGATAAATCAGCTATACTGCCAGGATTAAGACCTGTAAACCATTTTTTAACTTCCCCTGTTAATGTTTGTGCAAAGAGTCTCATTTGTACATCAGAATCATCTATTTCATGAAGCTCAAAGTAATCTGTCATTTTATTAATATGTTGTTGGGCAGTGTACTGAGTAGTAGCATCAAATTTGGGTATCTTACTTTGGTAATCCTAAGGCAGTCATGTAGTTGTGCTGGAAGAACTAGGGGAGCATACCTAGCATTCATAGCTTGAATTTTAGCTTGACTAGGAGGTAGATTGGAAGTGCTTGGGGCTGAACTGGAAGTACTAGCTGATGTGGTTAATGAAGTTACTGATGAAACTGGAATATAAGATGGTGCACTAGAAAAAGTGGTGGATGAACTAAAGGATAAAGTTGGGGTGCTAGAAAATGAAACTGAAATATATGAAGAACTACTTGGAAATGAGAATGATGAGTTTAAATTTGCATAATATAAACTGGTGGATGATGTTGATATGGGAGAGTATGGAAATAGTATTCTAGGTTGTAAGGGTTGTCTAGGGATAAATGGATCTATAAATTGAAAGGTAGTGGAAATTATAGATGATGTAGTGGTATCTAAATGAGAAATAGAAGGTTTATATGTGTATTCTAATAATTCAGCTAATTCAATAGCTTCATTTATTTCTTTAAGAATAGTAGCATTTATCTCTTCAAGTTTATCATGAGCTTTAAATATCTTTGATTTAGAATCTGCTGAAATATTTTCCTGTTTTGCCTCAAGAAATGAAATAAAAACAAGGTCTATAACAACACTTTTTAAGTCATTTTCTGATTTGCTTCTAAACAAAGAATGTTCAAACTTCAGGTCAAAATCTATGTCTTGTATACTCACTAACTCTTTTGGTAATGAATTTAATCTATCTAAAGAAACTTTTGCACCTAAATCTTCTACTTGTTTATTCTTTTTTCCAATTTTGTCTGGATTGTCTACTATAATAGTAGGTTTAGGATCCAGGTTTGACCTGGTATAGTAGGTTTCTCTAGAAGCCAGAATTACAGTGTTTTATACTCACAACTTATAAAACAGTCTTAAAGGTAAAAGGATGATGAAAATGATTCCCTTTAAGATCTATTTTAAGACTAGGGATTGGTTAATTCCCTAATATGGTCGTCAGTATGTTATCACTCCAATAATTCTAAAGTTGTGAGATTTTTTATTTAAAGTCTAAGAACATTAGAGGTAACCACAAACCAACTTTTAAACTCTAGGATCTAGCCTTCCTAGGGTTCAGAGAGGGCTCTCTCTTTAAGATTTAACTTTGTTTTAATTATAAGATATTAGGCTAGTTATGATTGTGAAAATTGGTTTTGATTTGGTTTGGTTTGGTGGGAAAATCACTTAATGAGATGGATAGTGGGAGATATGTTTGTCCATTGGGCTAAGGAGTCAAAATTCAAGCAGACAGAACTAGGATCAAGGTCAAAAAGTCAAATGTTTTCAGGGCAAGATAGATAAGTCTTTGAAGATCTTGGAAGTCTGAATTGGTGAAGTGTTTAATCGGGATAAAGAGTAATGAAGGAGTTAGACAGAAGTAATTCGAAAGAGGAAGCAATTAAGGGTTCCCTACTCTGGAAATCAACAGAAAACATAGAAATGATAAACAGTTAAAGACAGGGTGCTTTTAACAAATCTTGTAATAATACTCCTGATTTATCATTCAAATTTAGAGAACATGTATGGATGCATGTAAAACATACGAAGATAAACAAAGACAGTAGAAAGTACTTTACTTCAATGGCTCATCACATGAATCCTGAAATATGATGCTAGATGATTTGATCTAGTCTACTACTCGAACTTGCAACAAAAAGCCTTCAAGTACAACAAAAATGACTATAGAAATCTTCAGCAATTTATTCCACAATAATACTTCAAAAGATGAAGTATATATACAAAAATGTTTACAAAATATCCTAGAATAATCATAGGATTTTTCTAGGAAATAAAATTTCTTTTACAACAAAATAGTGACCACTGCTTAACAAATCAGCAAGCTGTCCTATTTATTCAAATAAAATAGAAAACTGTTTTGGAATGGGTGCAGTTGGCTGCTTTGTTGTCCTCTTTGTTGGCACAGATATTTCAAATATGTTTTGAAATATTATCTTATTTTTTATACTCTTTCATCTTATACTCTTTACCTCTGATACTCTTTAATCACTTATACTTTTTAAACTTTGTAAAAAATGCCTTACGGCTGTAATAAATTTTGTTTTGACTGTGAAAAATCAGCAAACTGTTTTATCCTTTTTATCTGCATTTTGACTTCTACAGTAAATCAGTGAGTGATTGCCAAGCTTCATCATCAGGAATTTTTATCTTTTTCAGCTTCCTAAAGTTCTCATCTACCTCAATGTATCTGGAAAATGTTGTTTTTATAACAAAAAGGTGTTTTATCTCATGCTGAAGATAAAACAAGTCTTCAAAAATTATGTGTAAAACCTTCCCTGTAGGAATTCCTTTCCCTTCTGTTTTGTTAATCTGTTCTTTTGCATAATATCTAATATTTTTGTTGTAATCCTCCTGTGGCATTAGTTTATCATTAATGACCAGAATGTTTGGCAGACCTCTTTGCCTCAAATTTTCAAACTTAACCATAAACTTGGTTATGGCTATGTTCATGTTTTCACATTTTTCTTCTAACTTCTTCATTAAATTATTCTTTGAAATGACTTTCCTTATTTCAAGGATTGTCTCTATTCTATCATTAATTTCTATCTCTTCAAGTTCTTGCTTGTTCTTGCTATTGAGAAATTTGATTAATTCTATGGCTTGCTCAGGTTTGTCACCTAGCTCATCTTTGGTTTTTTGAATTTCTGCTTGTGTTGCCTTCAGTAAATACCTCTGCTCATATATTACCTGGATTGATGGCTTCAATAATTTTACTCCATAACTGATTCTTCACATAAGACATTGGCTCTTTTAAGGTTAAGTCCTTTTGTATATTTTTCAACTCAGTATTTAACCTGTTAGCCCTTTGTTCATGAGTTTTAGCATTGATTTGGGCTAGCTTCTTGGTGTCTTCAAAATTTTTAATTACTTTCTTCAACCTATTGATCTCATTGGTTTGAAGTGACATTTCCTCCATGGCCTTAACTAGTTTACTAGCCTCATCTATTGGTTGCACTGTTGATGTAGATCACTCTATAGCTGAAGTAGCAGATGAGATCAATGGCACTGCAGTAACCATTGGTACTTTGGTGTTGAGATTCAACAAGATGATGAGCTTAGTGAAAAGAGTCGTCTTCACTAAGTGGGCCCGCAAGCTATTTTTGGCGCAAGCCTATTTTTAGACATGATGATCATATTTCAGAAGTTGCAGGATGCTATTTGTGGATGGTTGATCAAGTTGGAAAAATAGATGAAATTCTAATTTTAGAATATTGGGAGAAGTCTATTTATAGATCATCAATATAAAAATAGATGCATGTCGATTATTATTAGCTCTTAATAATAATCAGACTCGAAACAACAACTTATTCTCTTGGAGCACTTCAGTTCAGTGCACAGATGTGGCACATCAGCTGACAGAAGGAATTATGCAATTCCTAAGGGTTTACTAGAGCTAATGCATGGAGGACACAGTTAGAACTCAAGTGGCAGAGTTATGACACAGTTGGAATAAGTAGTTATGGAGTAGTATTCAGTTTAACTCAGTTAGACTCAGTTGAGCTAGTTGTATCTAGTCTAACTGATTGATACACTAGTGAGAGTGAAGTGAATTAATTAGTTAATTAATTCATAAATAATAACTCATTAATCAACTGAACAATACATCAATTAACTACAGTGCATGGCAGTTTCAATGGAGACCAGTGGAGAGATAGGTGAAAGGGCAAGATAGACTATCTGTTGTGACTATAGTGATGCATTTATTGCATCACACACACATTGGAGTTGCCAATAAGGATTGCGCAGTCAAGGATGGAGTAATTCAAATTCATTCAAAGCTATTCTTCAGCAGGGATTGCGCAGTGGAGGTAGGCTAGCAGGTGGCAGAGATCGGTGCATGGATTTTCAAGATTGGTCCTGATTAGTGTATGACGATTGTACTGTACTGAGGGCTTGTGAGAAGCTTTGTATGCTTGTATGAGATTGTCATATGATCTCCATGTTACATAATATATAGTTGGGTTTTTTAGCTTCAGGCTTTCCTGGTTAAAAATTGTGTTATGTGCGATTGAATATTTTTGTTTATGCTTCACATGTGTGTGCAATTAATTTTTCCGCAAAAGATTAACAAGTGGAATAGATTCAGTATCTTGCATAAAGTTAAATAGTGTGAGATCAGGTGGATCTTGGACATATGCATTCTTAGTGCATATAATTTCTACATGGTATCAGAGCATTGTTGATTGAATATTGCAATTGTGAAGTGAGTTTGTGCTGGTGGACAATTCGAATTTGCTACAGAAGATTCTTGGTGCATAAATCGAGTATACATTGAAATGTCTTTCAACGGCTTGAGATTGGAGTATGCCCTTGATGGGAGCTCGAATTACATAGCCTGGAAGGACAGGATGGAGGCGGTGCTAGAGGATAATGGGCTGAAGGAGTTCATCGATAGCGATGTTCCTAAGCTGGGATCTAGAGATGTTGCATTACTTGATGCATGGCAAAAGAAGACAACAAAGACGAGGAGAATTCTGTTGGAAGGTGTGAAGGTCCATATTGTGTCCAGCCTTCACGGGAAAACCACTCCATTCTTAATGTGGAAGGCTTTGACAGACTTGTTCCAAAGCAGAAGTGACCAGAGGAAGTTGGCGCTTAAAGACAAGCTCAGAAAAATAAAAATGGAGAAAGGCGACAGTATTCCAAAATACCTCACGAAGTTTGTCCACTGTAAGGATGAACTGGGAAGTGTGGGGGTTACTGTTGATGAAGAATACTTGGTGAGCTTGGCTCTCCTTGGGCTTCCAAAGAGTTGGCATAAATACGAAGACTCTATCAATGGACGGGAGAAACTGCCGGGATGGGAGCGACTTTGGTCGGATCTTGTGCAGGAGGAGATAAGGCGGGTTATGAGGGATGCATCTTCATCGAAGAATGAAGATGAAGAGAATTGCGCTTTGGTTGCCAAAGCAAGAAAAGGGAAGGGGAAGAAAAATCCTTCAAAATCCGGTGCTAAAGGCAAGAAGCAGGATTTGTCCAAAGTGAAGTGTTTTCACTGTCACGAACATGGACATTTTGCCACTAACTGTCCACAGAATAAGAAGAATAAGTAGGTTGCTAGATCTACAGCTGGAGAGGTTTTAGCCTCGCAAATTGAGCTAGATTTTTCCTTGATTGCATGCTTGGTTTCAAGCTGCATGGGATCGATGTGGTATCTTGACAGTGGTGCGTCTTTCCATATGATGGGAGATAAAGAGTTATTTAGTGACTTGGAGGAGAAGGACCTCCGTATGCATATAGAGATGGACGACGATGGTTGGTACAGTGCGACTGGAATTGGAACCATTACCTTTGAGAGGGAATCCGGTAATCCGTTCTTGTTGAAGAATGTCATGCATGTTCCAGGTCTGAATAAAAACTTGGTCTCAGTCGCAATGTTGTAAGACAAGGGTTATGATGTTGTTTTCAGTGAGGGAAAAGCCTTCCTTTGAAATAAAACAACGGGTCAAACCAAGAAGATAGGGGTTAGACTTAAGAATCTATACAAGCTGGAGGTAGATGGCTACGCTGCAATAGTGGGCAAAGTAGAAGAAGTGGTGAGCCAGGATGAGGGCGAATTATGGCACAGGAGATTGGGCCATCTTCACCATGGCGCTTTGAAGATTTTGCAGCAAATTTCTATTGGACTTCCCAAGGGTACTCTTGTGTAGTCAAATCAGTGCAAGGGATGTACTATGGGTAAGTTTGTGAAGACCACCTTTCATGAGAAGGAGAACCGTGCTTCAGTGATCCTGGAGAGAATTCACACAGACGTGTATGGACCATTCTCGGTTGCTTCAACAGAAAAACACAGGTATTATGTGATATTTGTTGATGATTATTCTCGTAGATGTTGGATCTTCTTCATGCAGAAGAAGAGTGAAACGTTCTCAAAGTTCTGTGATTTCAAGGCATTGGTGGAGAAGGATTCAGGGAAGCAAGTGAAAGCTCTATGGAGTGATAATGGTGGTGAATACATCTCGGGCGAATTCAAAGACTTCTATAGCAAAGAAGGAATTCGAAGATAACTCATAGCGCCTCATAACCCACAGCGGAATGGGGTCGCAGAGAGAAAGAACAGAACGATCGTGGGTGCTACACAAGCGATGTTGCATGACTAGGGCCTACTAATGCACTTGTGGGCGGAAGCATGCAACGCTGCGGTTTATGTGCAAAACCGTTGTCCTCATAGAGTACTTGGCATGAGTACACCCGAAGAAGCATTTTTTGGTAAGAAGCCTGATATTTCTCATTTGAAGATTTTTGGCTCACCTGTTTACATTCATGTGACAAAGGACGCCAGGAAGAAGCTGGAGCTGACTGCAGAAGTTGGGATATTTGTGGGGTACACAGAAACACCCCATAACTATCGTGTGTATTTTCCAGATAGTCAGATGACTATTGTGCGACGGGATATAAAATTCAATGAGGTGAAAGCCATGAAGTTGTCGCTTGAGAGGGAGCTACACTTGCATGCGGAGGAGGAACTTCTTGTTCGCAAAGATAAGCCTCTGGATGTGGATCAGCCACAGGAGGAGATTCATGGAGTGGAGGAGTCCACTCATGCAGAACCAAACATCAGACAAGGTAGAAAGCGTACCACAGAAGCTGAGAGACTGAAGCTTGATGCGACACAGAATGTAGAATTTCCTACATCGCAGCATAGACAGAGACAGTCACCTGACCGATTTACTGGATACATGGCTCTTATGAGCAAGTGTATCGTGACAGAGCCATCTTCTTTCGAAGAAGAAGTGCATGAGCCCACATGGGTAGATGCCATGGTGGAGGAGTATGACTCCATTATCAGAAACAGTGCTTGGGAGATTGTTCCAAGGCCGGTGGGAAAATCAGTTGTAGGATCAAGATGGATCTACAAGGTAAAGCAAGTTGTTGATGGGAGTGTCGAGAAGTATAAGGCAAGAAACCTTTGCACCTGTCACACGGTATTCTTCCATACGGACCATCCTTGCTCTCTCAGCACGGATGGGTTGTCACATTCATCAAATGGATGTGAAGACTGCCTTCCTTAATGGGATCATTGAGGAATAGGTGTACATTGAGCAACCTGAAGAATTTGAGATCTTCAACAACGAGTCACATGTGTGCAGGCTCAAAAGAGCAATGTATGGGCTGAAACAAGCACCCCATGCTTGGTACACTCGGTTCGATAGCTATTTCACTGGACTTGGCTTCACCAAGAGTGAGGCGGATGCAAACCTGTACCAGATTGTGGTGGAGGGTAAGATTTTAATCATTGTACTTTATGTTGATGATTTAATACTAATAGGTGATGAGCAGTTGATACACTCATGCAAGGCAGATCTTTCAAAGGAGTTTGAGATGAAGGATTTGGGCCTCCTTCATTATTTCCTTGGATTGGAAATATGGCAGCGGGAAGGTGAACTGTTTGTGTCTAAGGCAAGTATGCCTGGGAGATACTGGAGAAGTTTCACATGCAAGGCTGCAAACCTATCGACACTCCTCTTCCAGGAAATTGGAAGAAAGAGGATGCTACATCGACAGAGGTAGTGGATGCCACTGTTTATCGACAGTTGGTGGGTTCGCTCATGTATTTAGTCAATACAAGACCGGAAATATGCTATGCGGTGAACCAGCTTTCACAAGCGATGGTTAAGCCTACCAAGCTCTTTTAGAAGGTAGGCAAGCATGTCCTGAGATATCTTAGGGGCACATCTAAGTATGGTTTATGGTACAGACAGACAGATGAGGTGAAGTTGCATGGCTTCATGGATGCAGATTGGGCAGGAAGCCCAACAGACAGAAAGAGCACATCAGGAGGGATTTTCAGTATCGGATCTACGACAGTTTCTTGGTACAGCGGGAAACAAATATTTGTGGCACTCAGTTCAGCGGAAGTGGAATACATGGCAGCAAGTCAAGCTGCATGTGAGGCTATCTGGATGAGGAAGATTCTGGTTGGTTTGTTTGGTTCACATTTAGATCTCACGGTGATTCATTGTGATAATCAGAGTTGCATTAAACTCTCGATTAATCATGTGTTTCATGATAGATCTAAACATATTGATATCTGGTATCATCATATCAGAGATTCTGTGCAACAAAAGATCATGTTGCTTCAGTGCATTCCTATGGAGGATCAGGATGCAGATATTCTGACGAAGGCGCTCACCAGGAGAAAATTCGAATACCATAGAGGCAGGATCGGGGTGAAGGATAATCCCTATCTTGTTGAGAGGGAGTGTTGAGATTCAACAAGATGATCTGCTTAGTGAAAAGAGTCGCCTTCACTAAGTGGGCCCGCATGCTATTTTTTGTGCAAGTCTATTTTTAGACTATGTCTATTTTTAGACATGATGATCATATTTCAGAAGTTGTAGGATGCTATTTGTGGATGGTTGATCAAGTTGGAAAAATAGATGAAATTCTATTTTTAGAATATTGGGCGAAGTCTATTTATAGATCGTCAATCTAAAAATAGATGCATGTCGATTATTATTAGCTCTTAATAATAATCAAACTCTAAAAAACAACTTATTCTCTAGGAGCACTTCAGTTCAGTGCACAGATGTGGCACATCAGCTGACAGAAGGAATTACACAATTCCTAAGGGTTTACTATAGCTAATGTATGGAGGACTCAGTTAGAACTCAAGTGGCAGAGTTATGACACAGTTGGAAGAAGTAGTTATGGAGTTGTATTCAGTTTAACTCAGTTAGACTCAATTGAGCTAGTTGTATCTAGTCTAACTGAATGATACACTAGTGAGAGGAGTGAATTAATTAGTTAATTAATTCACAAATAATAACTCATTAATCAACTGAACAATACATCAGTTAACTACAGTGCATGGCAGTTTCAGTGGAGACCAGTGGAGAGATAGGTGAAAGGGTAAATATGCATTTTAGCATAAAATTATCCCATTTTGATTTTTACACAAACTTAGGATAAAATGTATTTTGTAGGTTTTTTTAGTGTTTTTGGATTAAAATGAAATTAATTAAGGGAGATTTTACTTTTTCTAAGCAAAAATGTTTTTTTACTTAGGAAAAGCGTTTGTATTTCTTGGAAAAGGGTGAATATGCTGATAAAATGGGTTTTCATGTAGGGAATCCAATATTTTTAACCAATAAGTTATTAAGCCTTAGGTCTGGTCCCAACAGAAGTCAAAGAAATGCTCTGAGCCTCTTTAACTGAAGGTTTAGAATACTGGATCATTGTGGGGGAGGGGAAATTAGTAACTTGTTCAATGATGCTTTATTACATGTCTTACACAACAACTTTCTACCTACCCATCATTATTCTAACATTTTTTACTTCATTTGCATGGGTACATTTAAGCTTGCAACCCTAAATCCATTTTTCTTTCAAAGCATAAAAACTATCTAAGTCTAACCTTATTTCATCTGAGGGCTTAGATTAAACTATTGAGCTCCTCATTTATTCTCTAATTATCTACTGATTTGTCAAGTTTAAACTTTTTGACATAGCTTTATTCTCTATCTAAAACATGAAATTCAAAGCATGAAAAATTAAGATTAAACTATTTAACTGATCATGGATTACGGCATTTTGGAAAATTTGCACACAATCATTATTCTTGCAGTAAAAGTAAATAGTAGTGGCATTTTGACTTGCTCACTTTCATGTCTTATTTTATCTCTTTTTTCTTTTGGGGTCTATTTTTATTTTTATTTTATTTTTTCTTTTCTAAGTCCTTTGATATTTATTTTAGGAATTTACCCTCTTTTAATTTTTTATTATTTTCAAATATGGGAAAACAACTTGTAGAAAGCAAGGTATGTACATATTTACAAGAATTTCAAAGTCAACTCAAAAATTATGAACCCTGTTATTATAGGACCCTAACAGTATCTATGCTAGCTTTTGAAAGAGAATCTAGATGCATTTGCTTGGGATTACAAGGACATGAAAGGGGTGCATCCTTCAGTGTGCAATCATCATATTTACATCAAAGAAGGATGCAAGCCTGTGAGACAACCCCAAAGAAGGATGAACTCGTCTCTGAAGGACATAGTCAAAGAATAGCTACATAAACTATTGGATGTAGGGTTCATATATCCTATATCCGACAGTGAGTGGGTATCTCCTCTTGTCCTAATCCCAAAGAAGAATGGGAAGTGGAGAATTTGTGTTGACTATCAAGAACCTAACAAAGAAACCAAGAAAGACCATTTCCCTTTGCCCTTTATAGACCAAGTCCTAGATGGCCTTGCAAGGAAGAAGTTTTTTTCCTTCTTAGATGGGTTCAGTGGGTACAATCAGATTCAAATCAGCCCTGAAGACCAGGATAAGACTACTTTCATCTGCCCTTGGGGTACCTTCGCTTATAGATTCCTACCCTTTGGGTTTTGCTATTAGGATATTCCGACACATAGGAAATAGTTAAGAATAACTTAGCCTAGTGTAGAGTTAGGTAAAGTGTGTTTCTTTACCATGTACATTTGTAACTTATAATCTGACAGTTATCTCTCACCTCGGTATTAACGGCACTTGATCCATGGCTTAACACCCGATTGGTCCATGATCTCTATTTAAAGAGCATGGAGGTTTATTTGTCTGGTAACCGTTTATGAGAGAAACATATGTAACTTTTCTTTTATATTAATAAATTCCCTGAAGTGGTCGCATTGGCTCAGGGCGTGGATTGTTTCCCTCTTTGAGGGTTTTAACCACGTGATTATATTGGTGTACTGATTTGTGATCTTTTTGTGAGCGGTGACCTTTGGTTCTTGATCTACGGCACTTACCCTGTAAATTCCTACATGGTATCAGAGCTATTTTGAGGGCCACGTCCGTTTTTTATCAAAATCCGAAGCCTGTTTGACTGCATGCGAATGTCATTTTGTAGATCTACTATTTCTGAACATTTCTTGGCTTGGAGAACTACTCGATTGTGTCCGGAGCGTCTGTTATAGTGAAGAACGCCTTTCGTTTCATGCGAAAAGGTTTCCGGCCGCCCAAGTTATGTCAGTTTAGATCTCGAGGTATAAAGCATCTATTTTGCAGTTATATTTGTTAATAGTTCTTCTTATTTTGGTTTTTTTTCCTGTATTAAGGTTTTATTTATTTTTCGGATCTATACCCTCTTCTCTGTGTATGCTCTTTGTTGTGCGCTCCGTGCGATCTCGGCAAATCAGAAACATGAACAAGGGATTTTTTTGCTACGTATGTTCTTTCCCTGCATATTTGTGCGATCTCAGGAAATTAGAAATAGTAAAAAAGTGATATTTTCCGGTAAGGCTAACCGAGAATCTAACATTCTGCCGTAAGGCTTTGCATTTCGTTTTTTTTTTCTCGTTTTTTGTGCTTTTTGTGCAGGAAAAGGCACACACACCGAATAATAATAATAATAATAATAATAATAATAATAATAATAATAATAATAATAATAATAATAATAATAATAATAATAATAATAATAATAATAATAATAATAATAATAATAATAATAATAATAATAATAATAATAATAATCCCCCCTTCCTCCTTTCTAAAATAACATGATCCTTTTACTACCTCACTTGGTGAGGGGTTAGTTTATGAGAATAGAGGTCTTGGGTTCAAGTCTCCTTCTCAAGCTTCTTTTGTAAAAAAAATTTGTTCAAAGGGGTGGAATTGTTTTTTGAAAAAATATGCACTTCATCCCGTTCCCGCAACTATTCGGTATCTACAACTCAGATTTTTCAAAAGGCATAACTTCTTCATCCGGAAACCGTTTTTCGAGCCGTTTTTTTTAAACGGCCTAATTTTTCGAGATCTTTCCATTGGAGTAGTTATTTTCAGCTTTTCTCAGCTTCATTGCATGCCCAGTTATTCTTAACAGCACCAATTATTTCCAATGGCTACCTCACATGGTAGATATACTTAGAAGTAAAGGGCTTTATAGAATAGCCACAGGTCAAAAAACTAAACCTTCTGATGATGATAAAGTTCCTAAATGGGAAAATAGACAAGATCAAGCATGAGGGTTGATAGGAATGTACATTGCTCAAGATCTTCGATTTCACATCCTTGACATTGACACCCCTGATAAAGCCCTAGAAAAGCTAAATAATGTTTTTGGCATTCAAAATCAAATCAGGGCCCACCAGCTTGAAAATGAGTTGCTTACTTTGGACCCTAATAATTTCTCCTCTATTGAAGACTTTTTGTCCAAATTCAAGACCCTTAGACTTATTTTAGAAGGGTGTAAGGTCAAAAAGGAAGATGGTAGCCTCATCTATTGCATTCTTGCTAAGCTTGGCCCTGCGTACTCTGTATTTGTTTCCACCTTCCATTCCACCAGAGAAGCCATAATTTCTTCAGGAATCACTTACAAGAATCCCTCTTTTGATGCCTTTTGTGATTCTTTGATAAGAGAACAAGAAAAACTTTTACACCTTGGTCTTATCACTGCTGGAAACACTTCTAAGAAAGCCTTAGCAGCCCAACAACAACCATATCAAAAGAATCCCAAGAAGCAATATCCTAAAAAATATGGTCCTAAACCAAACAAGGGTCCTAAGCAATTTCATCCGCAAACTGAAAAATCAAATCACCAAAATAGTAAGGCAAATCAAAACAAAGGGAAGAAGGCAGATAGACATTGCAACTTTTGCAATCGGGATGGCCATATAGAGTCCAAATGTTTTAAGAAGATGGAAGCCTTAGAAGCAGCAATGAATAAGCACAAAATCAATTTGGATCACTCTTCACCTTCATCTTTAGTCATGGCACTTTCTGCTTTTGGTTGTCAAGCATCAAGATCTGGTTATGCATTAAATATATCTTCTTCCTCTCCTTCTCATGAGTGGCTCATTGATTCTGGAGCTTCTTACCACATGGCTAAAAATAAATCCATGTTTTCTTCTTTAAATGATTATAACACCAAACATATTTATGTTGGTGATGATAGATCTCTTAGTGTTGTAGGATTTGGAACCATTCATCTAGAAAATGGTCAGTTTAATGATGTACTATGTGTTCCCACCTTGTCATGCAACCTTCTATCTATTTATCAAATAACTCATTTAGGTGAAGGGAAAATAGTAGAATTCTCACCTCATGATGTTGTAATCAAGGACCTCAAAGATCCTAAACATATTTTAGCTACTAGAATTGCTGATGATTCCACAAGGTTGTATAAGTTTCACAACTTTGGGTCATCATCTCTTCCCTCAATTTTTGTTGCTCATAATGATGATGTGAGCAAAATTTGGCATGAGCGATTTGGTCACTTAAACTATCGCTCTCTTCAAACTCTATGTAAGTAAAATATGGTGACGAGCCTTCCTATGGTATCTTGCCAAGATGGTGTTTGCTCCAGATGTGTACTCGGAAAACATCATCGAGACAGTTTTGACAAACGTGCCTCTTAGCACACTTCAGCCCCTTTGCAGCTTGTGCACAGTTATTTATGTGGTCTTCTTCCTATTGTTTCTTTCTCTGGTTGCAAGTACTTCTTAACTTTCATTGATTATTTTTCCAGACTCACTTGGGTATATTTCTTAAAACTCAAGAATGAAGTATTTAACATGTTCTTGGCCTTCAAGGCCTTTGTTGAGAAACAATTTGGACATCAAATTCTTAAGTTAAGATCAGACAATGGCGGAGAATATGTTAACAACAAATTTATCAACTTCTGCACTAAGCATGGCATTCAATTGCAACATATTGTTCCATATACTCCACAACAAAATGGTGTAGCTGAAAGGAAGAATCGCACCTTAAAAGAAATGGCTAATTGTATGCTTCAATCTAAAGGACTTGGTCTCAATTTTTGGGCAGAAGCCATTAACTGTGCAAATTAGATAGTAAATTGCACTACTACTAAGGTTTCAAAGAATATAACTCCAGAAGAAGCTTGGAGCTCAATCAAACCAGATGTAAGTCACTTTTGTGTTTTTGGAAGTGATGCTTGGGCCCATATTCCAGATGCGAAACATAAAGCCTTAGAACCTAAGAGTGAAAAATGCATTTTTGTTGGATATTCTGAATATGTCAAAGGATATAGACTTCTTCAACCAAAATCCAAAAATACAATCATTAGAAGAGATGTAAAATTTGATGAAAATATATCGGCTTGCGAGCCTAGTTCGGCGGGTGTGCCACCTTTGGCGTGCGAGCCTGATTTGGCATATGTGCCACCTCTCTCTCTCTCTTCTATTTTTAATAGCATTCCTTCTAGTTCAAATGATGACAGTGAGGATGAAAATCCTCCTCCACCTCTTGAAATTGTTCCTTATACTTCACCGCTTCCAATATGGCTCCACTCTACTCGGGATGCAGCAGGTTCTCTTGCAGGTGACCCTGTCGATCGACGATGTACATGTTCTCAGTTCGAAAGAGCTTCTTCCTTATTGGCTCAAGTTCCAGAAAAACTTGATCCAGAAACCTTTGAAGAAGCCTTTGGTCATCCAGATTGGGATGAAGCTATGAATGAAGAGTATCGTTCCTTATTGGAAAACAATACTTGGGATCTTGTTCCTCTTCCAAAAGGAAGAAAACTTGTCAGATGCAGATGGGTTTACAAAACCAAGTTTGGACCAGATGGAAAAGTGGATAGACATAAAGCTCATCTTGTTGCTAAAGTTTTTTCACAAGTTGAAGGCATTGACTATACGGAAACCTTCTCCCATGTTGCCAAAATGAATTCTATCCGCCTTGTTCTTTCCCTTGCTGCCTCCTTTAAATGGGAAGTCCATCAGATGGATGTTAAATCCGCCTTCTTACATGGATATTTGCATGAAGAAATCTACATGGAACAACCCCCTGGCTTTATCCAAAAAGACTCCAGCCTTGTTTGTCGCCTTAGGAAGTCTCTCTATGGTCTCAAACAAGCTCTTCAAGCTTGGTATGCCAAAATGGATAGATTTCTCTTAGATAATGACTTTTCTAGGTGTCATTCTGACAACACTGTCTACACCAAGAATGTGGGCAAATTCCTTCAGCATCCTTGTTCTTTATGTTGATGATCTTATCCTTACTGGTAGTGATCCAAACCATATAAACCATGTGAAGTCTAGCCTCAAAAAGAATTTTGAAATGACAGACTTAGGACACTTGCATTATTTGCTTGGTCTTCAAGTCTTGCAAACCAAGGAAGGCATTACCCTCTCTCAGTCCAAGTATGCCTGTGATCTTCTACACCACTTTCACATGGAAGACTGTAAGCATGCCCCTTCTCCCTTTTAGTCTGGAGTCAAGCTTTCAGTCAACTATACTACCCCTAAAGTTGATGCTACCTTATACCGTCAACTTGTTGGTAAACTTTTGTATCTAACCCATACCCGTCCTGACCTTTCCTTTGCCGTTGGTCTTGTCGCTCGGTTTATGCACCAACCTCATGAAAGTCACTGGAAAGCAGCTGATACAGGTGGATGTTGGTGGCCACCAGCCTATTCCACTTGGGCCCCCACCATTGTCTCTTTCAGTTTTTCAGATTCGACATAACTTACTATTTTTAGCAGTTTTTTGGGTCCCGAACTTCCGGAGCCGTTTTGAGGCCCTAAACGACGTTTTTTGGGCATCGCGCCCATACAAGTTGTAGTCCTCGGATAGAGATTTCTAATGATGTATCATGTGCGTCAAACAAAGATAGTATGCCAAAGTTACGTCCCTGGGAAGTTGAAACACCAATTTACCCAAACGGGGCCCATAGTTTTGGCGCTTCATCTCCTAGGGTTAGGTTTTTGGATGTTTAGGGTTCTCCAATTGTTTCTCGATAATAAATAGGCCCTCGAGCCTCATTGTAACGGAGTTTAGAGGCCTGTAGCCACCACATCTATTCTCAGATATAGCTACCAGCGCCCTAGCTAGTTTTATTTCCATTCTGTTTGTAAGCAAATTTCAGTTCTTTGATATTAATGAAATGAAGTGTTATTTCGGCTGCATCTCTGTATTTATGGTTATATGTTTATTCTGTTGCGTTCCTGCATAAATCCGGATCAGTGGTATCAGAGCGGTCTATTTTTTCTCGATCCTTCTTTGCATGTCCCCAACGAGGTCGGGGTATAAGGAGCTAGGGCTTGATTTGGTGGAACCTTTGCAAGATCAGCCTCACAAACCTCGACGGACGCCCATGGGGGACGAAAAGAAAGGTGAGGGACCAGGATATCCTATCAAAATATTGCTCGAGGAGGCCCTAGAAAAGCAAAGGAACGTGATGATGGATAACTTTGCTCAGATCCTTCAACGGCTGCCCACCGGCGGCACATCTGCATCCAGCAGCCACTCTGGAGGTGCGACTCCTTTTAAGGTACAAGTAAATTTTGACATTCCCATATTTGAGGGTCAAATAGACGCAGATGCCGTAGATAGATGGTTGAATCTATTAGAAGGATATTTCTCTGCTCATGACTTTTCAGACCGGGAGAAGATTATTTTTGCACTCCTCAAAGCTACCCCCCATGTTAAGGACTGGTGGGAAACCTACTGTGAGAACAAGGACCAGACAGAACCCTCTCTGTTTTCGGCCGTACCAACTTGGAATTCTTTCCGAGACGTCGTCAAGGAACAATACTATCCCATGGGGAGCTATGAAGACAAGTACATACAATGGACCACGCTGCGACAACAAAGGGATCAAGATGTGCACGAGCTGACGAATCTGTTCCATACCCTGCGCACAAAGTTGGGTATCAAAGATTCAGAGAAAGATTTGGTGCTAAAGTATCGCAGCTGTCTGCACAGATACATTCAGGAGGAAATGGAGTTCCTCGACATCTCCTCGCTTGGTACGGCATACCGGTATGCTGCCAAGATTGAGAAGAAATTCAAACAAAAGAAGCGAGACTTTGGATCTGTGAATCAAAAGTAAGGGAAAGGTGCTTCCAAACCGCAGAAAAAAGGACAAAGCCAAGGCATGGCGGCTAAAGAAAACCCATCAAAGCCACAAGAAAAGAACAGCATCGCAAAGCCAAAGAAGGACACGGGAAAGTGGTGTGAGTTCCATAAGAGCTCCACTCACAACACAAGTGAGTGTCGGGCCAAGCAGTCGCTAGTGGCCGAGATGAGGGCTTCTGAGTCAGATGCATGCTCTGACTCCGAATCAGAACCTGAAAAGGGGAATGAAAAAGGGAAACAGATTATTGATGCGGAGCCCAATGCCATTGTTTCCACTACAAAGATCCAGAAGGAGGAACCGGAAGATCCAGAGGAGGAGGAACGTCTCTTCCACTCCTAGATGTGGGTAAAGGGCTCCCCTGTACAGTTCATTGTCGACAATGGGAGCCAAAAGAACCTCATTTCAGCAGACGCCGTGAAGCGGTTGGGCTTGCCGACCACAGCTCACCCACATCCATACACCATTGGGTGGCTTCACCAAGGACGAGATCTCCGCGTCAGCCGACAGTGTCGCCTTCCCTATAGCATCAAGCCCTTCACGGATGAGGTATTATGTGACGTTGCTCCTATTGATGTTTCTGATGTATTATTAGGACAACCATACTTGTGGAAGCGTCATGCCGTGTATGAGTCTCGGCCTCGTGCTGTTATTGTTACTTTGGGAAATAAGTTGTACAGGATACCAGAGGTACCACCTCCTGCTGCTATCTCTTTGGTTACTGCAAAACAATGCAGTAAGCTCATTTCCCAAACCAGAAAATTCATTTTCCTGATGATCCGCCCCCAGGGCAAGAAGAAGACCGTGGCCACATCCTCCAGACAGGGCTCCTCTGCACAACAACGATAAATGGATAAGGTTGTGGAGGAGTACGGAGACATATTCACCTCACCCACAGGGGTTCCTCTGCACTGTCAGGTCAAGCACCTGATTGATCTGACCCCAGGTGCGCCGCTACCCAATGGACCGATCTATCGGCGCTCTGTTCTGGAGAATGATGAAATCAAGAGACAGATTCAGGAGCTGTTGCAGAAAGGTCACATCAGACCAAGTTCATCGCCCTGTGGGAGCCCAATCGTGTTGGTACAGAAGAAGGATGGGACGTGGAGACTCTGTATTGACTATCGGGCGCTGAACAAGATCACTATCCGGAATAGGTACCCAATCCCACGGATTGATGACCTTCTGGACCAACTCCAAGGTGCAAAATATTTCAGTAAGATCGACCTGAAGTCTCGGTATCACCAGGTACCAATTGAACCCTCTGATGTGTGGAAGACTGCCTTCAAAGCTAAGGAAGGCCTTTTTGAATGGCTGGTCATGCCTTTCGGGTTGACGAATGCTCCCGCAACCTTCATGAGGATGATGGAAAACATCTTGCGGCCATTCACCAACTCATTCATAGTGGTGCACTTGGATGACATTCTGATCTTCAGCAAGACTTGGGAAGAGCACCTTCATCACATCCGACAAGTCCTCCAAACACTGTGGCAACACAAGTTGTGTGCCAATTTGGAGAAGTGCATGTTTGGCATGACCCAGGTTCAATATCTGGGATACATTATTGATGAAAGGGGGGTGCATGTGGATCCAGCCAAGATCCAAGTCATTCGGGATTGGCCAGCCCCGACTACTATAACAGAGCTTCGCAGCTTTCTGGATCTTGCTAATTTCTACCGTAGATTCGTGTTGGGATTCTCTCATATCACTTGGCCCTTGAGTCAAGTCACCAAAGGAGGAGCGAGAGCAAAATTCTTTTGGTCGGAACCTCAACAGAAGGCATTCAAAGAATTGAAAAATCGCCTCTGTTCTGCCCCAGTGCTCACCTTACCAGACTTGCAGCAGCCATTTGAGATCGAGACAGATGCCTCCGACTATGCTATTGGGGCAGTTCTTACTCAACAGGGACATCCAGTGGCATATCACAGTGAGACATTGTCTAAGATAGTTCGCAAGTATCCCACCTATGACAAAGAAATGTATTCCATTGTGCAAGCCTGTCGACAATGGAAGCATTACATTTTGGGGAAGGAAACAATCATCCACATAGACCACCGGCCCCTGCAGTTCATACAGACACAAGGGAAGTTGCAGAATGATCGCCAATAGAAGTGGTCCACATATCTGCAACAATTTCATTTGAATATCAAGTACAAGAAGCGTAGCACCAATAATGTTGCAGACTGCCTCAGCCGACCACCGATCGTGGCGCTCACCACCGTGCTCAACTCTTGTGGGAAAGAGACTTCTGATTGGCTGCTTCTCTATGAGAGTGACCCAAAATTTGGCCACACTTACAAGGCACTCTTGGGGGGTACACAAGTTCCAAATTTTCACCTCCAAGATGCACTTTTATGTCACCTGGGACACCTTTGTGTTCCTTCAAGAGAGCGTGCCAAGATGATATGGGAAGCACACTACAGTCGAGTCGCTGGGCATTTCGGGGTCGAGAAAACAGTAGCAATACTATAGAAGTATTTCTATTGGCCGAACCTTCGAAAGGATGTCGAGAAGCACATCAGATCCTGCACTGCTTGTGCCATTGCCAAACCGACCATCAAGAAACAAGGCCTATATACTCCACTACCTACCCCTAGTCGACCGTGGGAATCCATCTCCATGGATTACATGTCGGGCCTGCCTTCTACTAAGAATGGAAATGACTGTGTTTTCGTGGTCGTTGACAGATTCTCGAAGATGGCCATCATGGCAGCCTGTAAGAAGAATATCACAGCAGAAGCCACTCCTAAACTCTTCTTTGAACGAGTGTGGGTGCACTTTGGGATCCCACAGTCTATCATATCAGATCGAGATAGCAGGTTCATCAGCACATTTTGGTCCAGCCTCTGGTCAATGTTGGACACAAAGCTCACCAAGTCCACAGCTTTCCATCCCCAAACAGATGGCCAGACAGAGGTAGTCAACAGAATGATTGTACACATTCTGCGCATGTACAACTCAAAGCATCCACGCACATGGGACGAGAGCCTCGCCTATGTACAACACAGTTATAACCGGGCTCTCCACAGTTCAATTGGCCATAGCCCCTTTCAGGTGGGCTTGGGATTCCAGCCACTATGTCCCATTGACATAGCCATGCCGTTTGCAGCTGCTCAGGCCGATTCAGCTCATGTCCAGTCTGAAGTGGACAAAGCAAGTAGCTTCATCGAGCGCATTCAACACATCCGCCAACAGGTTCATGATATATTGGACAGAGCCAATGCGAAGTACAAGCAGCGCCATGATTAACACCGGGTGCCACACAACTTCCAGGTGGGCGACAAAGTATGGCTACATTTGCAGAAGGAGCGCCTCACTGGACCCCACCGCAAGCTTCGCCCGCTCCGATACAGGCCGTACACCGTCACCAAGGTTGTAGGGAACAATGCCTTCGAGCTTAGTATTCCTCCATTCCTTGGTCTGCACCCAGTCTTCAATGTGGATCGCCTTCATCCTTACTTCCCACCTCTACTGGACACCTCGGACATTGCAGAACAACTCACACCAACAGAGTTAAATCCAGACTGCATGGAACAGGCCACCACAGATTGTATCATGGACATGCAAATCAAGAGCACTCGCCAGCAGAAGATCCAACTATATCGGGTTGTCAAAGCTGGCCAACTCCTGCACCAAGGAAAGTGGTTCACCAGGGACCAAGTTCAGCAAAAATTTCCTCATCTCATGGAGGAACTTAACGCAATGGGGACCATTGCTTCCTAAGGGGGGAGGAATGATCCAGGTGGATATTTTTGGCCACCCGCCTATTCCACTTGGGCCCCCACCATTGTCTCTTTCAGTTTTTCAGTTTCGGCATAACTTACTATTTTTAGCAGTTTTTCAGGTCCTAAACTTCTGGAGCCGTTTTGAGGCCCTAAATGACGTTTTTTGGGCATCGTGCCTGCAAAAATTGTATTCCTCGGATAGAGCTTTCTAATGATGTATCATGTGCGTCAAACGGAGATAGTATGCCAAAGTTACGTCCCTGGGAAGTTGAAACACCAATTTACCCAAACGGGGCCCATAGTTTTGGCGCTTCATCTCCTAGGTTTAGGTTTTTGGGATGTTTAGGGTTCTCCATTGTTTCTCAATAATAAATAGGCCCTCGCGCCTCATTGTAAAGCAGTTCAGAGGTCTGTAGCCACCACATCTCTTCTCAGAGATAGCTACCAGTACCCTAGCTAGTTTTATTTCCATTGTCTGTAAGCAAATTTCAGTTCATTGATATTAATGAAATGAAGTGTTATTTCCGCTGCATCTCTGTATTTATGGTTATGTGTTTATTCTGTTGCGTTCCTGCATAAATCCGGATCAGGAGCTAAAAGAATACTTTGATATATTCGAGGTACAGTTTAGTTCGGGATTCATTACAGTGCAAGAGCATCTCCCTTGTTGATTGGTTTCACTAATTCTGATTGGGCTGGTGACCCTGATGATTGGAATTCCACTGCAGGATATGTATTCACTCTTGGTTCAAGACCTATTACTTGGTCTTGTAAGAAACAAAGTGCCATCTCCCGTTCTTCGACAGGTTATATGGGTTGGGTGCAAGCAGGTTACCACACGGACACCCCTCTCAGCATCTATAGATCCTGTCTGAATTTGGTCTCCATCAACAGTATCCAACTACACTTTGGTGTGATAATCAGAGTGCCATTCAACTATGTAAAGATCCAGTTCAACATCAGCGTATGAAACACATTGAAATCCACATACACTTCATCAGAAAGTTCATTCATGGTCGTGTTCTTGAAGTGCAGTATTGTCCAATCAATGATCATGTAGCTGATATCTTTACAAAGGCTCTCACAGAAGTGAATTTTACCAAAATTCAATCCATGCTTGGAGTTCAGGAAAGTTGTCATTAAGAGGGGATAGGCTCTAATGCCTCCTTCCTTCTCCTATTGTGTCACTTTTTTAAATCCTTCAATCCTATCCCAATTTGTTCTAAAGGGGGGATGTTAGGATATTTAGACACATAGGAAATAGGCTCCTTTTGTGTCACCTTTGTAAGTCCTTAAATCCTATCCCAAGTTGTTCTTAAGGGGGATGTTAGGATATTCCGACACATAGGAAATACTTAAGAATAACTTAGTATAGTGTAGAGTTAGGTAAAGTGTGTTTCTTTACCATGTACATTTGTAACTTATAATCTGACGGTCACGATTTGTAGTGATCCGACTCGTTATCTCTCACCTCGGTATTAACGGCACTTGATCCATGGCTTAACACCCAATTGGTCCATGATCTCTATTTAAAGAGCATGGAGGGTCATTTTTCCAGTAACCGTTTATGAGAGAAACATATGTAACTTTTCTTTTATATTAATAAATTCCTTGAAGTGGTCGTGTTGGCTCAGGGCGTGGAATATTTCCCTCTTTGAGGATTTTAACCACGTGATTATACTGGTGTATTGATTTGTGATCTGTTTGTGAGCAGTGACCTTTGGTTCTTGATCTACAGAACTTACCCTGTAAATTCCTACATGTGCAATGCCCCTGCTACCTTCCAAAGACCAATCCTGAGCATCTTTTCTGAGTTAGTCCATGACTTTGTCGAAATCTACATGGATGATTTCACACCATATGGGGATGAATTCCAGGAAGCTCTCTCCAATTTGTGTAAAGTACTAAGAAGGTGCATGAAGATGCTTCTCTCCTTGAGCCCAGAAAAGTGTGAATTCCTGAAGAAAGCAGGGTTTGGATTATGACACTCCATATCCCAAGTAGGAATACAGGTAGACTCGAACAAAATCACTATCTTCAAAAGGGCACCTGCTCCTCAAAAGCAGAAAGATGTCAGGAGTTTCTTACGCTTAGCTGGTTACTATAGAAGGTTCATCAAAGATTTTAGCAACATGGCTTCTTGATTATTTAGGTTATTGACCAAAGATTCTGAGTTTATTTGGTCTGGTCCTTGTCAAGAAGCTTTCAAGCTCATTAAGGAAAATTTGACTACCGCCCCCATCCTCCTAGGTCGAAATTGGACTCTACATTTCCACATCCACACTAATGCATCCGAGAAAGTTGTAGGGGCATCATTAAGACAATTAGAGGAAAAAATTCCTTATGCCATTTATTTCATCAACAAAAACTTGTCCAAGGCCGAACTAAATTATATTTTTACTAAGAAGGAGATGTTAGCCATTGTCCATGCTTTGAACAAATTTATGAATTATGTAACTGGATATCAGACCTTTGTTCACACAGACCATGCAGCCATAAAGTATTTAATGAAAAAACCAGATGTTGATGCTATGATAATTAGATGGTTGTTACTTTTGCAACAATTCAATTTGAATATTGTTGATAAACCTGGAAAGGAGAATTTTGTTGCAGATTTTTTGTCCAGGTTAGCTCTCCCTACAGGTGAAGAAGGAATGGTGGATGACCAGTTTCCAGATGAGCATCTCTTTGCTATATCATCACTCCCACCATGGTTTGCTGATATAGCCAACTACTTGGTTGCTGGGAGACTCCCTCCCAATTTTTCATTCAGGGAGAGAAGCAAAATCATCAGAAAAAACGCCCCAGATATCACATGGATTGGGAGAAACCTTTTCAAGCTAGGCCCTGATCAAATCCTAAGAATATGTGTGAGGGAAGAAGAAGTTTTTTGGTATCCTATCTACATGTCATGACAGCCCATGTGGAGGCCACTTTGCTGTGAAGAGAACTGCTTACAAAGTTTTTCAGGCAGGATACTATTGGCCTACCCTTCATCAAGATTCCAGAAGATACACTAGCAGGTGTGACCAGTGCCAAAGGATGGGGAAACCCACGCAAAGGGATGAGATTCCTTTGCACCCTCAGGTGGCTCTTGAGCCATTTGACAAGTGGGCCATGGAATTTGTTGGACCTATCGATCCACCATCCGAACAAAATAAGTATATCATAGTCTGCACTGATTACCTGACAAAGTGGGCTGAAATAAATCTAGTGAAGGTAGCAACCAAGGAGAATGTAGCATAATTTCTGAGGGAGAATATTTTTTACAAGTTTGGGTACCCCAGGGAAATAGTCACTGATCAGGGAGCACAATTCACCTCTCACCTCATTGAGAATTTTTTGAGGAAGCACAAGGTTAAGCATAGAACTTCTACTTCCTATCACCCTCAGGCGAATGGCCAAGTAGAAGTAACTAACAGATCTTTAGAGAGCATCCTCACCAAGGTTGTGATCAACAGTAGAAAATATTGGGCAGACAAATTGGTAGAATCTACTTGGGCCTACAACACTACTTGGAAGATAACAACAGGATTCACTCCTTATGAACTAGTCTATGGTAAGAAGACTCTACTTTCAGTTGGGTTTGAATTCAATACTTTAATAATGGCAACTGAATTAAATCTAGATATATCAAATGCCCAAAGAGAGAGGTTGTTGCAACTAAATGGATTGGATGAGTTCAGAATGCAAGAACTTCTTCACACGGAGGTAGTTCAGCTGCAAAGGAAGGCCTGGCATGACAAGAACATCAAAGAAAAGACCTTCCAAGAAGGAGATTGGGCGCTATTGTATGATTCAAGGTTTAAATATTTCAAAGGAAAGTTGATGACAAGATGGTTGGGACCTTACATAGTGGAAAAATGTTTTGATAATGGCGCAGTTCAAATCAAAACCATAGATGAGGAAGGAATCCCCTTGATTTTCAATGGTCACAAAATTAAAATTTACAAGAAGCCTTTGTCAAGGGCAGAGTTCATAAATTCAATAAGCAGAGAGGTGTATGTGATGGGAAACTCCATAGTTTCCCACACCTCCTAGGAAAAAACAAAAATAATCCATGGTTGAAAACCTCTCTGAGTCACCCAAGGCAAGCTTTTGGGTTGAAAACCTCGATGGAGGCAGCTCACTTTCTCTCTCAAAAAAAAAAGAAGAAGAAGAAAAAGAGAATAAAGATCCATGGGTGAAAACCTCTCTAAGGCGCCCAAGGAAAGTTTGTGGGTTGAAAACCTCCATGGAGGCAACCCATTTTCTTTCTGTTAGTGTCAGTCTAGTCATACTGCCATCAGTGATCAAAATTTCTCTTTTGCATTTTGCATATTAGGTGTCTCATCCCGAATAAATTTCACCATTCCGCTAGGTCATGGATTCATTGATGGTAGTAATTTTTATTAGTTTTCCCTCATGAGTTACTTCATGATTTTCCTCCCTATGGTATTCAGTCATTAGTCACTTTCATTCTCAAAATTATATCAGTAGGTCATAGGATGGGTCTCATTAGTTTCTAGGGTCTCACCATGGTCAAATTAATGATTCAAATGTCAATAAAGATCAGCAAGGTCATGAGGAAGTCAATAAACTCAAAATCATAGCACCAGGAGGATCAAAGATATCATGCATTCAGTTTGATGTAATTTTCGCCTCAAAACCATGTTTTGAGGTCAAAACATAATACTTTGCCTTTCAGTCACAATTCAGAAGCTGTTATCTCCAAAAAATGATGTCCATGCCTTCATAGAAGTTTTCCACAACATGTTCAGTGCCAGAGAATCTTCAAAACAGATCCATCAAAAAGAGCCCGGAAAGAGCTTTCCAACGGTATACTGCACTCTCAAGACTGTCTTCTGGATTGAATTTTATGCTTAAGTGAAGTAAAAGCCCTCTATTCCCTAAGCCCCCCCCCCCTATTTCCCATGTTTTCCTTTTAACTTTATGTTCAAATCCCTTTAAAAACCCCTTTCTTCCCCCTTCCGATTATAATATCGCATTATAAACCATTTAATAAAAATATGCGATTTATTTCTAAACCACTTCCCCTTTCCATCCCCGAAAACATGTGTTATAAAGTTTTATATCATAAAACGCATAACCCAAAGTCCTCCTTTGATTGCACCATCGCAAATCGCAAAGTTCATTTGTATGCCCCGATGAGCCCATTGCAAATATTTTGCAATGCGATCAATCGCACCATCGCAAGTCCTCCTTTGATCGCACCATCGCAAATCCTCCAATCGCATCGCAACTCCCCCGATCGCAAGTCCTGCCCCCTCCTCTGATCGCATCGCAAATTTTGCGATTGCGATCATTCCGCTCCGCTCCCCTCCGATTTGCAATTGCGATTATATCCCCGGGCCCACCATACGGTACTTACTCCCAATTATAATATAAAATCGCTTTCCCCTTTGTAAGTCCCAAATCACATTTTATTATGTTTATCAAAGGATTTCCCATGGTTTAATCTAATCGCATCGGAACTTTTGTATGGTTCGTTCCAAATGCGTCCCACCTCCTGATTCCCAATTGCGATTACTGTGTTATATCATATCTTTGCCCCGCTCCCGATCCCGATTGCGATTTCCATATGGGTCCCACCTCCATTTCCCTTCCCTTTTCCCATTTAAACGCATTTTTCCCTTCACAAAAGCATAAATTTATTTTATTAGCGTTCTATTAAAAGCCAGAGAATGAAGAACTAAAGGAAAGAGAAACGTCAGGGACCAAGAACAAAATTGTAATAGTCACCTCTTCAGTAATGATTCAGAAAGATCCACGCTACTATGTTTCACCTTCTCATTGGATACCCGAAAATTTCAAAGGAAATAATGTAACACAGCTCTTCTTTTACGAAGATACTGTTGGCTTTTGGCCTTCTATCTTCAGTTGTGATTTCTCCTCTTCCCATCGATTTGTATTCCTGCAAAATTTGTCTATTTATTGTAAATTCTAATTATTTGCAAGAGGCTGGAGGTCTAAGGTCTAAAAAAAACTCAGAAGTAGGGGAATAGTGTGGCAGTGAGCTCTGCACTCCATTGACAGTTTGGCAGGGAATTAAATAAAGTGATGCAGCTCTGATTTATGGGATTCATGTGGCATGAGTTTTAGCATATGTCTCTCCTTTATGTTTCATATGTATTTCGTTATGTTTCACAATTCATTCATAAACATTTCCAGTTGAATGTTTTCAAGTAAGAAAGGTAGAATCCATTCTTATATGCTCTGCCTTGGGGAATCATTCACACTCTGTGTATTTTCTTCTGTCTGAAAAGGATTCATTTATTATGCCCTTTTCAACTTTCTCAACAGTCTTTCCACTCCATTTTATTTCAATTTGATTGCTAAATCTCCCGCCTATCTTGCCCCATGAAACACCTTGTATCCTGATTTAATTCCTCAGCTCATCCTGTCCTTTTGTCCCATACATCCCTGAAAATTCAGTCATTTATTAAAATCCATTTCCCCATTTATATACCTAGCCTAAAATCAGTTCGTTATTGTGTTATTGAATATCTATTCTACGGAGAGAGCCCTCTCTTGTCCTTGTAGGGCTAGCTACAAGGCTGAGCGTGGTTTAGTTGTTACCCTGATTTTCCTTTTTTAGCTTGAGGTTCAGATTGGGTGCTAACACTTTCAAAAAACAAAAAAACAAAAAAAATACATCTGCATCTCTGTGTTTTCTATGCTTTTTGTTTTGCAGGTTATTAATGGTTTCTGGAAACACAGGGAAGCATTCATCTTATTTTCCCTTCTTTTATTTTACCATCTAATGAGCTCCATCATTAGACATATTTGGAGGGGTTAATGGTCACCTTGTTTCCTTCTTATATCTCTTTTTCTTTCATTTTTATTATTATTTGGTTTTATGATGCCAGTATAGGTGGTGATTAATGCTAACATACTCTGAGTGCCTAATATGAGGTTGAGTGCAGAAAATCATGATTTATTAGCATTTTTATAAGGATTTTATCATAAAAACTTGGAGGAGACAACAAGGAGAAATTATAGGATGATTTTCCACCCTCCTTAACTCTCAAAGGTAGCCAAAGGATCCCAAATATTCTCTCCAGCAATTTGAATTCCAATTGCGGCCAAAGGATCCCCAAAGATTCTCTCCAACAATTCGAGTTCCAAAGGAAACCAAGCAACTCAAAGAGGAGTGCACTCAATCTTTGTTTACTTGGAGTCAAGTCGACTCAATCACTATTTTCTAGGGAGTTGTTGGTAGCTTCCTTGTAGAATAAATAGAGCAAAGCTAGAGCTAGGAAGGGTCGAAACTTTGTTGCAAGCTATTGAGCTTTTTATTATTTTACTCAGTGATCATTAAACTTTCAGAAATGTATGAGGCTATTCTTTTATGAAATGAGCAAACTGATTTCATTTTACTGATTTAAGTTTTAGAGAGCTAGGCTCGTGGGTTAGGGCCCAATCCATGTGCCTCGGCCTCTCTGTTGTATTTGTTCTCTGCATTTTGTCATTTCATTAGTTCCGCTTCTGATAATTTCATTTATGTTTCAAGTTGGTGTTTAGTTTTGCTTTCAGTGTGTTGTTGTAGGTTTCATTTGCTTGTGAGTAATAGAATAGAGGAGAAAAAACAAAAAATTTGTGGATCAAGGCCCCCTTCTCATCTCTATCAATAAAGCTTGAGGAGGGCGAACCTTCCCACAGAACCAAAAACTGACTTCTGTTCATTGTTTCTGAGATTAAAAGTGGAGTTGCATTACCATTTTCCAGTCTTCCTTTGCACGGTATTTTTACGCATTTATATATTTCTTTGAGCATAAGTTAGCAGGTTGATTGCAGGAATTATTGCTAAAACCCCAGAGCAGCTCTATGGTGCCTCCCGGCTTCATTCTCCATCTATGTCTTCACAATCTGCGCACTACTATTACGCCCTCCATTTCTGTTTTTTCCCGCTTATTCTCACTACCGCACCCACCTTTTATCCCTAAAAACACTTAAAATATCTAGCCCACCTTATTCCTTTGTTCTTATTAGTCACAGTTGCCTTACCCTTTTTAACGCAAAAATCTTGAAAACCATTGAAATTCGACCTCCATCTTTTTTCATCAAAACTCCTGCTACCGTACTTCACAAATCGCAAATAGCACTTCACGACCTTTTCCAATTTTCTTTTAAGACTTACCACTCCAACACCGATTGTGATAAATCCACTGCATCGCACATCATAAATCGCATCTTTTCTTTGGTTCCCATTAACACTTACCGCTCCAACTGCCGATTGCGATAATCCTCTGTGCTCTGCCACATCGCAAATTGCATTTCGCAAGATTTCCCCTTTTCTTTTAAGACTTACCACTCCTGACGCGGAATGTGATATTGTCATCGCACTCCGCCACTGGTCCTACCACCACGTCACCTATCGCAAATCACATTTCACAACCTTTTCCCTTTTATTTTAAGACTTACAACTCCCGATGCCAATTGCGATATTCTCCATACTCCGCCACATCGCAAATCACAATTTTTACCCTGTCACATTTCGAACTTCGCAACTTCTACCCCATTGCATTTCGCTCTTGCTCCCGAACATCAATTCCGCTAATCCTCTAACTTTGCGATATTGTGATTGCGATATCGCATATCACACTTTCATCCGCCATCACACTTTCAAATCATTCCGCTCCAAAGAGTTTTTGCGCTATAATAAAATTTTAATAAGGTTTAAACCCATCTTTTCACTTCTCGGCCTTGTTTTAGGTGTTCATCCCTCCATTAACACCTTTACCCGTTTCTTCTCCAAGCTGCAAATCAACAAATTTTCAATTAGAATTAAGTCATGGATAGGTTAGCTGGCATGGATAGAGCATGGTAGACAGAGCATAAGATAAGTAGGGCGTGTTTATCCGATTGGCCAAGTTAAGTGTGGTTTAAATTAGTTTCCTTTCTGCAATTTAAATTGGTTTCCTTTCTGCCATTTCTTTTCAGCAATTTAGATTAGTTTCCTTTCTGCAATTTAGTTTAGTTTCCTTTCTGTCATTTCCTTTCAGCAATTTAGTTTAGTTTCCTTCCTGTCATTTCTTTTTAGCAATTTAATTTAGTTTCTTTCTATCATTTCCTTTCTACACATTAAATTAGTTTCATTTCCATCATTTCCTTTCTGAAAATTAAGTTAGTTTCCTTTCTGTCATTTCCTTCTAGCAATTTAATTTCCAGTATTTATCATAGTTTAAGAAATAGCGCCCTTTTGTAAAGCATAAGAGGATGACATAAAACAGAATGCATTTGTTGTGTATATAGCACTTTCACCTCCAAGTTTGTACGAACCCTGGGTTGATAAATTAAAGTAGGGAAGCCCCTGGGAGTTGCAACACTCTTGGTGCAATATCAGGGCTCACCACCATCCATCCCATAATTCACTCCATTCATTTTCATAACTTCCTCCATCACCTCCATACACCACATTCCTCCATTCCTGAGCACAATGTAGCAAGGACAGAAAAACACAGACTGCTACAGACATCAAGGAATTCTTACAACGCAAAAATATGTTCATGAAAAGCAAGGAAAAACAAAGAGAGGAGCTGATAAAGCAGACCCCAGGAAAGACAATAGTACCACCCATGGCATCGGGAGCACCCCCACACATCATCTACAATGGGAAGAAACAACAAGAAAGATCAACAATTCACTCAGAGAGTTTCTCATTTAACAATCTGCTCACTCAGAAAATAGGAAAATAAGGAAGAATGCAGCATATAAGAGGCTTGTCTCCAAATTCCAACTCTTGCAAACGCCTTGACAGCAACTGGTAAGCTCAAGTATAGCTCCTCACCCCTCGCTATGCATTCATAATGGCCAGAAATAATTAAATTTGCAGACTAAGGTTTTAAGAGGCAGAAGGGTGGCTAGTTAACTTGGCCACCACCGTGAAGTATGACTGAAAAAACTAGAACTACACACCACATGGGCCAGAAAAAAAAAATTAAATCAGTTGGAGTGGAGGAGGACGAGAGGAGGAGACACGCAGTAGCAGCCAGTTAACAAGAAGAGGGTCCAACTGTCTACAACAGAAACTGAAGCTGAGTCGCGTTACATAAGCGCTTCAAAAAAAAAAAAATTTGTGCAATCTAATAATAAAGAGGGCCCGTCTCATCCAAACCAATAAATTGAAATTTTTTAAAGGGAGAGAGACCGACAGAAGCCCGCAGCATAGCAATAGTGAGCTTGAGCCAAGTATTTTGGGACAGCATGCAACAACAGCAGCAAAACAATGTCACCCTACCCATGGCCTAGTCCTCTTTTGTAAATATGAGCAAGGACGATTTTATAGCAAACAACCCAAACAAGGAAGAATTTCACTTCTAGCCTTAAAGAAGAAGAAGAACCAGCCGAGGAAGAAGAACTAGAAGAAGAAGAGGAACCAGAAGAAGAAGAGGAACAAGAAGAAGAAGAACCAGAAGAGGAACAAGAAGAACCAGAAGAAGAGACAAAGGCCCAAGTAAAAAATGGAAGAGATGGCAATAGAAGTCATAGAGGTAGTAGAAAGTGAGCAAGAAGCAGACTCATGGCACAACACCACATCCCCTCAAGACAAAGAGGTAGTTTCCACCTTAGCTCCTCTGAGCACAAAGAGAAAAAGGCATACCTCTATGTATTTTAGAGCTGACAAGAGTCAGAGAAAGCCAGAAACTCCTCCCACGAGCTCGATTATCATTGAAGAATCACTAAGGGAGGAGGAAAGAATCGAAGAAATAGTTCTGAAGGAGCAGCTGCAGAAGGAACCGGCAGAGAATGTAGCACTGAAGGAGCAATTGCAGCAAAAAGGGCAGCAAGTAGACACCATGGCAGAATTATGCATAGAAGCCCTTCAGCACAGATTCAATTCTGACTCATATGTTGTGTACCTCAAGGAGAAATGGCTCATATTTCAAATCAAAACTCTAGCCTCCCATGGATCACTACCTTTCCAATATTGTATGCAATGCATGGATTTCTACAAGCAAGCTAACACGGTTGATCAGAAAAAAATGGCAGAGTTTTATGTGCATAACCTTGTGCTGACAAATCTGGATACTTGGGACCCCAATTCCACAATGGGGGATATGCAGCTAATGGCTCTAGCATCTTGGATGACGAATGAGGACACTAGATCAAAAGAGATATGGAGGGTCATGGGAAGAAGAAATAGAGAATCCTTATATATCAGACCAGAATTGTTCAACCCAAGAGGATTCATCCTTAACTGTCGAGAGTTTGAAAGGGACCCTACACTAGTTGAAAGCTACCTTCAGACTCAAAAACAGGTAATAGGCCACTTTGATGATGTTTCTAGGCAGATAGAAGATGAGTGTATTATGGCCAGCCAGAGGATATGGAACAACCTCCCTCACAGCCTCAAGAATAGGGAGTACCATACTCCAGAAATATTGAGGGGTGCATTAGAAAGGGCACCATTATACAAGAGGGCCATGCAGGCCAAAAAGATCCAATGGTTGGGACTAAAGCTCAGCCCAACTTTGCTGCTGGGGATGAATGATGAAAAGGACACAGATGAAAATATAGAGAATGGGAGAATGCAGAAAATAATAATGGTTTTTACCCCCCTTGGGGAAACTCCCACACTTCTTCCTCGGGAAATCAGGGGGGATGTCAAAGCCTTGAAGGAAATGTTTGAGGAGGATTAGTTGCTCAGAGGATGAGCAACCATTCAGTAGGGGGGTGATGATGAGCTCCATCATTAGACATATTTGGAGGGGTTAATGGTCACCTTTTTTCCTTCTTAGATATATTTTTCTTGCATTTTTATTATTATTTGGTTTTATGATGCTAATATAGGTGGTGGTTAATGCTAACATACTCTGAGTTTCTAATATGAGGTTGAGTGCAGAAAATCATGAATTATTAGCATTTTTATAAGGATTTTATCATAAAGAATTGGAGGAGACAACAAGAAGAAATTATAGGAGGATTTTCCACCCTCCTTAACTCTCAAAGGCAGCCAAAGGATCCCAAATAGTCTCTCCAGCAATTCAAATTCCAAAGGCAGCCAAAGGATCCCCAAGGATTCTCTCCAGCAATTCGAATTCCAAAGGCAGCCAAGCAACTCAAAGAGGAGTGCACTCAATATTTGTTTACTTGGAGTCAACTGGAATCAATCTCTATTTTCTAGGGAGTTGTTGGTAGCTGCCCTGTAGAATAAATAGAGCAAAGCTAGAGCTAGGAAGGGTAGAAACTTTGCTGCAAGCTATTGAGCTTTTTATTATTTTACTCAGTGATCAAACTTTCAGAAATGTATGAGGCTATTCTTTTATGAAATGAACAGACTGATTTCATTTTACTGATTTAAGTTTTAGAGAGCCTGGCTTGTGGGTTAGGGCCCAATCCATGTGCCTCAGCCTCTCTACTATATTTGTTCTCTACTTTTTGTCATTTCATTAGTTCTGCTTCTAATAATTTCGTTTATGTTTCAAATTGTTATTTAGTTTTTCTTTCAGTGTGTTGTTGTAGGTTTCATTTGCTTGTGAGTAATAGAATAGAGGAGAAAAACCAAAAAAATATGTGGATCAAGACCCCCTTCTCATCTCTGTCAATAGAGCTTGAGGAGGGCGAACCTTCCCACAGACCCAAAAAATTATTTATGTTCACTGATTTTGAGATTAAACGTAGAGTTGCATTACCATTTTTCAGTCTCCCTTTGCACTGTAATTTTACGGATTTGTCTGTTTCTTTGCGCATAAGTTAGCAGGTTGATTGCAGGAATTATTGTTAAAACCCCAGAGTAGCTCCATAGTGCCTCCCCGCTTCATTCTCCATCTCTGTCTTCACAATATGCGCACTACTATTACGCCCTCGATTTCCGCTTTTTCCCGCTTACTCTCACTGCCGCATCCACCTTTTTATTCATAAAAACACTTAAACCATTTAGCCCGCATTATTCCTTTTTTTTTATTAGTCGCGGTTGCCTTACCCTTTTTAACACAAAAAACTTGAAAACCATTGGAATTTTACCTCCACCCTTGCTCCTCAAACTTCCCGCTACCGTACATCGCAAATCGCAAATCACATCTTTTATTTGGTTCCCGTTAACACTTACCGCTCCAAACGCCGATTGTGATAACTCTCCATACTTTGCCGCATCGCACGTCGCAAATCACATATTTTACTTGGTTCCCGCTAACATTTACCACTCCAAACGCCGATTGCGATAACTCTACGTACTCCATTGCATCGCACGTCGCAAATCACATCTTTTACTTGGTTACCGTTAACACTTACCGCTCCAACGCCGATTGTGATAACTCTTCGTACTCTGCCACATCGCACGTTGCAGATCGCATATTTTATTTGGTTCTCGTAACACATTTTTCTCCCAACATTGATTGCGATATCACTGTCATACTCTGCCACTGGTCCCACTACCACGTCATCTGACTCATTTCATATTGCAGCTCATTCTTGAACAACACTTCCGCCACTCCTCCAACCGCTCGATATTGCGATATTAGGATATTGCATATCGCAAATCGCAACCTTTGGCCTTTTCGCAAATCTCATTTCGCACTCTCCATTTGCTCCTTGTTAACACTTACCGCTCCTGTCTACCAATTGCAATATTGGTATCGTACTCCGCCATCAGTCCCACCGCCACATCATCTGACTCATTGCATTTCACTCCCGCTCCCAAATTTTACTCCTGCTTCTCCGCCAACCTGCAATATTTCATATCGCATATCACACTACCAGCCCTCCATCGCAACTCCGCCATCACACTTTTCAAATCATTCCGCTCAAAATCATTTTTGCACTATAATAAATTTTTAATAAGGTTTAAACCCCCTCTTTCCACCTCTAAGATTTGTTTCATCTGGAGAGCCCTCCATTAGCACTTTTAGCCTGTTTTCCTCCAAATTTCAAGCCACACTTTGTCAAGTTTAGTTTATCATGAATAGTTGCATGGTTAGAAGCATGATAGCATGGTAAATAGATCAGAGGATAAGTAGGGTGTGTTTAGCCGAATGGCCTAGCTAGGTGCAACTTATTTTAGTTTATTTTCAGTCATTTCCTTTTTGTAGATTAAATTAATTTCCTTTCTATAATTTAAGTTAGTTTCATTCCCGTTAGTTCCTTCCAGCAATTTACTTTCCAGTTCTTATCATAGTTTAAGAAATAGCACCCCTTTGTAAAGCAGAAGAGGATGACATGAGAAGAATGCATCTGTTGTGTATATAACATTGTCACCTCCAAGTTTGTATGAACCTCAAGTTGATAAAGTAAAGTAGGGCAACCCTTGGGAGTTGCAGCACTCTTGGTGCAATACTAGGGCTCACCAGAGAGAAGAAGACAACAAAGAGGTCAAACAAATTTGGACAGAGGGGGTCGGCAATAGTCCCTAAAGAAACCTATAACCTGAGACATAATGAGGTAAGGGTTAATAGGGAGGTTCTCAAAGATATGCTTGTTCATGACTTCCAAATGCCCTAGGCAATAAACACATGAAAGGATTTAAAGAGGCCCATCCTATAACAACCCTAGTGAAAATTCCATGTAATAAAAGTTAAAAAAGGCAAAAATAATAACCATGGTTTATGGGACACTTATTCCAAGCTAAATGTTGGGAAAAACATCCTAATGGGTGTTCATTTCAGTTAATATGGCTAAGGAAATTGGAAAAATAAATGGCAAAGACATTTGTAAAGGAAAAATGGCATTTTTGGCACATTTATTTATGAAAATAGTGGAAATTAGGAGAAAAAAAAGGTGAAAGGTCAGAGGTTGCATGTGAGGAGGAAAATGAAGGAAAATAATGGAAAATGAAGAAAATAGAGGCCTAATTGATAAAAATATTTCTGAGGATCATTTGGTACCTTTTGTTAGTTCAGTTTTGGAGCTCTCTCATTATTCTCTCTCTCTCTCTCTCTCATTCTTGGACACTTAGTGTTTTTTCTTGGAGCACTTTGGCATTGGATCAAGAAAGGAAAATAAGGAAAAATGAAGGAAGGAGCAAGCAAGGAAGAGCAGGATCAAGCAGCTAGAACAAGATTCTTTGCAGGTATCAATTTGCATGTGTTATTTTCTTGCTAGATTTGGCATGCATTGTCTTTCATGTAGTTATTTTTTTCATGGCATGGGTTTTTACAGGTGTGACAGTGTTTCCATTCTAGCCTTTCCATTTCTAGATAGCCATGGTGTGATGGGGTTCTTATTTTTTGGTTGAGCTATGTTGTCGATAGATATTGTCACTCCTAGAGACAGCCTAGAGTTGCCATAGACCAGTGCCTAGGACATCTTATCATAGCAGGGAGTGTATCACATAACTGGGGTGTCAATCCAAAACTCTCCTGCTATCTCTTGTAGAATAAGGAAATTGATTTTAATGGGACCAGAACTTACAGAAACTGCCACAGAGAAAGTAATATTGCAGAGACAAAATGCAAAGCTCCAAAGCAAAAGCATCAGACAGTTAAGAGACAATTTACTGTAAAGAGGGCCGATTCAAATAATATGCCACAGAAATCAAATATCAGAAAGTGAAAGCGGTGAAAGAAAAGTTAAGAAGATACTAGTCAACATTGGGCTGATACCCAGATACACAACAGAACCACATATGGGCTTATCAATCTAAGAATCCATACATGACAATGGCGTTTTAAAAGCACCCTCCCAAAGCAACTAATATAGCAGAAAGATGGTTGAGATGAATATGGAAGAGTATATCATGCATGAGCCATATTTAAAGCACTTGACTGATTTAAGTATGGGCATCAACTAGGATGAATCCTTACCAAACCAGTGAGCCACTCGCATTCCAGAACATGATACAAGAAAGTGGATGAAATGAAATGTCATATTAAACACATAAGAGAAAGTTACATACTATGAATTACCAAAGACCAGAATCCTCTAATACAGATAGAACTCCTCCTCACTAAGACCCTACGGGCTCTGAGCCTTCATACAAGAGCTTATACAAAACGTATACAAAAATGCCTTTCACTGCACAATTTTCTGATAAAAATCTGGAACCCTTACAATGTCTTTCTTTCTCCTTTTTATAGAGGAAGGAGAAGAGAGACTAATAAAAGAAGTAGGTGAAAACAATTAATTGTTTAATTAAAATAAAATGGCGGAAGAAATTCGCGCCCATATTGCTGAATGACTAGGTGATAATGTCTGTACTTGACAATATGCTTGCAGAAATAAATGCACTGGGTAGGAAATCTCTTCAGGAACATGGCTCAAAGGTGGGATAATATGAGCATTATGTACTTTCTTAAGGGAACCACCTGTTGAAACAAAACCTGGAGGATATGATTTTAATGCATTCGTACTCCCTGCCTTCTGGACTTTGGATTGAAATTTAAAATAATCGATGCTGGAGGCTGAAACCCTTGACCTTCAACCAGTGCTCCTTATCGCGACATTAATGTTTTCGTCTACGAAAATCTGCCTTTTGGATTACTCTCGAGGGTTCGATAGATTTCCTACACTGCTTCTTTAAATGGCAGTCATATCTCGGCAACTACCCTGGACTTTTCTTCATAAACTCTGCCTCCGGAAGCTGATCATCTGATGCATCTTCGATTTCTGTAGTGGAGGTGATAATTAAAGGTGATTTTCTTCCTTTTACACCCTGCACAATACACAAAACTTGTTAAGAAAACCGGTGTACGGGAGAGTGAATGCAGTGGAGATGGTGGGGGTGACAGAGCGACGTAGCGGAATGGTGGAAGCATGAAAGGTGGCGATGAGAAATGCAGTGGAGTGACAATGAACGGACAGTGCGAAGGTTTATAACGTAAACACAAAAATATGGCGCGTAATGTGACATATGAAAGATGGAGGAAGACGCGATAGACACATGGGACGATGACAGGGATGTACGAAAGACAGGTGGAAGTACGTCGTGGAGGAAGACCCGGTCAACCAACAGGTTATACAAATGATCTGAGCCACACGATCACAGGACGAGATAGACGGTCCAAGATGCGTTGGGGAGCGATGGAGTGGCGGGCCCGAGACGTCATATGCCTAGATTAATATCCGTGCAACTTTGAAAAGCGACCACCGTAGGATGAAGGCTCTCAGATCGAACGTCGATGGTGAATTCCGCTGCGTGTCTTTTGGCCGAACCTTAACGCGCGAAATGGAGCGGTTTCAAAATCGTACACTGGGACACTTGGCAAGCAGCGTATGGAATCGCTGGCCCAATGGGAAATACCGCCTGCCTTGGATAGGCGGTGCTAAATAAATTAGCCAGTTTTTGCAATGAGCGCGGACGCGGGGACCACCATGGTGATGAGCTGTGGCGCGTTGATCTGTGGTCTGATCGGACGGCGCAAAATGCACCAGATGGCCGTATATGGTAAGCGTTTTTTATTTTGGCCCATGGGCTAGCTCCTGCGTTATGTGGAGCACAAAATGAAAGGGGCTGAGGTCGGAGGGAGCTAGGGCCGATATATTTCTGCATATGTGTTTTTGGGCCATTTTGAATACAGTTTTGGGAATGAAAGGCGACAACGGTAGGAAGGAGATGAAGGTCTTAGGCCACGATAGAGGTTTTAAACAGATTCAAACGGGACAGCAGGCCAAAAACTTGAATGGAGGGGCTAATATAGTCAACATCGGCTCCATCTGGGGATGGCGCGTTCATACTTGGACGTGTCGAGAACCTGTAGACCTCCTGATCTTAATCTTATGTAAACCCTGTGGCCTCTGCTCTCAAAAACCTTTTCTTTTCATGATTCATTATGACACACGCACCATTCAGACAACAATAAAACAAAAACTAATATACAATATGATACAATCAGGCCACCTCGACCTGAATCAGAATTGGAAGTAGGGCTTAAGGAAATGGCCATTCACAGGGGCATCCAGCAAATCACCCTGCAAATTCTCCAATATGAACGTATTATTACCTCCTAGTTCCACAATTTTGAATGGGCCAAACCAGAGGGGATCAAATTTGGCATGCTTTCCTTTTTCAGCCCTCCGGACATCCCATCTGAGAACCAGGTCACCAATCTGCAATTTTCTATCCTTTGCATGCCGATCAAAGATGTTTTTCATTTTCTCCTGATATTCAGCTAACCTCTTATTCACCTGGTCTCGTGTCTCTTCTAACTCCACCAATTGATTAATTCTCCTGACCATATCATCAGGCTCTTCCTGATTTTCTTGCATAAAACGTGCCACTAGCAAAGCCAGCTGCACAGGAAACACAGCTGCTAGTCCATATACCAATTCGTAGGGAGATTCCCCAGTTGCTCTTTTGCTGGTAATTCTATTTGCCCATAGATCAAACTTCAATTGGGAATCCCAATTCTTCTGATTCTCATTGATAATCTTCTTCAAGGCCCTCACTAGAGTTTTGTTTGAAGATTCTGCCAAGCCATTCCCCTGTGGGTAGTAAGCTGTGGAGTGCTTCAATGTAATATTATACTGCTGGCAGAAGTTTACAAATTTTGCAGACTTGAAGGCCTGTGCATTATCAGTCACTATTCTAGCAGGGCAGCCAAACCTGGATATAATGTTTTCCTTCATGAACTTTATGATGACAGTGTCAGTAGCGTTCCTTGCAGGTATGGATTCCACCCATTTTGTAAAATAATTTGTGGCAGTCAATATCCATTTATGTTGGCCACTTGATGGGGGATGTATTTCTCCTATAAAATCTAATCCCCACTGTTGAAATGGTTCATATACATGAACTGGAATCAAAGGCAGAGCTGCTAATTTTTTCCTTTCAGCAAATTTTTGACACTTATCACATGCTCTAACCCAAGCAAAAACATCTCCAAATAATTTTGGCCAGTAGAAACCGGCCTTCAGTATTTTATGAGCTATAGCCCTCCAGCTATAATGTCCTCCACAGATTCCCTCATGGAATTCTATCATTATATTTTCTACTTCATTTTCTGTGAGGCATAATAATAGTATGCCTGAAGGATCTCTCCAATATAGCTGCCCATTAGCAACTATGTACTTTTGCGATTTTAATATTAATGCTCTGTATTCTGCTTTGTCACAACTTGGAGGACAGTTGAGTGCCAAAAGATATTCCACTATTTCTTTATACCAAGGACTGGTGAGATATTTCATGTGTACTTTCTGAGTGGCCATTTCCAGATCTTGCTGCTCTTTCTCTTTCTCAGACTCTCCATTTGCTATCATAGACAAATTTATGCCCAAAGCCTGGTAGTTTGATTCTGATAAGATCCTTGCTAACCCCTGTCCTTTTATCAGCTTAGTAGGGCGAATATCCAGATCATACTCCTGTATTTTTGCAATCCATCTCCCTCTTTTCCCTTCACTATCTCCCTGAATGAGAATGTCTTTGACAGCTGCTGTAGGAACATATGCAGTAATGTGAGACTGCAAAACATACGTTCTAAAGGCTTTGAGGGACTTCACCAGGGCATATGCCTGCTTTTCCAATATATTGTATTTCAATTCTGCATCATGAAGCACCTGACTGAAAAAGGCAATAGGTTGCTCATATCCCTCTTCATTTTTCTACAGCAGAACTCCAGCTACTGTATGAGGTGAAGCAAAAGAAAAGATCATAAATGGTTTAGTATAATCTGGTCCAGCTAGTACAGGGGCTTCAGCAAATGCAACTTTAATTCTTCCAAAGGCCTCCCGTGTTTCTTGTGACCATTTCACCTCATTATTCTTCTTTAGCATATCTGTTATATGCCTAACTATCTCAGCATAGTTAGGGATGAATCTCCTTAGAAAATTTATTCGCCCCAAAAATATTTGCACTTCTTTTTTGTTTCTAGGAAGAGGAATGCCATTTATAACCTCTATTCTTTTGGGATCTATCCTTACACCATCTTTGGTTACGATATGCCCCAAAAGTTTGCCTTCCTCTAAAGCAAATAGAGACTTTTGTGGATTGAGAGAAAGGCCATACCTTCTGCATTTTTCAAAAGTTCTTCATAAATGCTCAATGTGCTCAGCATCATTTTTTGAAAACACTGTAATATCATCAAGGTACACCACTAGAAATTTATCTTTCTCCCCAACAAAAGAAATGTCCATGGCCCTCTGAAAGGTGGTTCCTGCATTAATCAATCCAAAAGGCATCATGGCATACATGAATGTTCCCCATGGCATGGTGAAAGCAGTCTTCTTTTGATCTTCTGGAAGTACAGCCACCCGATTATAACCAGAAAATCCATCCATCATTGACATCCTAGAAGCTCCCACTACTTTCTGCAGAATGTAATCCATCTTGGGGAGTGGATAATTATCTTTTAAAGATGCTCTATTTAAATTTCTGAAATCCACACACAGCCTTATTTCTCCATTCTTCTTTCGAACAGGGACCAAGTTTGCAATCCATTCAGAATATCTCAAAGGCACAATTATTTTGGCCTTTAGCAGCTTCTTAATTTCTTTTTCAATGGAGGGAAGCAGCAGAGGATTTATCTGTCTAAGCTTCTGTTTATAAGGTTTTGCATCATCCCTCAGAGGAATTTTATGCTGCATTATATTGATATCAAAAGTCTTCAGGTCCTGATAGGACCATGTAAATACATCTTTATAATATTGAAATAATTTCAAGTATTTTTCCTTATATTCCTCTGGGACCTTCTTGGATAATTTGACAATTTTGGGCTCAACCTCAGTACCCAGATTCAGCTCTTCCACCTGATCTTCTTCTATCACTTTACTAGGCTACGCTGGGACATCATTTTTATCAAATAACCTTTTTAGAGGCACCAACCCTCTAGGGATGACATTTCCTTTCAGCTGCAGCACTTTACTTCCTGCCATTTTCTCCTCCCATTTGTTTTTTGAAATATTTTCAGTCTCCTCTTCTTCACAATCATCAATCTCCATATTGGAGAATTCTCCTACTGTTTGCAAAAACCTCCTCATCTGATCCTCGTCTTCAAATACCTGCCAATGCTTAATATTATCTGGGATTGATGGTCTATAGCGTACCTCAATTTCATACCTCAAGAGTGGGTTCTGAGGAGGATGAAATGTACTTGCAGCCACAGCAAGAGAGTCTGCCATTCTGTTATGTTCCCAGGGCATGAACTGGATATTGAATGCTGAGAAGAAATTCTCCACCATGTCCCATACTTCATTTCTATAAGCTCTCAGCCGTGGATGTTTAGTTTGACATTAATTTTTGATTTGTCTGACCACCAGCTCAGAGTCTCCCAGAGCCTTTAAACATTGTATCCCCATGCTCCTGGTAGTCTGCAATCCCAATAGCAGTGATTCATATTCAACTACATTATTAGTAGCTTCATATTCCAATTTAAAAGACAGTGGGATCCATTTTCCTGTAGGAGATATTAATAACACTCCAACCCCATTACCTTCTCTTGAATTTGCTCCATCAAAATGCAATGTCCAGATTCCTGCTTCATGGTTCACTGAAGGCTGCTCAGTCTTGATTTGATAGAAGGAAGGTTCATGAGCGTAATTTTGATCTTCTTCTAACATCAAACATGAGAAATCTCCTTCTTTTTTGTAGACTGGTGAGTTCTCTGAGCTGTCAGCCTTAGTCACCATCTTGAAAAATCTGGTTTCTCTGTATAACCTCCTCTCCTGGCCACCAAAAATTGGAATAGTGGCATATGTTAAATCTAATTTAAGTGATCCACCAATTTTTGTTCCCCAGGACCTTGATAACAGCATGCCAAAGCGAGCTGGGATGTCAGCTACCACAATGTCCATTACTACACTTTTTGCTGGAATTTGGGCCAGATTGACTACTAAATCTTTAATCATCCCCAAGCATTTAACCCTTTTGGAATCAAATGAATAAAGGTATTTATATGGATGTGTGATTTGTAGTCCTAGTTGTTCCATGACTGATAGAGGCATAAGATTATGGGAAGCTCCAGAATCTAGCATACAATTGTGTAGTAGCAGGTCATGAATAACTAGAGACACATAGAAAGGGGGAGTAGAGGGATCTATCTCCTCGACATGTGGGCCAAACACAACCATGGGTCTTTCTTCTTGGAGATTAAGACTGTCTGGAATTATTGGTGTTTCAGGAGGGAACAATAAAGAAGTGACTTGAGATTGATAAACAGGTTGTTTTAACAGTTTGGTCAGGGGGACTGGGATCTTGACTTTCTCAAGTTCTTTTTGTAAATTGAAAGCAGGAGAGGGCTTTTCTATTGCAACTTCTTTTGACTCTTTATTTTCAGCTGAAGGTTTGACTTCTTTTGATACAAACTCAGCATTAGGGGGAGTGACTACTTTTGAGGAAGAAGGAGTTTGATCGTTAGACTGCAGAGGTTTGTTTAGAGGACTCTTACCTTTATCTGCGTCTTTCTGCATTGTTGGTTCCATTTGAGCAGGTGCTTCTTTCTGGGGAGGCTCTTCTTCTTGATCTTGAGTTCGAGTCCTCTTCCTTGAAGATCTGAGATCATATTTTCTATTGAATTGTGCCAGCATGAAGTCCTCAAATTGTTTATAACAATGATCAACTTTTGCTTCCTCTGTATCTCCAAACTCTTCTTCTTCTTGCAACAGGCATTCTACCTCATAGGCAGCATCTTCAGTGGAGTCATCTACTGGGCCTTCCAGGTATAATGGGTGTGGCACTTGATTTGGTTGCTCCTTTTCTTCCCTTGGCAATATTTGCAAAGGTGGTCTCCTATACTGAGGATTGTAACCTCTGTTTGGAGTATTCTGAAAAATTTTATGGGTTGCATTCTTGGCCTCCAATTCAAGCTTAACCAGTTTTTTAATCATCTTGCTTATTTCCTCCATCTTGTCAGGGTCTCTATCCTGACTTGAAGTAGATACTTCCTCTTTGCCTCTTTTCCTGGTATCTTGTTCAGCTTTCCCTCTTAATTTTCCAGTGGAAGCAAAGTTTGCTTCCAATTCAAGTGCATCTGACTGAGCATCATCTAGAGTGGTAGGCTTTCTTTCCCTGAGAGAGAAACCGAAATCTGAGTCAAAAGCTGCTATGAAAACAACTTTGGCAGCATTCTGATGAGGCTTCATATCTGCAGGTAGGTTTAGATATAACTTATTAAATCTTTTGATAAATTATGACACCCCTTCATTATGTTTCTTCTTGAGTGTATTGAACTCAGTCAGACATTGTCCATGATCCTTCTTTTCTCCCCATTTTCTGAGAAAAGTATTTTCCATATTGTCACAGGTGGCTATGGAACGGTTTCCTAATGTCTTGAACCATTTTCTGGCTTCACCATCCAGAGATTGAACAAATAGTCTTAAGACTACATCCAAGTTTTCTGCAAAAGAGCAGAAAGTCTCAAGGTGTTTCTGAGCATCAATTTCATTTTCCCCAGTGAATCTGGGCAAGATTTTCAAATAATCCTGTGGCATATCATTCAACACTTGGGGTAATGCCAGGGGGGCATATTTATTCAACAAAAAGGCTGGGACATTAGCCATTGGAGGAGGAGGAGGAGGAGGTTGTGCAGCAATTTGATGTACAAATGGAGGAAGAGGAGGAGGTGGGAGTGGGGTATGAATAACAATAGGAATGTATTGAATAGCAGCCTGAGGTGTGGATGGGAATAGCTCACGGTTAACAGCAACTACTTCGGTGACTTCCTTGACTTCTTCGGCCTCGGGGGTAGGGTGAAAACTATCTTCAATTCTAACACCTCCTCTAAGTGGGCTATCTGAAAAATATTTTGTATCTCCAACAGTGGAGTCAGGATTTTCTACTTGGATTTCTTGAGAAGAAGAGGATGGATAATCTTCTACAGAAAATTCAGGGGTTTCAGCCCGGACTGATCCCCTCTCTTTCCAACTTCTTCTATATATGATCTTCTCAGCGTCAGACACTGAAGGTGTCTTTGGCTTAGACTTATCTGACCTCAGGTATGGCTTACGAGGAGCCAGGACTACAAATAGATTTATCAAATAAACAACAGTGGAGTCGCCAAGGTGAGAGATATGCAACTCTTCAACTCTCTATGCTCACCTGATTAGAGAGTGAATATGATTTGTCGAGACCCAGGGAAACTGATATTCTTAAATTCGTCCCCAGCAACGGCGCCAGAAAGATGTTGTCGACAGATATTTTCACTCCTAGAGACAGCCTAGAGTTGCCATAGACCAGTGCCTAGGACATCTTATCATAGCAGGGAGTGTATCACATAACTGGGGTGTCAATCCAAAACTCTCCTGCTATCTCTTGTAGAATAAGGAAATTGATTTTAATGGGACCAGAACTTACAGAAACTGCCACAGAGAAAGTAATATTGCAGAGACAAAATGCAAAGCTCCAATGCAAAAGCATCAGACAGTTAAGAGACAATTTACTGTAAAGAGGGCCGATTCAAATAATATGCCACAGAAATCAAATATCAGAAAGTGAAAGCGGTGAAAGAAAAGTTAAGAAGATACTAGTCAACATTGGGCTGATACCCAGATACACAACAGAACCACATATGGGCTTATCAATCTAAGAATCCATACATGACAATGGCGTTTTAAAAGTACCCTCCCAAAGCAACTAATATAGCAGAAAGATGGTTGAGATGAATATGGAACAGTATATCATCCATGAGCCATATTTAAAGCGCTTGACTGATTTAAGTATGGGCATCAACTAGGATGAATCCTTACCAAACTAGTGAGCCACTCGCATTCCAAAACATGATACAAGAAAGTGGATGAAATGAAATGTCATATTAAACACATAAGAAAAAGTTACATACTGTGAAATACCAAAGACCAGAATCCTCTAATACAGATAGAACTCCTCCTCACTAAGACCCTATGGGCTCTGAGCCTTCATACAAGAGCTTATACAAAACGTATACAAAAATGCCTTTCACTGCACAATTTTCTGATAAAAATCTGGAACCCTTACAATGTCTTTCTTTCTCCTTTTTATAGAGGAAGGAGAAGAGAAACTAACAAAAGAAGTAGGTGAAAACAATTAATTGTTTAATTAAAACAAAATGGCGGAAGCAATTCGCGCCCATATTGCTGAATGACTAGGTGATAATGTCTGTACTTGACAATCTGCTTGCAGAAATAAATGCACTGGGTAGGAAATATCTTCAGGAACACGGCTCAAAGGTGGGATAATATGAGCATTCTGTACTTTCTTAAGGGAACCACCTATTGAAACAAAACCTGGAGGATATGATTTTAATGCATTTGTACTCCTTGCCTTCTGGACTTTGGATTGAAATTTAAAATAATCGATGCTGGAGGCTGAAACCCTTGACCTTCAACCAGTGCTCCTTGCCGTGACATTAATGTTTTCGTCTACGAAAATCTGCCTTTTGGATTACTCTGGAGGGTTCGATAGATTTCCTACACTGCTTCTTTAAATGGTAGTCATATCTCAGCAACTACCCAGGACTTTTCTTCATAAACTCTGCCTCCGGAAGTTGATCATCTGATGCATCTTCGATTTCTGTAGTGGAGGTGATAATTAAAGGTGATTTTCTTCCTTTTACACCCTGCACAATACACAAGACTTGTTAAGAAAACCGGTGTACGGGAGAGTGAATGCAGTGGAGATGGCGGGGGTGACAGAGCGACGTAGCAGAATGGTGGAAGCATGAAAGGTGGCAATGAGAAATGCAGTGGAGTGACAATGAACGGACAGTGCGAAGGTTTATAACGTAAACACAAAAATATGGCGCGTAATGTGACATATGAAAGATGGAGGAAGACGCGATAGACACATGGGACGATGACAGGGATGTACGAAAGACAGGTGGAAGTACGTCGTGGAGGAAGACTCGGTCAAGCAACAGGTTATACAAATGATCTGAGCCACACGATCATAGGACGAGATAGACAGTCCAAGATGCGTTGGGGAGTGATGGAGTGGCGGGCCCGGGACGCCGTATGCCTAGATTAATATCCGTGCAACTTTGAAAAGCGACCACTGTAGGATGAAGGCTCTCAGATCGAACGGTGATGGTGAATTCCGCTACGTGTCTTTTGGCCGAACCTTAACGCGCGAAATGGAGAGGTTTCAAAATCGTACACTGGGACACTTGGCAAGTAGCGTATGGAATCGCTGGCCCAATGGGAAATACTGCATGCCTTGGATAGGTGGTGCAGAATAAATCAGCTGGTTTTTGCAATGGGTACGGACGCGGGGACCACCATGGTGATGAGTTGTGGCACGTTGATCTGTGGTCTGATCGGACGGCGCAAAATGCACCAGATGGCCGTATATGGTAAGCGTTTTTCATTTTGGCCCATGGGCTAGCTCCTGCGTTACGTGGAGCACAAAATGAAAGGGGCTGAGGCCGGAGGGAGCTAGGGCCGATATATTTCTGCATATGGGTTTTTGGGCCATTTTGAATACAGTTTTGGGAATGAAAGGCGGCAATGGTAGGAAGGAGATGAAGGTCTTAGGCCACGACAGAGGTTTTAATCAGATTCAAATGGGATAGCATGCCAAAAACTTGAATGGAGGGGCTAATATAGTCAACAAGCTGGATTTCCAGATGGATTCAAACCTGAGTGAGGTTGATCTCTGAATGATATAACACATGGCCTAGTATCCCCTAAACCATACTGTGAGTTGCAGTAAATTCGAATAGTGTTTTGCCTCGGTTTAGGGCCTAGTGATCTGGTGCAGATTACGGTAAAACTTTATAGGTGGGTACTCTCCATCAGACCTAGGAATCCTAGGTTGGGATATACGGTAAATCCTGGAGGGTGTGTCTCGGTTTAGGGCCTAGTAATCCCTGGATTGGACTATGATTACGGTAAAGCCTGAGAAGCTACGAGACAGAAAAATTCCTCATGGTGTAGGTGGAGAAATCTGGTGGCATCCATGCTTGTTTTGGCCTAGTGATCAGGTGGAGATCATGGTAAATTCTATTATGACATGTTTACTGTTTTGGCTTAGTGATATGATGTGGATTATGGTAAAGTCTGGTTTCTATTTATGAGGGTGAGGTGGTTTAGCCTCAGGATAACCTGGTTAGTTCTTTTGGTTTGAGTCCCACATTCATGCTTGGAATATGGCACGAGGGTGACTGGCTGAAGAGAGATTTGGCTCAACCAATATATGGTCAGGTGGAATGTGGAAGTCCCATCCTAGGTTGGTTTTTGTATTCATTAATAAGAGGTTCTCTCCTTGACATATAATGTGTAAATGTATTGGTTTATATGTGCATTGTATGGCTAATGTTTCCTTGATATTTTTTTTGTTATTATGCTTGTTTTAAGTGTGTATTATGATAGTGATGATGTATGGCTCTCCTCATGTTTTGATTTGTAAATTAATGAACAATGTATCTATGACCTAATAGATGATAATGCAACTAATGAAATGAGTGAAAAATGTTTCTTAGTGATTCTCAAATAACTATGAGACCCCTATGCTCAGATCTGTTGTTTACACCTATAGATTACATATTTGCGACATGTTTGACAAAATTCCTGTCATGGCTAGTAGGGGTTTAGTCTAGGCCTTGTCATTTTTTTTGCTATTTTATTTCATTTCTTAACTTGTCATTGATTTTTGGCAATGACTTGGGCTGTGGGCCTGAAAAAGTGGCTCAAATATCGGGGATGTTGGCATAGGTCTGTGGGATAAAGTCCTTGGACGCATGCATGCATATGTTGTGGGAGCAACTAGTGCCTCCTAGATGCACCCATGTCTATACTGCGGGACCGTCAGGGGGTTTGAAGGTCTAAAAAATCAATGGGACCCAGGGGATAGTTACCTGAGTGGTTGGGATGGTTCCTGGGAGTCTTGTTGTTGATGTGGAATGTATATGTAATGTGTTTTCGTCGATTCCACTTCCTTAAGGTCACCTAGGAGGTTGAATCAGATCATAGTAATTCTTCGTCACATGTTTACCCCGATTGGTAGGTTACTTGGGTAGATGTGGGATGAGGGTGTTACAGAGTGGTATCAAAGCATGATTCATCCCTTGGAATAGATGGGTGGTGTGCGTTGGTCATGCATTCATATCGGATGCATGTATTTTTTTCATCCTTGTGGTCTATATGCTTGTTGCACATGCATGGTGTTGGTCATGGTTGTAGTGATGTCGCCATGTGAAAGAGGATGTTGTTGTTGTGAAGTTTGTTGTCATGAGTGTATGATTGGTTATGCATTGCTGTGTGTGTCAGTGATTACATGTTGACAATGTACATTGGTATGATTATTGTTGTCAGGCATGAGGTCATGGTATGTGTAGTTGATATGGTCATGAATTGATGACTAGACTCTAGCTAGAATGATGTTTTAGTGTTGGTACATTTATTTGTTATATGTCTATATGTTGTTATCATTATGTTTGTACATGTATTATGCTGATTTAGATGATCTTGCAGATGAGGTATCCTCCCAAAATTATGTGAAGGTATGTTGGTTTACTGTGATTCAGTTTATTTGACATAGTATTCCTTGCAAGAAAGAGATCAAAATGAATAGGAAGATGGTAGAATACAAAGATTCTCCCTATGAGTCAAATGAGCAGTGTGGTATTGGGAACTCTTATGATTTAGCAGACACAATGAGAAGTTTGAAGGAAGAAATAAGGAGCTATAAGGCAGACAATTACAGAATCATACGGGCACAAGAGAAACAAGCAAAGGTTAATGCAATACTTATTCAGAGTTTGTCATAATTGCAATGACAGGGGCCACTTCGGATCATCCATGGGTAGGATGATAGAATTAATGGGGAATATGGCAGTAGGTCTCCTAGTGGACACAGTTCAGATAGAGCTGAAACAGTGATAGATGGTAGGTTGTTGGATACTCCGGATAGGAGAGGTGATGGACACAAGTACTACTCTAGTTATGGTTATGATAGACATTATGACCGTCATCGTTATTATTCTTATAGGAGGAGTGATAGGTATACTTGTCGAATGAATTTAAGAAAGCAAGGCCACCTAATTTTGATGGGGATTTGAAGAAACCAAAAGAGGCAGAATCCTGGATCCTTGGGATGAATAAGTTCTTTGAGTTGTGTAATTACATAATATGGAGACCGGAGTAGTTATCTTCAGCCTTAGAGGTAGAGCAGATATCTGGTGGGAAGATGTGAATTGGTTCAGACACATCAGGACAAAGGACTTGAGTTGGAATGAGTTCAAGAGGCTTTTCAGGAAGAAATACTTGTCAAAAAGGTAATATGATAAGGCCAAAGAATTATATGAGATAAATATGGGATCACTGACAGATGACGAGTACACAACTAAATTCTTGGAGCTATTGATGTATTTACCATATCTTGATGATGAGAAAGCTAAATTTTAGCGATTTTTCATTGGTTTTCAATTAGCATTTAGAGATCGGATTGAGTATGATGAGCATCAGTCACTTGAGGAATTCATTGGGAATTTGAAGCATTGCTATAACATTCAAAGTGTAAGAATGAATCTCAGCAAGGATGGAAAGGGAAAGATAAAGGTAAGAATAAATGGAAGACGAAAAGAGCAAGGCCTCAGAATGTAGAAGAGAAAGAAAATGTGGCACCACAAAAGAGGTTCAATACAGCTAGACATGGACATGGGTCACAACAACAACATAGAGGTGATGGTGCTTGACGGTTGGAGTATAAACATGCGGTAAGGAACACCTTAAGAGAGATTGTCCAGAAAATCAGGGTGGTAGGTCTCAGATTTATAGTGCACAGGAGGCATAGATTGTTGGGGATGTTGAGCAGACCATTCCTTGTATTTATGCAATCATGGACAACAAGTAGGTAGATCAACAAGCATCTATCATTGAGATGGACAGTAAGCTTTGTGATCAAGTTATTTCTATTTTGATTGACCCCTGATCTAATTATAGTTGTGTTAGTCTTGAATTGGTGGATAAGTGTGATTTGAATAAAGAAGTGCATGCAAAACCTTGGTTAGTGCAGTTGGATACAAGTACAAAGAAAAGAGTTCACCATTGGGTAAGAGCTTGTGCATTTGAGTTAAATGGTATGTCTACAGCAGCGCACTTGAACATATTTCCATTCAGATCATATAGTATGCTATTGGGTATGGACTGGCTATAACTTCACAAGACCAAGGTGGATTGTTATGAAAAATCCATTGACTTCTTGGAAAATAATGGGGAGCAAAGAATCTGGAAGGGTAAGAAGAAAGCTACATCAATTAGGATGGTTATATCTATGCAAGCCAAGCGTAGCCGCAGGAAACGGTGTGTGTTATTCACAATACATATTTCTAGCGAAAAAGGTAAGTAAGTTGAGTATGCAAATGTTTTGAGCAGGTACCTAATTCTACAACAGTTTCAGAATGTGTTTCCTGCAGATATTTCGGATTTCCCACCTCATAGGGAGGTAGAATTTTATATTGAGTTGGTACAAGGGGAAGCTCCAACATCAAAAGCACCTTACAGGATGAGAACACTTGAGTTGGTAGAGCTAAATTTGCAACTAAATGAGATGCTTGACAAAGGTTACATTACGCCAAGTGTATCACCATGGGGCACACTGGTATTGTTTGTAAAGAAGAAGGATGGTACTCTCATATTGTGCATTGACTATAGGAAGTTGAACAAAATAACCATCAAGAACAGGTATCCATTTTCGAGGATTGATGAATTGTTTGATTAATCGAAGGGAGCAGTAGTGTTCTCTAAGATTGAATTGATATTAGGATACCATCAGGTATGCATCAAAGAAGATGACATATACAAGACCGCATTCAGGGCCATGTATGGGCATTACGAGTTTGTTGTAGTTCCATTCGGTTTGACTAATGCTCCAGCTAAATTTATGTGTTTGATGAACAATGTGTTGCATCCTTATTTGGACAAGTTTGTTATTGTGTTCATTGATGACATATTGGTATATTCTAAAAATGAGGAAGAGCATGCCAAGCATTTGGCAGCATTATTGAGTTTGTTGAGAGAGCATCAATTGTATGCTAAGCTCAGCAAGTGCAGTTTCTTTCAGACTGAGGTACATTACTTGGGATATGTTGTCTCCAAGGAGGGCATCGCAGTAGATACATAAAAGATAAGGGCCATCATGGAGTGGGTAGCCCTAAAAATGTAGATGAGGCGAGATCCTTCATGGGATTGGAAGGTTATTACAGGAGTTTCATTAGGAACTTCTCACAGATTGCTTATCCTATTACATCATTGCAGAGGAAAGGTAAGAAGTTTGAATGGATAGAGGAGTGTGAGGCTAGTTTTGAGCAGCTTAAGCAGTTGTTGACACATGCTCCAATGTTAAAGATCGTAGATCCGGACAAAGAATTTGTAGTATGTACAGATGCTTGCAAGAGAATATTTGGTGGAGTCCTTATGCAGGAAGGACATGTGGTATGTTACGAGTCACAGAAACAGAATGAGCATGGACAGAACTAACTGACGCATGATCTTGAGTTGGCAAAGATCATACATGCATTGAAGATGTGGAGGTACTATATTCTTGGCAGGAGGTTTTGACTGATGAGTGATCACAGTGGGTTGAGATACTTGTTTGACTAGCTGAATCTGAATGTCGGACAAGCTAGATGGTTGGCCACAATCAATGAGTTTGACTTCGAGATCAAGTACATCAAAGGTAAAGATAACAAGGTCGTAAATGCTCTTAGCAGGCTGATACTGGTAAATCACATAGCAACTATGAGCTCTTATGGGACAAATTTATAGGATAGGATCTTTCAAGCAAGTCGACAGGATGACATGTATATGGAGATTGTGCACAGGTTGTAGCAGAGTACAGGTACATGTATAGGTAGTGGTATAGGTACATGTACAGGTAGTGGTACAGGTGGTAGTACAGGAAAAGGTACATGTGCAGGTGTATAGGATGTGGATTACCATCTCACGGCATATGGCTTGGTCAGGTTTAGAGACAGGATATATGTGTAAGACAATAGTGAGCTCAAGAAGGTGATCTTGAGGGAGTTTCATGTGAAACCATATTCAGGTCACCCAGGCTATCAAAAGACACTGACTGTAATGAATAGGTTCTATTATTGGCCGAATTTGAAGAGAGACATAACAGAGTTTGTGGTGAGGTGTTTGGAATGTCAAATGGTTAAGGCAGAGTGCAAGCATCCAAGTGAACTACTACAGCCGATTACGATTCCATAGTGGAAATGGGAGGTGATTTCCATGGATTTAATCACAGGTTTTCCCAAGACATATAGACAACATGATTCCATCATGGTTGTTGTGGACATGTTGACAAAGGTTGCTCACTTCATTCCAATGAAGACTACATATTTATCTAGCGATGTGGCACAGGTGTTCATCAGAGATGTGGTCAAACTACATGGTGTTCCAAAGAATATTGTGTCAGACATGGATGCAAATTTCACTTCCAAGTTTTGAAAGGATTTGTTTGCAGGTTTGGGCACCGAGTTGGCTTTTAGCACAAATTATCATATGCAGACAGATGGACAGACTGAGGGTCAATAGGATCTTGGAGGACATGTTTAGGATGTATGTGATGCATCAACAACGAAATTCAGAAGAATATATTCCACTGGTAGAGTTCTCCTACAACAATGGGTATAAGGAATGCTTGAAGATGAGTTTGTTTGAGGTAATGTATGGGCGGATTTGAAATACTCCCATTAGTTGGAGTGATCCAGTTAGCAGCGTATTGATTGGGCCAGACATGTTGGCGGAAATGGAACATGAAATGCAGGTAATCAAGAAGAATTTGAAAGAAACACAGGATAGGCAGAAGATCTATGTAGATTGGAACATGTTGTTTAAGGAGTTTCAGGTTGGGGAACATGTGTACTTGCGCATCAAGCCCAAGAAGAGCTCTTTGTAGATTGGATCATGTGCCAAGCTAGCACCACAGTTTTTTGGACCTTTCAAGATTATTGAGAGGATCAGACCATTAGTTTATCAAATAGCACTACCTTCCACAGTGAAAGTCCATGATGTTTTTCACATATGATTGCCTAAGAAGTATGATAAAGATGTTGATCATGTGATTGACAGGTTTGTATTGTAGGTGGAGCTAGATGGAGAATTTTAGTCAGAGTCTCAATGCATATTGCAGAAAAAGGTGCTCATGCTCCGGAACTAAGCAAACTAGCAAGTTAAACTACAATGGAAGCACTTTGGGCCCGAAGAAGCTACACGAGAGATGGTAGATCAGATGCAGGCTATGTATCCTTCCTTGTTTGTCGGTTGAGGCAAAGCAATTTTGGTATGATGTTGGTATATATCTTGGTATATGTTTTGATGTGATGTTTAGGTATATGTGCATATGTATATGGATGTAAATAACGTTGTGACCTATGTTATAAAGCTCCATGGGGAGTATGTTTTCTTTTCAGCGATTTGGCTGAGGTATATGTGTGGTTGAGCATCGAGGACAGTGTCCTCCAAGGGGGAGGGGTCTGTAATAGCCCTGGTGAAAATTCCATGTAACAAAAGTTAATAAAGGAAAAAATAATAACCACGGTTGATTAGACACTTATTCCAAACTGAATGTTGGGAAAAACATCCTAGTGGGTGTTCATTTCGGTTAATATGGCTAAGGAATTTGGAAATACAAAATGGCATTTTTGGCACATTTGTTTATGAAAATAATGGAAATTAGGAGAAAAGGAAGGTGAAAGGTCACAGGTTGCATGTGAGGAGGAAAATTAAGGAAAATATTGGAAAATGAAGAAAATAGAGGCCTAATTGATAAAAATACTTTTGAGTATCAATTGGTACCTTTTGTGAGTTCAATTTTGGAGCTCTCTCATAATTCTCTCTCTCTCTCTCTCTCATTCTTGGACACTTGGATTTTTTTCTTGGACCACTTTGGCATTGGATCAAGAAACGAAAAAAAGGCAAGAGGAAGGAAGGAGCAAGCAAGGAAGAGCATGATCAAACAACTACAATAGGATTCTTTGCAGGTATTGATTTGCATGTGTGATTTCTTTGCTATATTTGGCATGCATGGTATTGCATGTGGTTCTTTTCTATCATGGCATGGGTTTTTCCAAGTGTGACAGTGTTTTCAGCCTAGCCTTGCCATTTCTAGATAGCCATGGTGTGATGAGGTTCTCATGTTTTGGTTGAGTTAGATTGTCGGATGGATTCAAAGTTGAGTGAGGTGGATCTATGAATGATATAACACATGGCCTAGTAACCCTTGAACCAGATTGTGGGTTGTGGTAAAGTCGAATAGTGTGTTGCCTCGGTTTAAGGCCTAGTGATCCAGTGTGGATTGCGATAAATCCTTAGAGGTGGGTGCTCTCCATCAGGCCTAGGAATCCTGGGTTGGGATATACGGTAAATCCTAGAGAGTGTGTCTTGGTTTAGGGCCTAGTAATCCCTGGATCAGACTGTGGAATACGGTAAAGCCTGAGATACTAGGAGACAAGAAAATTCCTCATGGTGTAGGTGGAGAAATATGGTGGTATCCATGCTTGTTTTGGCCTAGTGATTGGGTGGAGATCATGGTAAAGCCTATTATGACATGTTTATTGTTTTGGCCTAGTGATCCGGCGTGGATTATGGTAAATCCTGGTTTCTATTGATGAGGGTGAGGTGGTTTAGCCTTGGGATGCCCTGGTTGGTTCTTTCGGTTTGAGTCCCACATCCATGCTTGGAATATGGCACGTGAGTGATTGGTTGAAGAGAGATTTGGCTCAACTAATCTATGGTTGGGTGGAACGTGGAAGTCCCATCCTGGGTTGTTTTTTGTATTCGTTAATAAGAGGTTCTCTCCGTGACATCTTATGTGTAAATGTACTAGTTTATAAGTGGATTCTATGGATGATGTATCATTGATATTTATGTTGGTTATAAGCATGTATTGTGATAATGATGATGTATGAATCTCCTCATGTTTTTATTTGTAAATGAATGAACAATGTATCTATGACCTAATAGATGATAATGCAGCTAATGATACGAGCGAACAATGCTTTTTAGCGATTCTCAGATAAGTATGAGACCCCTATGCTCAGATCTGTTGTTTACACTTGTAGATTACATATTTGTGACATGTGTTGACGAAATGCATTTCATGGCTATTAGGGGTCTAGTCTAGGCCTTGTCATTGTTTTGCAAATGTATCATTGTTTATGAAAATGTATCATTGTTTCGTTTTTTTATTTCATTTATGAACTTGTCATTGAGTTCTGGGTAGTGACCTGGGCTTTGGGCCTGAAAAAGTGGTTCAAATCTCGGGGATGTTGGCACAGGTCTGTGGGAAAAAGTCCTTAGATGCACGCATGCATATGATGTGGGAGCGTCCAGAGCCTCCTAGGTGCAACCATGTCTATACTATGGGAGCGTCTGGGGTTTTGAAGGTCTAAAAACTCAGTGGGACCCAGGGGCTAATTTCCTAAGTGGTTAGGATGGTTCCTAAGAGTCTTGTTGTTGATGTGGAATGTCTGTGTGATTTGTTTTTGTCGATTCCACTTCTTTAAGGTCACATAGGAGGTTGAATCAGATCATAATAACTCTTCGTCACATGTTTATAACCTCGGTTGGTCGGTTACTTGGGTAGATGTGGGATGAGGGTGTTGTTACACATCCTATGATCCCACCATTGAAGGCAATAAGAAAATGAGCATCCAACATATGGAGAAAGGAAAAAACATCATACCATAAAGACTTGGAAAAGGGCATTGAAAAAATAGATTGTCAATTGTCTCCGACTGATTATGACATATACAACACGAATTTGGGCCACATAAACCCCTATGTAATAAATTGTCCCAGGTGAGAACATGCTTCTCCAGCACAAACCATGCAAAACGCTTAAGCTTCCGAGGAAAATACCAATGCCATAGTTTCTTGAACGAACACTTATTTCAGACATGAGAAGCCTTATTGAAAATAAAGTCATAGGCCAATTTAGCGGTGATCTAACTTGAAGCCTCGTTTCGAGACCACACAAGGGAGTCTGCGACACTAGATATAAAAATCCCATGGAAAGAAAGGATTTTGATGAAATAATCCCATTCTAAAACCAAAAAACTTTTTAATCCTAAGTCCATAACATATTTCCAATTACCAAAATGTAAAGCTATTAACTTTCTCCCACACCATTACAAAGTTTAAAAATTCCTTTCAAAACAAAACATATATAAATTTTGGGGAAAAGTGAAAGCATAAAAGCCCTCCTAAAAAGAAACTCTTCCTCAATAATGTTTAGGCCATCACCAACCTTCTAACCTTCCAAGAGAGTCCTTCACTTACCCATGGAAGGGTCGATATTATTATGTATTTTTAGGCCATTACCAACCTTCTAACCTTCCAAGAGAGTCCTTCACTTACCCATGGAAGGGTCGATATTATTATGTATCAATTTAAAAAACTTACAAATAATTACACTGTCAAATCTATTAAAAAAACTATAATATTTACACTATGTAAATTTATTAATATTCATATATATGAATGTACTGACGTGACGTAATCCAGTTAGTAGTTAGTGTTTACATTTGACTTTTTCTACTTCGTTGGAAAATGACCATGTTGCCTTAGTGTTTTAGGTAAACATTTCACTTTGACATTTTTAACTTCATTGGAAATGACCATATTGACATGATATGCTTGCTTCTCAGTGAAGATATATATATATATATATATATATATATATTCTGAACTTGGAGTATTTAATATTCTTCGGGGGTCAATCTAAGTTAATATTTCCCAAAAGGGTTTCCATTTTTTACCGTTAACGCAACTTTTTGTTTGTTTTGTGATAATGACATTTGTAGAATTAATTTTTCATATGCATTTTTTTTGAAATTTTAAAATTATATATATATTTATTACATTAGGATTAATTAAAAATATTTATGAAAATTATACTCAGTTTCTTTTGTTGAAAAGAGTTCACTCGATAAGTTTTGGAAACTATTTTCTATTTAGTGACCGGATAAAATTGATTTAATATTTTTAGTTGAAATTTAAATGGTTGAAGAATGTATATAATTATAAGTAGTAGTTTAGTTGATGACATATTGATTTTTTTAAATGATAAAGGTTTGAAACTGTGAGTTTGATTTTTTTTTTTTTTTTATTGACTAAAATTTGAATTTATTTTTAATTAATAAAAAAATCATTAAAAAAATATATATTTTTACACATTATTAAATATTTATTACAAATTATAAAATATGATAATGGATTTATAAATATTTATTTGAAATAATATTAGCAAATAACATGATTATATTTTGAATTGTGAAGACATTTTGTCTTTTTTAAGAAAAACTCTTACAATTCCTTCTCTTTTCATTTCAATATTAAACAAAGTTTTGAATAAGATAAATATTTAAATGATTTTTTCCAAAAAACTTTAATGATATTATATTTTAAACAATCATTCATTTTATCTGGGAACTTTTTATTTTAAAAATATCATCGTCATGTTCAAATCATTTGTCCTTTTAGATTCAAGGTTAGACCATAAATGTAACTATTTTGATGACTATAATGCTTTACCACATTAAACAATGGTTAGACCATTAAAAAAGTGTTTCTCGTTTTGTTCATAAAATCTCACCAAAGGTCTCACTAAAGTGTTAACAATACTAACATGAGAGTTCCTCAACCACATGAGAACTAAGCAATTAACTTTATAAAGAGTTTACTAAACAATTACCTTATGGCTTCCAAATGAGTATTTTTTTTTTAAAGAGACTAACTATATATATGTGTGTGTGTGTGTAAGGAATTGACAATTGGGTTGGTTTTGTATTTGCATGATACCGTTACTCATATAATCTCTAAGTTCTTATGTATGTATTTTTCCCCTCTAGAAATACAAAGTAATTGGGATGATTTGAGCCTTAAATCCTATAATTTATATAATACTTCATAACAAGACTATTGCAAATTGAGTTGCCTTTTAGGGTTTTTTTTTGGAACTTCAATTAACAAGATCATTTAATATAATTTTGCTGGAGCCATACATTTGATCACTATCTCAAGGTACCCATAAGTCTAAATTAAATCCTTATAAAAATTGAACCTTGCCTAATAAAATAAAACTCCTCACTTTTTATCATTAAATCTAACCGTTTTAAATATCTACTTCTTTTTATTAATTTAATAATATAAAACATTTAAATAAATTATTAATTTTACATTAATAATAATAACCATAAAAATTAGAGCAACGATACCTCACTAATTTCTTTTCTTTTATGTAATTTTTAGTGTAATATGGTTAACTGCAAACGCATTTTATATTATAATAATGATGTTGTTAAAGATTCACATGCTTAACCTAGGGTTCTTATAAAGGCATGCCCAACGTTGGGAGTGCATATATTCTTTATAAAGACAAACGCAATGATACTACCTACCTCCACTCAAAAGTTTATGTACTCTACATTTCTCCCTCTTTACACACAACACACTTCTCTCCTCACAAGTTGGTACATAAGTTTGTGAAGAAAGGAGGCTTTTTTTTATATTTTCAGTTTCATTATGCCACTTAATACTCATTTGTTTTTTTAAATTTTGATTCAAAAATAAAGGAAAAATATATATAAATTCACAATACGATTTATAATTGAGAATTTTCAATATATATATATATATATATATATATATATATATATATATATATATATATATATATATATATATAAGTTATAAATATTAATAATATTTTTATTATATAAAAATTATAATAAGTTAATTAGTAGATAATTTATTTTTTCTTTCTATTTTATAATGTTTTTTTAGAAATTATAGTTTACTAGATTACTTGAAATTTTGATCAAAAAACATTGTCTTAAATGATTTTGGTACATTTTAAGACAATAGAATTTTGGAAAAAAGATTGGCCTCAATTCATAATAACATAAAGGGAACCAACATTTTTGGATCATTTTGATTTGATGAAATCACAAAAATCACATGCTAATATTGCACAATCCAGTTGCACTCTTGCTATTAAAAGTTATTAAAACCATTTTTACATTAAATTCATCCATATCATCATTTGAAAATTGCAATGAATTAAATTGGAAACATTCAAAATCCTAGAATGTTTAGCCACTTCACATTATGGCAGTGATAGTGCATCTTCACATTATGGCAGTGATAGTAACTACAGGCCTTTACAACCCAATATGATAAAGATGTTGACAAGTTTGTCAAGTTACAACCTAGTATGATAAAGTTGTTGTCAGGTGGATAATGTTTTACATGACATTATGATAAAGATGTTGTGAAGTTTGCCATGTGAATAAAGTTTAACAAGGTGTTATGATGAAGATGCTCCCAAATTTGTTGCATAGATAACATTTTACATGACATTAAATATGTTGTCAAGTTTGTCACGTGGATTCAAATTTAAAATCCTAAAAGGCTTAGCTTTCTTCAAATGATTGCATCAATGGTGCCAAATTTGTTGTATAGATGGCATTATGATAAATATGTTGTCAAGTTTGTCATGTAAATCTAAATTCTAAATTCTAAAAAGTTTAGCTTTCTTCAAAGTATAGCATGAATGGTAACAAAATGCATCTACAACCTAGTATGATGAAGATGTTGTCAATTTTATCAAGTGGATAAAGCTGTACATGGCATTATGATAAACCTCAATGGTAACAATGTGCATTTACAACCTTGTATGATAAAGATGTCATCAAAAGTTTATCACTTGGATTATGTTTTGCATGGCATTATGATGATAAAGATGCCATCAAAAGTTTATCATGTGGATAATGTTTTGCATGACATTATGATAAAGTTGTTGTCTAGTTTGTCAAGTGGAAAACTTTTTACATAATGTTATAATGAAGATGTTAGTAAGTTTTATTTAATGATTTTATGATGAAAATGTTGTCATGTTTTTCAGGCGGATAACATTTTACATGGCTTAAAGAATGGATAAGTTTGTAGCATAGATAACTTTCTACACTGTGTTATGATAAATATGTTGTGACATGAATAACTTTTTACATGATATTATGATGACGATGTTTTGCTTTTTACATGATATTATGACGAAAATGATGTCTGATTTGTCACACTGTAAATAACTTTCCACATGATGTTATGATGAAGAAGCTGTCAAGTTTGTCAGGTGGATAACATTTTACATAATGTTATGATGCGGATAACTTTTCACATGATATTATGATGAAAATGGTTTTAAATGATGTCATGATCTTTCCAGTTTATCACGTGGATAACTTTCCACATGATATTATGATGAAACTGTTATCAATTTTGTCACATGGATAACTTTTTACATGAAGATGCTCTCAGGTTTTTCACGTGGATTATTTTTTATATGATGTTATGATAAGAGATGTTATGATGTGGATAACTTTTCACATGATATTATGATGAAATTGCTTCCAAGTTCATCACTGGATAAATTTTCACATGATATTATGATGAAAATGGTTTTAAATGATGTCATGATCTTTCAAGTTTATCACATGGATAACTTTCCACATGATATTACGATGAAAATGTTATCAAGTTTGTCAGGTGGATAACTTTTTACATGAAGATGATGTCAGGTTTTTTAAGTGGATAATTTTTTACATGATGTTATGATGAAGATGTTGTCAGGTTTGTCACTTGGATAACTTTTTCATGATGTGACGACGAAGACGCTGTTAGGTTTGTCACTTGGATGTTATAATGAGGATGTTCGAAGGTTGGTCAAATGGATAACTTTTTACATGATGTTATGATGAAAATGACGTGGATAATTTTTTCCATGATATTATGATGATGATTTTTTGCTTTTTAAATGATATTATAATGAAAATGATGTCAGATTTGTCACACCCTGCTATGATAAATATGTTGCCAAGTTTGTCAAGTGGAGAACTTTTTAAATGATATCATAATGAATATGCTCTCAAGTTTATCACCTGAATAACTTTCCACATGATGTTACGATGAAGAAGTTGTCGAGTTTGTCAGGTGGACAACATTTTACATAATGTTATGATGGAAGATGTTAACTTTTTACATGATGTTATGATGAATATGTTGTCTAGATTTTCATGTGGATAACTTTTTAGATGATGCTACCATGAAGATGTTGTCACATTTGTCAATTGGATAACTTTTTACATGATGTAACAATGAAGATGCTATCGGGTTTTGTTAAGTTTGTCACGTGGATAACTTTTTAAATGATATCAGGATGAATATGATTTTTTGTTAAGTTTGTCACTTGGATAACTTTTTAAATGACATCAAGTTGAATATGCTTTCAAGTTTATCAAGTGGAAAACTTTTCACGTGATATTATGACAAAAATGCTTTCAAGTTTATCACGTGAATAGCTTTTCACATGATATTATGATGAAAATGCTTTAAGTTTATCACGTGGATAACTTTTCGCATGATATTATGATGAAAATGCTTCCAAGTTTATCACGTGGATAACTTTTCACATGATATCATGATGAAAATGGTTTTAAATGATGTCACAATCTTTCAAGTTTATCACGTGGATAAATTTCCACATGATATTATGATGAAAATGTTCGTAAGTTTGTCACGTGGATAAATTTTTTCAAGTTTATCACGTGGATAACTTTCCACATGATATTATGATGAAAATGTTCTCAAGTTTGTCACGTGGATAACTTTTTACATGAAGATGTTGTCAGGTTTTCAAGTGGATAAGTTTTTACATGATGTTATGATGAAGATGTTGTCAGGTTTGTCACTTGGATAACTTTTTACGTGAAGATGTTGTCAGGTTTTCAAGTGGATAAGTTTTTACATGACGTTATGATGAAGATGTTGTCAAGTTTGTCACTTGGATAACTTTTTACATGAAGACGCTGAAGATGCTGTCATGTTTGTCACTTGGATGTTATAATGAGGATTTTGTAAGGTTGGAATGTTGATAAATTTGTCACCCAAATAAAATTTAAAATAATATTATGATAAAAATGTTATTAAATTTATCATATATATAATAATATTATGATGAAAATATTGTTATATTTATCATATCTATAACGTTTTACATAACATTTGTTATATAAATAACATTTCATGAAAACCTTTTTAAAAAACTAATAACAAATAAAATAATTCTATTTAAAAAATAAAAATAAAGAAAATTTACACATATAAATATAATATTTAAATATCAATTTTAAAATTATCAAAAAAATATATATTCCAATAAATTTAATCTCTAAATCAATTTACAATACATCAATTATTTGTAATTTATAAATATACTAATCCCACATATTTACAATATATAAATAAATAGAAATTTACAAATAATTATTCTATTAAATCTATCAAAAAATATATAAATATTTGCAAAATATCAATTTAAAAACCTAAAAAATTTCAAAATTATACTCTTATCTTATCTCTTAGGACTACAAGCTCAAATTTCAAAAACCTTTCCATAACTATTTACCCAAATTCCAAAGACAATCGACAGAGAATTCAATTTACAGATCCTGTTCATATCAATTTTACCCAATTCCAACCGTTAATTCAATTTACAAAATCCCGTTCATATCATTTTTACCCAATTCCGATAAAAATCTAGGAAGAACTCAATTTGAAAAAAAACTGTCTATTTCTGTTTACCTGATTCCAATAACAATGTACAGAGAGCTTAATACATCTGTTACCCTCTGTCAATATGTGAATCCTTCCAAAATCCCAATGAATCAATTTCCAAAAACTGAGTCAAGTCAATTTGCCAGCGAATTACCTGAAAGCATTTATTACAGTATCTGAAACAATGAAGCCGCTCGAGCATTCTACAACGATAATGATAATGAATGTGTAATCACATTATAATCCCAACTATAACAGCCCCAAATCATTTATAAATTAGATTAACTCCAACAATAAAACTGCCAAATCATTTGTGAGTACCTAGAGATAGAAATCAGTTTATTTGAAAGAGGAGGGGACGTATCAAAGACCATCAGATCTTGTCCAGATCGGATCGCATCCGTCCATTGCGACACAGTAAAAGGCCACACCGGCCTTCCTTGCAGCTCCAGCGGTTTGACGGAAAATCGACCGTCAGATCATATAAAGGCACGATCGAAGCCGTCCATACCCGTACAAGAGTGAAAGGAACAGCGTCTCTCCAGTGGGGGTGTGGCTTTTGCTCAGCGGGAGGCCTTGGGCAACTAATTTCCGTACCTTGGCCTCCTCAATCCCCTTGCCCTCTTCTCTCTGCGAGAAAAACCAACGCCGCTGGTGAAATCTACAGTTTATTCAAGTATGTAAAGCGGGATCCGTGCTCATTCTTCACTTCGTATGCTTTTTTGCTTTTTTTGGTATGTATAAGCCATTGTAAGATTTAGACAGGATTGATCCATGGATATGCTTACCGACCTGATGTGGGTTCTCGATTTGCAGGTATTAGGGCACAGTTTTATGAAGATATCGGGGTCTCAGGGATGAGCTTGCTTTTGGGCACTTCTTGATCTTGCTCTTTATATTTTCAAGCGGGTTCAGCCAGGTAAGGAGATCGGCTAAATGCTCGTTTTCATTCGATTTATTTGGCTAGATTTTGTTTTTCCCCAATTCAGATTGATATTAGATGATGTGATCTAGAAACAGTTGTATGATGTATTCGATTCTCATTTGCTGTTTTTGTTATGGTGGTTGTCATTTAGGTTGATTGATTTTAATTCCTTGGCATGGGGTTTGTCAGAAGTTTGGGGTTGTGAGTGATTTTACATTATGGGACGTGGGCTGTGAGGAATTTTGGGTTGCTACGCTTTTGCATTTTGGTATCTGGATTACAAACAATTTTGGTTTGAATTTGTGCTTAAGGAGTCCTTTTCATTTTTTGGGATCTCTGTAGCATGGTTTTGGCGTTGTGACGTCTGCTCTAAGGTCTGCGTCTAATCCTGTTTCATCTGCGTTTGGATTGTTGAGGCCAATTTTGGTTTCTGGCATGTGAATTGTGACTAAAGCCGATCCTTGATGATTAGGTTTGGGGTTGTATTGACTTTGAAATTTTGGATTGTGATAACTTTTCTCTTTGGTATGTGGGTTATTGATAATGTTGTTTATCGTGGAGATTTAGGGTTTCTTTCCCTGAAACTGCTTGTGGGCCGTGCAGTGAAATGGATTCAGAGAAAGGGAAGCTTTTCATTGGTGGGATATCATGGGAGACAACGGAGGATCGGCTGAAGGACTATTTCAAGAGATTCGGAGAGGTTGTGGAGGCCGTGATCATGAAAGATAGGACTACCAGGCGTGCCCGTGGTTTTGGTTTTGTGGTTTTTGCAGAGCCCGCAATTGCTGACAGAGTTGTTTTGGACAAACATACAATTGATGGCCGAACGGTAAGTTGCTCATCTCCAGTACAGTAAGATTCCTGTTGAGATGTTGATATCTTTTATTCAGATCTTTACCAACACATTTCTGAAATGCTTAACATGTTATGATCTAAGTCCGATGAGACACCTATCAGATTATACATTCAGAGATTATTTATTTGACCTGTTTGTATTACATGGAAAAGAATTCTTGATGCCACTATTTATAGCACCATAGTTCTTGCATAGGCTTCATACAGATGATCTTAAGGTCTCTAGCCTGCTGTATGTAGAACAAAGAAAACAAAATTAGGGCTTCTTGTTTGTAGATATTTTGTGGCATTCTAAGGTTATGACTGGTGCAGATTTTCTTGTTTTTCAACACATTATTAGGTTGAAGCTAAAAAGGCTATTCCCAGAGATGACCAGCAGCATATGAATAGGAACAATAACATTTCTCATGTACCGCCCAGTCAAGCTAGGACAAAGAAGATATTTGTAGGTGGCTTAGCACCTACAGTCACAGAAAATGACTTCAGAAAATATTTTGAGCAATTCGGTACAATAACAGATGTGGTTGTAATGTATGATCATAGTACACAGAGGCCTAGGGGATTTGGGTTCATCACCTATGATTCAGAAGATGCAGTTGACAAAGTTTTGCAAAAGACCTTCCATGACCTTAATGGTAAGATGGTCGAGGTTAAGAGGGCAGTCCCCAAGGAGCTTTCCCCAAGCCCTGCTCGAACTCCTATTGGTGGGTTTGTTGTTGGTGGAAACAGGGGTAACAATTTTAATATCGGGTATGGACAGGGATACAATTCAAGTCCAGCAGTGGGCTATGGAGTTAGAATGGATAGTAGGTATGGCCCTTCTTCTGGAGGTAGAGGTGGATACTCCACATTTGGAGCAGCTGGCTATGGAGTTGGTACAGCTTATGGACCTGGAATGAATCAAGGATACAATGGTGGTGGTTATGCTGGCAATCTTGGCTATGGAACAGGACTAGGGTCCAACTATGGAGGTGCTTCTAGTGGATATGGTGCTCCTATTAGCTATGGTGGAAATACTGCAGGAAATGGAGGATATGTAAATACACCATCAGGAGGTAGAAATGTGTGGGGCAACGGAGGTTTGGGCTACAGCAATTCTGGGAGTTCCATGGGTTATATAGGTACAGGGAGTGGAAACTTGACTAGCTATGCAAGTGGGACTGGAGCTTGGGGATCATCTCCCTCTGGCTCAAGTCAAGCAGCTGTTAGCAGTTCAGGCTATGCCAGTGGGAGCTTTGGATATGGAACTGGTGAAAATGGCTACGGGTCGAATATGGGCAGTTATGCAGGGCGAAATGCAGGTTATGGAGTTGGGACTGTGCCATATGGCTCAGCAACAGGGGGATATGGAGGAGGTTATGCTGACGTATACAACAGTTTAGAGTACGTAGATAACACATGGAGAGCCAGAACGACTGAATTAGGAGGAAATGGTTTGGTTGGTTATGGACTTGGCAATGCAGTTGCAGATGGTTCTGCAAATGGTTCTGGTAGTAATATGAGAGGTAATGGAGTTGCAAGCCGGCAAACACCTAGAGGTGAGCGTACTAACTAGTTCAAGTAGTATACTCAAGTCACATGCCTGCTTTTGTTGAATGGTTTAGTTTTCATTTGGTATGCATAGGAATGTAGTTTGCTCATTGGGTTCTCCGCATGAATTTATTTGTGAGGTGAAAATTATCCTTGAATAGAGATTATAGCTTTCAGATTCCTTGCTGGATTGGGGAAATTTAATCTTGAATTATTCATATTTTTTAAAACTTACAAACTTCAAGAGACCTTCCGTACACTTACATTGGTTTATATTCAACTTGCAGGAGTTGCAGTGTAGATTTTTTTCCAGTCGAGAAGACAGTTGTAGCTCTGTATCGTTTTTTGAAGCTTAGAAGGCAACAGAGTCGAAACTGTTGAACTAATGAGTTGGCAGCTTTAGATTGGATCCATTCAATCCGATGTACGACTATCAATTTCACTCTTCTTCCTAATTCATAGGTGCAAAGCACTTTCAAATCTGACTAAAGTTACCGGTGCCTTGCCATTTCGAGGATCAAAAGCAAGTGGTAACCTTTATAATAATTTCAGTTTTGGGTATAATGTTTTGTTCCATGGGCCTGGCGGAGATATAAATTCAAACTGTGGTGATATTTTCACTCTTGTGTAACCATTTGTACGGCAGAAACTCTGAACACATCTCTGTCAAAGACTCAAGTAGCGGTATGGTGCCTGACCAAATTGTTGGGTCATAAGTAGTTTTGTCCCATTAGGATGGTTTGACTAGCATTTTGTTTAATTTGCTGTTTTTCCAGGCGACAGGCAGCTCATTCAATGCCTACAATTTTTTTGATTTTTTGCTATTTGTGTTTGTAAGGGCTAGAAAGGCCTAGATGACTGAGAGTATGTATAACTCCATACAGGGTTATGTCTACTAGGAGTTAGAGAGTTGTCTTCTGGGTTGAAATTGAGAATTTATAAGCAGATTTCTTGTTTGGTATGCGTATGCTATTACACTTCTCTAATAGAGAAGCATAATAAATTAAGAGTGTTTTTTCCTTGAACATATTTGCTTGGGAAGGAAAATCATTTATTCCATGTTTATATGCCTTTTGTCTTATAAAAAAAATTCTATGTTTGTTTAAGAAGCTTAACAGAACTATATACAATCTAAAGAGTAAATACCTGATATTTATGATGGGAGCAAATCCCCAATTTATCTTAACATATTGTTTTCTCTTGAATTATGTTGGAAGCTATTTGTAGTGAAAATGAGTTTGTTATAATTCAGTAATGCGCCTATATGGAGCGTCTGAATCATGAAAGGTTTTTATTGACATCTTGTTTCCAAAGACCAGTTATTAGGATTTTTAGAAATTTCTCTGTTAATTTCTTTCATGTTATAAATATGATGCCTCGTTTTAGGCTTCTCAGGTTTCTTCATTATGGAGCGAGTGTCTGAATCATGAAAGGTTTTAATTGACATGATGACATCTTGTTTCCAAAGACAAGTTATTAGGATTTTTAGAAATTTCCTTCTGTTAATTTCTTTCATGTTATAAATATGATTCCTCGTTTTAGGCTTCTCAGGTTTCTTCATTGCATGTTAGAAAATTGAATAAGTATGTTCAGTGGTGCATGTTATAGGTAACAGACTAATGGTAGGTGCAATTAAAAAGTAATGAAATTTTAGTAAAATTTGACAATGATAAGTCTTTGTTTTGGTTCTTCTACTTATCCCAGATCATCTGGTTGATGCCAACCATTTGTGAAACCTTGCAGCAGAAGGTCATCAAATATGATGACCTTGTGAGGAAGCTTTTTGTGTTATTTCGTCCAGCTATAAGCTCATAGTTCCAATTGCAGTGCATAGAAGATCGATACCCTGCATATTTACGAGGAAAAATTCAAGGTTTGATAGGCCATATAGGTCTAATGGACAATATGCATTTGTATTTATCAGTGTTGATTAACAAAATTGACCATAACTGGCATTTCAAATTTATCTTTTCACACTCCTCTCCCTTAGATTGTGTTACACATCAAGTTAGCACTTTGTTAAAATACATATATGAATTTGTATGCATTGTTTAAACTACTCTTGATAAAGCTTTTAATAATGAACAATCTGTAAAATGATAGTTTCCTGGTTATCATTTTGACAACATATTATCAATGTTCAATATTTATAGTGAAACTGACCATGACTGGCATTTCAATTTGATGTTTTCATAGTCCTTTCCCTTAGATTGCTTTACAGATCAAGTTAGCACCGTGTGAAAATACATTGACCATGACTGGCATTTCAAATTGATGTTTTCAATGTTCATAGTCTTCTCCCTCGGATTATTTTACAGATCAAGTTAGTGCTGTGTGAAAATACATCAACCATGAATGGCATTTCAAATTTATCTTTTCGTAGTCCTCTCCCTTAGATTGTTTTACAGATCAAGTTAGTACTGTGAAAAGAGATCCATGAACTTTTTTGCAATCTTTAAACTACTCTGGATAAAGCTTTTTGTAATAAAAATCTGTAAGTACTGGTTTGCTGGTTATCATATTGGCAACATATGAGCAATCGTCGATACTTATAGTAGACAGCTACACGAGGGAATTGTGAATGTCGGATGAAAGGCCAATCCTGGCCTATCCTGTGATCGGCCTTTAACTTGAATTGTGGTACTAAAATTAGTCAATGGAGTAACTTGTGATACTTCCTCAAACAAATAACATAGTAAGAGTTTGATAAACCTGTGTACAAAAAAAAAGAAAGTAATATTAACAGAATTAGAAAATTTAAGAATAAAAATAGGGTATACTCACAATATACAAATCTTTATTCTGGAAAACAACATTTTTAACATTTGTTAACTTTTCCCTGGGAAAATAAGATTTGTTTGCTGGCGTTGTCTGTATTTTCTCCATGCCAATAATTGATCGCACCTGCTATCTTAAAGAATTACGAGACCAGGGACATGTCCATTCTTTTGATTTAGTAACCTGAATATGCATATTCTCTATGCATTCGAATACTTTCCTTTTGGTGCACTGGACTGTTTGTGAATTACTTGGACAAAACCACATCTAATGTTTCTCACTGCGGAAACTTGGACAAAATCTAATGTTCTTTTTTCACTCCAGAGCAGTCCACATATACCGAGTTTAAGATTTGTCAGCTCTAGCTATTTTTAAAAAAGTACTTGTGAATGTCCTAGTACATACATATATTTCTCTGTGTTCAAGCTACCAGTGGTGGACATATTTTTCTTTTTCTACCTTGTACTGCTTGTGAATTTGTTGAAGTTATTTTTCCTGTTTCTCATGAGGATTCTTGGAGAAAAGTCAATGTTCTGTTTCACTCCAGGCTAGTTCCTATATACTGAGTTTAAGATTTATCGACTCTAGTTATTCTTCAAATATACTTGTGAATGTCCCAAGTATATGCATATTATGTATTCAAAATACCATTTCTGGACATTATTCTTTTGCTGGCCTGGAGTGCTTATGAATTAGTTGAAGTTATTTTCGCTGTTTCCTATGACAGAAACTGGGAGAACAGTTTAATATTCTTTTCTCTCCAGAGCAGTTCATATATACATCTCAGGTATTTTTTAAATATATTCCGTGTACTCAAACTGCCATTTGTTTACATGCTTTTCTTTTGAGGTCTTGTACTGCTTGTGAATTAGTTGGAGTTGTTTTCAGAGTAGTTCATATATACACTTGCAGGTATTTTTCAAATATTTTGTGTAAAGCTACCATGTGTTGACATACTTTTCTTTTGCTGAGTAGTTCATATATGTTGACATACTTTTCTTTTGCTGAGTAGTTTATATGTAAAATTTAAGATTTGTTTTCGTCGTAATAATATATTCTATACCATCCTAATAGGTAAATATTCATCCATGTTATTTTCTTATGTAATTGATGAAAAATTGAATTTGGGCAAGGGAAAAAATAGTCTTTTTTCATCACCCAAGATATACCCCATTCATAAATTGATAATTTTCATTTCTTATGTAAATATTATTTCGTACGATTTTAATATGTAATTGGTGAAAATTGAGTTTGGATGAGAATAATAATTATTCTTCACCCCTGAGATAAACCCAAATAATAAATGAATATTCATTGGTGGCTTGTTATTTAATCATTTATAATAAATGAATATTCATTGGTTGCTTTTTATTTAATCGTTTATAATAAATGAATATTTATTGGTTGTTTGTTATTTAATTGTATATTATTATTATTTTTTATTGCAACTTATTTTTTGGTTTCATATTCGAGCTTTAAAATCCAGGAGTTTGTAGTTGCTGATTGATGCAGTTCACTCTTCATTTTTTAATATCTTGTATGTATATATTGCACTCAATTTAATGATTAAAGAAATTCATGGATTTTTGAATTGCATTAGTTGATTCAATGATGTGATTCTAAACTTGGACCAACCAAATTTTAATGATATGGTTAATCCTAAAGACATTTATTGATGTGATTAATCCGAAAGATATTTATTTATCTTATGGATCACAAAAATCTTCTTTGTAAGATTAAAAAATTTATTTTATTAAACAAAATTATTAATGTTACTCCTTGACATTTGACATTGGATTCAACTACGCAGAAATTTACAAAACAAATTCAAAAATAAAATTTTGTTTAGCAAAATCTTGCCCGGTAAACTCTAAAGAAAAAACCTGGTTCTTAATTTTTAACATTTTTACTTTTTTATCTCATCTTCCAGATTTGAAATGAAAAAACATATTCTCGATCCACAAAAAAACCAACGGGGCAAAAGCTAGAATTTCCATGAAGGAGAATCTAGAGTTCATGTAAAGGGTATATCTAAAATTTCTGGGAAAATTAAAACCCTTTCCAGCAAGTGTTTTTAACCATCTTTACCTTCCGTCTTGTTTTCAAGATTGGGAATGGAAAAGAACATGCTCTGGCTGGGGAAATCAAGGGGAGAATATAGGATTTCATGAGAAAAATCAAGAGTACTTGGGGAGATCAAATCAATCCCCTTCCAAACATATTCCCAAGAGTGTGATAGCATATCATTAAACCTACATTCTTGGTTACTTGTTTTGGTTTACTCTTAAACAGGGTTAATGTAATGATTAGCACGTTCAATCTATGAATCTTTGCAAGAAAACAATCCCTTGTTCAAGCCTCTTCTCTATTATGTATTTTGTAGATGGAAAATATTGCCATCCAGCCATAGTAATGAAAAGAAGGCTGTCTCTTAAAGTTTGCATCTGCTAACTGAAGCTGCTTGTTGGCAGTTTAGAACGATCCTGGAAAACGAAGTCATAGTAATGCACCAAAACTAATTGAGCCTCTACTCCATGTTACTTTTCTGACATTAAGGATAATTATACACCATTAGCATATCAGACCTCCAAAAAAATCTAGTAGAAAACAAAGTTTAGGTTTTAAGGTCTTATAGCTGATACAAGTGATCGTAAAAGCAGCCTGAAAATTTGTTTGTTAGCACCATGCTGTTGGGCGAGGTACCCTGAATCTGGTGCCTCTGGACCGGAGTCGAGGTACCCTGAATCTGGTGCTTTTGGACTGGAGTCTATTGTCTATTTACCTGTTTTAATACCCTTTCAAGTTTCACTAGCACAATCAGTTGAAGATGAGCCTCCTCAGCAAGGCTACCCAGGATCAAATTTCAAACTTCATGGGGTGGTTGTGATCTGTGCTAAGGGGAGACATGCTAAAAAATCCAGTCAGCTTAGGGCTAGTGTGGGTGCGATCCCCAGGTGACTTTGACAAATTAAATGCCCTTGAGTGGCAGCTCCTCAAACAACAAGTCAAGCTCAATCACAGACAACTTGACAAACCAAAAAAAACTAGTTTAATGCCCCAAATTTCCTTCTCTTCTTCCCATTACCCTGAGCCACTATCTTGATAATGTTCTACCCAAGCAATGTAATTATATCACTCTGTGTTTAGCAATTAACGGTATTATTACCCTCAGAGGTAAACCTACTCATCTAAATATTGTAGAGAACAATCTTGTAGTCAGAGATTGAGTCCAGTGGTTAACACCATCAGGTCATCATAATGAACGATCCGCACCCTATAAACTTTCCTGAGTTCCTCTAAATAGGCAATTTCAGATTGCTGATCATATCAACAAAAACCTACCAGAATCAAGTCCTTGCATTTCTGAATATTTCTGTGGTAAGAAGGAATCATACAGTCGTAATAATAGTATTACATGATAGCTATTCCAATTATAATTGCTCTCAACTAGACGGACAATAGAGATGCCAACCAGCATTTATGCGCAATGTGAAGTGTGAACTTAAAATGTTTTCTCTGCATTTGATTTAATTGATCACAGCTATATTGCAATTTTATATATTAAATGTTAAATTAAATGTTAAATACTATGTTAATTTAAATGTTAAATACTGTGATATATTTTTATCATATTAATAAAATAAGGTGTAGTTAAATTCTTTTTATATTTTGATTTTTTTGGTAAAATTATGATTTTTTTGTTATTTAAAATGTATTTTTGAATGTATAAAATCTAATACTTCAAAATTCTATAGAAAACTAGAATTATTATGTATATTTTATGATTCAAACTTGTGTTTCTTACAAATCTCTATTAAATTTCTAACAAAATTAACTTAAAAAAATATTAAAATATAAACTTTCAAAATATTATTAATTAAATCTACAACATAATTTTATAAAAATTTTAAAAAATATATAAAAATTCATTTAATAATAAAAAATTAACATTCTTTATTATTATTATTATTATTTTTAAATTATATATATATATTAAAACTTATATTTTATTTTTTAATCCATATATGTGCGTTAGTGAACCTAATCTATAATTAGAAATATATAAATACAATTCCTTTATACTTTGGCTAAAATGAGCTGATGTTTAAAACACAAAATATGCATGAACAAAGATGGTACAATATTGAGGAATGATATTTCTAACCAACCATTGTCTTCAATATTAACAAGTGCATATCATCTTACATTTATTTATTTGTTATTTAATAGGGTTATAGAGTTTAATAAACATTGTTTTCACATGTGAAAGTATTTTAACAATTAATAAAATTACACAACAAAGGTCAATTGAAAAACATATTTAATGAGTGTATATCATCTTTATATTTATTTATTTGTTATTTAATAGTGTTATAGAATTTAACATGTGAGTATTTTAATAATTAATAGAATTACATAAGAAAAGACATTTTTTTGTTATAATTTTTAAAGAATTATTATATTATTGACATATGAATTATATAAAATAATTAAATGTATTATTGTGTTGAGAGGAGTTTTTACAATTTAGTAGAGAGGAAATGGAAAAGATGCTGTAGTGTTCATGAGTGTAAATATTTAAATATTAATTTGATATGGGAGAGATGTATAATAATAAAGCATAATATCAACTTAATTAAATTTTTTTTGTAAGCTTGGAAGGACCTTTTTCATTCATTTTCTTCAAAAAGGACACCTTACAACTAGAAATCAAATGGTTAGGTGGCCTCAACCCACCCAGAGGGAAACCAGATCTGTTGGCCACCTAATGAATTTATATGCCATCCAAAAACAAAAAAGTTTAAGCTTGACATGAAGTGCTAAATAAGTTTGGGTATCCTTAAAATTTCTATGCTCTATATAACTTAAAAGATAAATTATAGTCTGTAGCTTCTTCATATATCAAAATTCCAAAACATAAATTAAACCGACATCTTGCTAGTCGTCAGAAGAATCCACAGGGGTTGGATCCTTCGCACTCGAACCAGGAAGCTTAGTTTGCGGGATGCATGGAATGTGTTTTTCGATGCGACTGCGACACCCATTTTGCTGCTGAAGCTAAATCTGTATCAGTTGGAATTCCTTATGGAATTTCGAGAATCCATGAGCAATCTTGGAGGAATTCATGGGAGGGTTTACCACCACTTTGGCTACCATTTTTTTCATTAACCAGAAAAGATAAAATGTCTGCTTGTACTGAGAGACCTACCTCTGGAATGCCCTGGGTCTGACACCAAATCCTGTCAATCTTCCATATCAATATATGTATCTGCAACTTGTTAATTCAATTCGGCTTCACACCCCGAAATGATCTTGACGAACCTGAGGTGAATTACCCTTATGGAAGGCATGAGCGACGTCTCTGATAAGACGAGAGGTTGTTTTACGACCTCTGTTTTTCACTGGACGAGGGTGGCTTTGACTTCCGTCATGGGTCTGCCAAGTTTTCCTGCCATGACTGCGAGTACCCCTAACTTGCTCACCTTTCACTACGGCAGAACGAGCCATGTAGCAATTAAAACTAAAACCCTTGATGATACCTACCAGAGACCAAGGCAACAAAACCTTGGCTTCCCAACATGAAATAGACTTAAATTCCAGAACCCTTGCCGAACAAGAGAACCTGTCAAATTATCAAGGCATGCAGGCATGACACAATAAGTGTACCAAAAACCTGCCCTACAATAGACAATGATAATGAGTTGGACCAAGCCCCCAACGCCCAAAAAAACACAACCAGGCCTTCCCTGGGCGACTCGAGATGTGGATAGGAGACAAACAACTACAAACCAGTACCATGAAAACCCAGTATAGATGGCTGAAAGCATGCATTGAACAGTCAATACAATTTCCATAGGCAGTTAGACATAATAAATAAATAAGTTGCCTTAGCTGACCTTGCAGTATATTCCCATGCGAGAAAGCAGAATTTCAAAATATACAGAGGGAATAGTGAAAAATGCAGACAAACCATCATATGAATCGGAAATTTTCTTCCAAAAAACATGGTGGGACTTCCATCGAACATCAAACATCGGTATATGACCACTCATCCAGAGAAAAAGTAGAGATTCTTGGCAAGCAAAGGAGGCGATTCTATAGAAACCTAGGTTAGAAACATAACTGGAGAAAGCGATCAAAGTAGAGCAAAGGCCGACTGCAGCCTGATGGAGGACCACGAGGAGCACCGTCTCAAGCCCGCAACAGTCCACGAACAAACATGTATCCAAATCCTTCCTTGGAACATAAAATTTACTAACCATCAAAGTGGAATTACCATAAAAAATTGGCTTTACTCTCTATCCTCCACCTTCCTTAATCGCTTTAATAAGATGCATGCGTGAGGCCATATATCCATACAACTTGTGTATGTGAGGGGTGGTGAAGTGCCACCCTCATACAGTGCGCATTACACTAAGACAATTCGTGATCCCAATGACTCCGGCTCACACCCCGATCAGGGATGCTGGTCCATAGCTTGGCTATGGTGATTTCTATCCCTAGTATCCTGGTCCAGAATAGATTTCAGATTATTCAATTACTCACTCATGGATTGGGGCGGCCATGCGATCTCCATAGATCGACCCAAGTTTGAGCCATCCTAGTTTGCTAGGAAATCAACCACTTTGTTTCGTTCTCTCCTAATATGATATGGGATGATATAATCAAAACTATGTAGGAGATCTCCTATGTCCTGCACCAGACAAGAAATTCACCAATTGTGATTAAGATTTTCCCAATTTGATCCTTGGTTCAATTTCTTAATAATCCCAATCACCAAGTTAGAATCTCCTTCTACCACTAATTTTTTGTACCCTGCTCTTTTAGCAATAATGAGGCCTTGCTTAACCACATTGAATTATGCCTCATTGTTGCTCGCGAAATCACAGTCAACTGCATATATAAATCTAGTCTGATGTTTCAGATCACAAAAGAGACCTCTAAATCCAGCAATCACAGGGTTTCCTTTAGACGCTCCATCAAAGTTCAACTTTGAGAAGCCAACTTGGGGGGCTGAGAAATGCCAAGGGGAATATGCAAGAGCTACCATGAGTTTCCAAGAGGTCGGGGCAATCATGCTCGGAGAAAGATTCAACAGGGTGACGATCTTAGCTTCATGAGGAGCAACTTACCAATCATCTGGATGCCATTGTTTTGCTAAGATTGTTTCTCTAATATTTTAGATGATCACGTTCCATACTCCTTGAGTGTGATGTTGGTATTTGAAAATCCTTCCGTTCCTTTCTTTCCTATAGCCTAGAGGAGGAAGCTGAGAGAAATTTCCCACGCATGATTCAAGACAGGGCTTAAGAATAGGCCTTTTCTCCAGAGAACTATAGATTCCTCAATACTGTGATGATTCGAGTCTAAGAAACCAAAAAGGTTTCCTAGCTACCACCATTGTTGATATGCAAAGGGACATGAGTTCAGGAGGTGTTCCAGATCTTCATTGTGTCTGGCACATAAGAAACAAAGAGATGGGCCTTGAATTCCTCAATTTCGAATTTGATCCCATGTGAGGATTCGTCCTTGACAAACCAACCACAAGAAATAAGCAACCTTCGGCCAAACCGTCCTATCCATATCTTTTTCCATAGGGGGTTACATTGATTTTGATTGTCTTTTGGTTTTAGTCAATACACCTCCTTGATGTTGAACATTCCTTTGGTGGAATATCCCCATCGAAGGATTTCATGACTTTCTTGTTTTTCTATTTTCTAGATTGGAGTTCTTTATCCAGATTTTGCTATTGGTTAGAAACTGGAGGGGTTTCCCAATCTTGATGCTCCTTCCACTGTCTCCACCCTGAATCGGGTTGAGAAGGCTTCCAAAATTGGTCCATTGTGTACTAATTCTGACTATTTGTGAAAAATAATATATCCCTTAGATCTTGTCTGCTTAGCAGTTCTCTCTCTGCTACCACGATTTTTTCCAAAAGAGCGCATTTCTCCCATCTCCGACTTCCCAGAAAAAGTGTTGGTTTATGAGATCTTTGTTGATTGACGCCAAATTCCATATTGAGGATCCCTTTGGTGTGTCTTGGTATCTTATTTTAGCCTCAGGACAATGGAATATGCACATAAAAACCTATTAATAAATACATTTTCATAGTTGATAACTATACAAAAAAAAAAAAAATTATGAATGCATACCTCTTTATTCCCCTTGACATTTATCCCTTTTTTATTTAAGATAAACACATGTACTACAAACCCCCATCCTTGTCTTGTTAGGAATACAAACATTGTTGAATTATCTCCTCCATAACTTCATAAAATATAGATATGTGATAAAATTACCATCTCCTTCAATACCTTCTACATATTCTTTGTATAAGTTGTAGAATCTTTGTCGTGATAAATTATTTGGAATATGTATTATGTATCTATTTGGCATACACTCCATAATTTGAAAAGAATTCTTGCATACATGATAGTGAAGTATTTGCTAATGGCCCAAACTCTCGTTTATGATGTAATTCTGAATAAAACATGGGATCTTTTTCCAAATTTCTTTGGATTCTTCACAGACAGAAATTACCAATTGAATGAAACATTTTGAAAGCATTTCTACAGAGCAATAAAGACCCAATATGATAATCCTAACCTGACAATGTAGATTGCATGCACCCCACTAAATATGAATTTTGCATGCTTTTATTCATAGACAAATATCTCTTCCTTTTCTCAAATGAAAAATTGAAATCCATATGTTTCAAAAAATCCTTTTGACAACATTCACTTGAAATCATATTAATGATATAAATTATTCTCGTGATATATTCTTTCCTACCCCTTGTATAACATGAATATTTTGTATTGATACGAAAAGGTCTACTCCTACTCCTAGATATAATATTTGTTGGAAACATATCTATCATTTCAACATCCTCTCTATAAGCATTTTCATCATCATTAGGAGGAATATTATCTTCACTATGGTCATTCTAAACATAGTTAAGAAATACATAACCATCATTGCTTGGAAAATATTCATTACCATCCTCACCTGCAGGAGATTCTTCACTACCATCATTTGTGCTTTGAAATACTGACTGGGAGGTCATCATATTCATCTTTCACTTCGTCCGTAGAATTAGGACTGCATGGAAAATTTAACTCTATTTATTGAAAATTCCTCATCCCGCCTTTCGTCACTACTTCTCTCATAGTCCTTAGGATTGGGACCAAGTGGAAAATGTGACTCTATTTAGTGGAAATGCTTCATCCCGTCCTTCGTCATTGGTGGTCTCATAGAGCTTAGGATTAGTACTAACTGGAAAATGTGACTCTTTATTTACTAGAAATTCTTCATCCTCCCCTTCGCCAATGCTGCTCTCGTAGTCCTTAGGATTAGGAATAAGTGGAAAATGTGACTCTATTTATTGGAAATTCTTCATCCTGCCCTTCGTCACTGCTGCACAAATAGTCCTTAGGATTAGGTCTAAGTGTAAAATGTGACTCTATATTTATCGGAAATTCTTCATCTTTCCTTTCGTCATTGTTGCTCTCATAGTCCTTAGGATTAGGAATAAGTGGAAAATATGACTCTATATTCATAGTGAAAGAATTCATGTTATATTCATCAACATGAATAGAATTGTTATGCAACAAAAATGTTGATGCTCCAAAAAAATAAACTTCACTATCAGAAGAATACATGACTTTCAAATAGAATTTGTTGAATAGTACAAATCAAATATTTCCCAATGACAATTTATAGCTTAAAGAATGAAAATTTCCCTCCAAAGTTTCCCTCGAAAAATATTCGCCGAAATTTTTCCATCCAAATATTTCGTTTCAAATATTTCTCTCCAAAATTTCCCTCTAAAATTTATTTGAAAACACTATACTAAAATTTAGTTTTTAAATTTTTGACCCTAGTGTCCATTCAAATTTTCTACATAAGTTCTCTCTGGCAGGCGGGGGCGGAGGCTAATTTTGAGAATCTTGAAGTGTTTTGACAACAGAATCTGCACATAACATAAAGAATCCTATTAATAAATGCATTTTCATAGTTGATAACTACACAATTTTTAAAAAGAATGTTATGAATGCATACCTCTTTCTTCCCCTTCACATTTATCCCCTTTTTTTTAAGAGAAGCACATGTACTACGAACCCCCATCCTTGTATTCTTAGGAATACATACATTGTTGAATTGTCTCCTCCATAACTTCATAAAATATTGATATGTGATAAAATTACCATCTCCTTGAACACCTTCTACATATTCTTTGTATAAGTTGTAAATTTCTCGTCTTGAGAAATTATTTTGAATATGTATTGTGTCCCTATTTGGCATACACTCTCCACGATTTGAAAATAAGTCTTGCATCCTTAACAATGCATTATTTTCTAATGGCCCAAACTCTCGTTTATGATGTACTTATGAATAAAATGTGGGATATTTTCCAAATCTCTTTGGATTCTTGATATACAAAAATTACCAATTGAATGAATCATTTTGAAAGCCTTTCTACAGAGCAATAAAGACCCAATATGATAATCATAACCTGAAAATGTAGATTGCATGCACCCCACTAAATATGAACTTTGCATGTTTTTATTCATTGACAAATATCTCTTCCTTTTCTCCAGTGCAAACTTCAAATCCGTATGTTTCAAGCAATCCTTTTGACAAAATTCACTTGAAATCATATTACTAATAGAACTTCTTCTCGTGAGATATTTTTTCCTACCCCTTGTATAATTGGAATATTTTGTATTGATATGAAAAGGTCTACTCCTACTGCTAGATATATATAATATTTGTTGGCAACATATCCATAATTTCATCATCCTCTCTATAAGAATTTTTATCATCATTAGGAGGAATATTATCTTCACTATGATCATTCTGAAAATAGTTAGGAAATTCATCACCATCTTTGCTTGGAAAATATTCATTACGATCCTCACCTGCAGGAAATTCTTCACTACCATCATCTGTGCTTTTGAAATACTGACTTGGAGGATATTCTTCATCATCTTCATCATCTTCATCCCGCCCTTCGTCAGTGTTGCCCTAATAGTCCATAGAATTAGGACTAAGTGGAAAATTTGACTCTCTATTTATTGAAAATTCTTCACTGTGCCCTTCATCACTATTATTCTCATACTCCTTACGATTGGGACTAAGTGGAAAATGCGACTCTCTATTTACTAGAAATTGTTCATCATGTCCTTTGTCACTATTGGTCTCATAGTCCTTAGGATTAGGAGTAAATTGAAAATGTGACTCTCTATTTACTGGAAATTCTTCATCCTTCCCTTCGTCATTGTTGCTCTCATAGTCCTTAGGATTAGGGCTAAGTGGAAAATGTGACTCTCTATTTACTGGAAATTCTTCATCCCGCCCTTCGTCACTTCTGCTCAAATAGTCCTTAGGATTAGGACTAAGTGTAAAATACGAATCTATATTTACCGGAAAATCTTCATCTTTCCTTTTGTCAATGCTGCTATCATCCTTAGGATTAAGACTAAGTGGAAAATGTGACTCTCTATTTATTGGAAATTCTTCATCCTGTCCTTAGTCAATGTTTCTCTCATAGTCCTTAGGATTAGGACTAAGTGGAAAATATGACTCTCTATTTGTAGTAAAAGAAATCTTGTTATATTCATCAATATGAATAGAATTGTTACATGACGAAAATGTTGATACTCTAGAAAGATAAACTTCAATATCAGAAGAATACATGACTTTCAAATAGAAGATGTTGAATGATACAAATGAACTCTCCCCCAATGGAAATTTATAGCTTAAAGAATGAAATTTTCCCTCCAAAGTTTCCCCCCAAAAATATTCGCCGAAAATCTTCCCTCCAAAAATTTTGTTTCAAATATTTCTCTCAAAAATTTCCTTCTAGAATTTATTTGAAAACATTATACTAAAATTTTGTCTTGAAAATTTTGACCCTACTTTCCATTCAAATTTTCTACACAAATTTTCATTTAACACATTCCTTCAAAATTAAAATAAATTTTTTACTTAAAATATTTATAATTTATTAGATAATTAAGTTAATTTTTATAATTTATATTAATTTTTTTTCTCACATTTAACAAAAGTTAGTGTATCATCTTATATATATATATATATATAATTTTAATCCCACATTCAAAAAGCGATAAAGTAATCTCATGATTTCCGCTATATAATAACTTTTGTTGCTACTATTCCTTACATCACATCAAGTCTTCTAGAGGTTTCAGTAAAAATCTTGGAGTAATTTTGCGGAGGAGCTACATTGTCATCAAAAATACATCTGACAAGAGATTTTCGCATTTGAAAGGCTAGTTTTTTTCACATTTGAAAGGCTAGTTTCCCTTCTATTTTGACCATTTAAAGAGAAATTTAGGGAAAATAAGTTGTTTTACGCTGACAAATTTTTATTTTTTATTTTTTCTTTGTCTTGGGGGGTCATCTCAATTCATTAGTTCAAAATTTAGGCAATTTTTGAAACAAGGGAGACCTTAGTTCAAATTTCACTGAGTACAGGTTGTAAAAATCCAGAGATTAACTAGTAGTTACCTGTTAGGTGTGCTGCTAAGTTCCTCCAAGATAACAAAAAATATATATTCCATATTTTTTTATTTTTTTTTTACATTTATTTAAAGAAATATATATATATATTTCGAAATAAAACATTAAAAAAAAAAATTGCACCTGGGCCAGGATCACCCTTCCGCACACCAGGGGGCCGTTGTGCTGCGTGCACGAGTTGTTGAGCCAGGGCGTGATGTGGCACAATGACTTTCCAGGGGGCCATTGTGCCATGGGCGAGTGTCGCAGGCACACTTGTGCCCGCAACACAACGACCTACCAGTGGGTTGTTGTTCCATGGGTGAGCAGGTGCCCATGGCACAACAACCCCTAGTAGGCAAGGGGCTGATTCCGAGAATCTTGAAGTGCTTTGACATTGGAATATGCACATAACATAAAATAAACCTATAAATAAATACATTTTCATAGTTGATAACTATACAACTTTTAAGAATAATGTTATGAATGCATACCTCTTTTTTCCCCTTCACATTTATCCTTTTTTTATTTATGAGAAGCACATGTACTACAAACCCCCATCCTTGTCTTCTTAGGAATACAGAAATTGTTGAGTTGTTTTCCATAACTTCATAAAATATTGATATGTGATAAAATTACCATCTCCTTCAACACCTACATATTCTTTGTATAAGTTGTAGATTTCTCGTCTTGAGAAATTATCTGGAATATGTATTGTGTCTCTATTTGGCATACACTCTCCATGCTTTAAAAATAAGTTTTGTATCCATGACAATGTAATATTTTCCAATGTCCTAAACTCTCCTTTATGATGTAATTGTGAATAAAATGTGGGATCTCTTTCCAAATTTATTTGGATTCTTGATAAACAAAAATTACCAATTGAATGAAACATTTTGAAAGCATGTCTACAGAGGAATAAAGACCCAATATGATAATCATAAGCTGAAAACTTAGATTGCGTGCACCCCACTAAATATGAATTTTGCATGTTTTTATTGATTGAAAAATATCTCTTCCTTTGCTCCAATGCAAACTTGAAATCCATATGTTTCAAACAATCCTTTTGAAAACATTCACTTGAAATCAGACTACTGATGTGAGGAATTCTGCCCTACCCCTTGTATAACTAGAATATTTTGTATTGATACGAAAAGGTATACTCCTACTCCTAAATATAATATTTGTTGGCAACATCTCCATAATTTCACAATCATATCTATAAGAATTTTCATCATCATTAGGAGGAATATTATCTTCATTATGATCATTGTGAACATAGTTAGGAAATTCATCACCATCATTGCTTGGAAAATATTCTTTACCATACTCACCTGCAGGAAATTATTCACTACCATCATCTATGCTTTTGAAATACTGACTTGGAGGATAATCTTCATCATGCCCTTCGTTAGTGTTTCCCTAATAGTCCGTAGAATTAGTGGACTATTTGACTCTCTATTTATTGTCAATTCTTCATCCTGCGCTTCATCACTACTGCTCTCATAGTCCTTAGGATTAGGACCAAGTGGAAAATGTGACTCTATTTATTGGAAGATCTTCATCCTGTCCTTCATCATTGCTGGTGTTTGCAAAAAAGGAGGTTTCTGGGCAAGACCCAGGTTCAGGCTCAGAGCCAACAAGATTTCACTATAGTCTAGGACAACAAAGACATTTTCACCATGGCTGAGAGAGCAAGGAGTCTTACTTGAGGCGTGTCATGACCTTACTGAGATTGAAAGCTAGAACATTAATACTGAAGAAGGATTGATAACAACTATTCATACATTACAATACACAGAGCATATTCATCACATGCGAATCAAGATACAAGTTATCATTTAGTAATAAGCAATACGAACATAATTTTTTTTGAAATATCAGCTACAAAACTATAGTCTTACACCTCATATCCCATAACTCAGCATTTCTATGTTTAGATTAATTCAGCCACACATTACATATTATACTTCGCAGAGTTCAACATAATATATCATAGTACATTCAGGCTCTGCAGAGCTCCCAACATCCCAAAAACTCTCTTCCTTCCTTGCTTATCTACTCCTGCCAACTAACACTGTCAGTCTTTGCCCCTTCTTTGCTCAGTTGTTCCCTTGCGCTCCATTGCTTCCCGTCTCCTTCCACAATTGAATTTGCTTATGGGAGTCCTTTTGTTTGTTCGTTGTCCCCTGTTTTTTCCATCTGTGTTGTTGCCTGCCTATGCACTGCCATCTGTCTGCAGATTCTTCGCAACCGCAACGGCTCCTTTCCTTTCTTAATGGTGCTACGCCACATGTTCTTTCCACTCCTAGCCTTCTGCAACTCAAAATTGTGTTGTTAAAAACAAAGGCCCCAACAGGCCTCGACCACAAGCTGTTAACTTGTTCCAAGTCAATATTTTTCCCCTATTATGGTCCCCAGTTGACCATCGGATGTTGTTTCTGGTCGGGTTTCCTCAGTTTTCTCCTTCTCCAGCTCCATCTGTTTCGATTTCCCCTCCTTTAACAAAGGCCCTAACTCTGGGACCTTGTTCATGGCTTGTGTCCTGAGCTGCGTGAACTCAATGATCGCTTCTTGCCATATTTTTATCACGCGGTCTATTTCACTAACCACCTTGTCAACATGTGTGGCGTCCATTATCTGTGGTAGATCATTAAACACTGTTTTGAATTTTGGGTCTGCTTCAGAGGCTAGCTTCTGTATGGTTTCTGCTTTCTATTTGACTGGTTGTCTTAGGTCTCGGAGGAGCTGATTTTTTCTTGTTGAACCTTCTTCAATTGTCTGTATCTATAGCTGTAGCGCGTTGGCTTGATCATAGAGTTGGTTGTGGCTGGCTGGATCTATTGTTCCTTTTATCTCAAGAACAAGTTTCTGCAGTTGTTTAGAGACGGGTTGTGCCTTCATAGTGAGTGAGTTTGAGAATTCATGAAGTTGCTCAAGTAGGTTGTATGCCTGTGTAACTATGGTTCCTAGTGTTTCCTGTAGGTCCTACATCTACTTTTGCCTTTGCGCCACCTTTTATGCATATACAGTAGAGGGGTATGGTAGTGTCGGTCTGGTTGTAAGGGCTTCCCTTAGTTCCTGATTTTCATTTCCAAAATTTGCACATGCGATCCTTATGTGTATGGAACATTCAACCATTGAGCATGCTGAAATTTCTGCTGGGGAGACCTCGACTACACTAGTGATCGTTGGATTCAGTTCCTGGAGGTTCTCTGTGACTTGTTCAAGCTGCTGCTGGAGGTTATCCCTCTCTTTCTGGAGTTGATTGCGCTCATCAGTGAGCATCATGACCTGTTGCTGTTGCTGTTCAAAATTTTGTAGGAGATCATTATGGAGGGTTTCTACTTGTCGCCTTGATGCTTGTATAAAAGTGAAAAGTTGGTCGGGTCCCCAACTCTGCATATCTCCACTGCTTGTCATCTCTGGACTTAGATTCCTTTCCCTGAGTGGTTGGCCACTGGTAATGGAATGCTCTGATTGGCCTTGTGGAGGGGTGGGTTGACTCGGCGGTACAGTCTGTGATTCAGGAATATGATAACTAGTGGATGGTGGTTTGGGTATGAATGGATGTAGTATTAGCATGGACTGCTGAAATGGATTGAGTGAAATCTCGGTGAGTGAAGTATCGTAAATGGGTGAATCAGTATGGATTAATAAATATAAAAAGGTACCCAACTCTATTGTAGTTGAGTTAACGTTAGTTACCTCTGTTTTACCTGAGTTAACCTCTGCTTCAGTATCAACGACCATTATGGTGCCTACGGGATTTGCATCCGAGATCGTCGTGGAAGTGGATGGAGTGTGGGTCGAATGGTCTTTGGAGGCAAGTGATGTACATGGTGATGAATTTTGTGTATTCGAAGATGATGAAGCTGGTACAATGTGTGAGGATGATGGGTTGAATTGCAGTATGATAAAGGTGGTCTGAGTGCCTACCTCTGGCTCTTCTGTGATTGGGATTCCAGTGGCTAATTTATGTAGATGGTCCTCACCAGTGAGGTCCACTATCTGATCGGATTTCATGGTTCTGGCTCTTTTCCCTTTTGGTGCTGGGATGGGAGGTTTGGTTTGTTTGGTTTTGTGGAATGGAGCGATGGTTGGCTGCGGATGTGAATGGAATGTGGTGGTGAGTATTGCAGTGAGGACAAGGGGTTTTTAATGATGGACACCCAAAATTAAGTGTTTGAAATTCAGAAAATGAAGGAAATGTAGTGGATTTTGCTCCAAAAGTTCCTATTACCTTATTGAAAGTTTGCACCTGAGTGTCCAACTTCTCTATAAATGGTTGTAGCTGCAATTGCGAAATATTTTGGCCTGTTTTAGATGGCGTTTATCTCGGTAGGGGGCGCGGAAGCATAGCATAAAAATAATACATGGGCTCTCCATCTCTGATTTCCACTGCTTCTCCCGACCACGATGAGACCTTTGTATGGAAATATTCCTCTGTTATCTGAAATTTCAGTGGTTTCTTGTGAAATGTTTCGGCCGCAACACAGTCAGGTTGAATCCAGGTATGGTTGTGAGAAACACAAAACCATACTTGATGGGAATACCTGTCCAACAGATTCTTGGGGACTCTCTACTGAGTTTTGACAACGCGTACCATTTTCTGATACCATTTTGAAAATGTTTCTTCATTTATCTCGTTGCTGCTCGGGTCGCCAGACACTCTCCATGGGGTATACCTTAGGGAAATCGGTTGATATTCAGTGATCTCCGCAAGTTATCACCTCCCTGGTGTACTCCACTTCCACATCACCAGAGCCATAAGCAAATATCGATATATGAACCTCGTGGCCCTCTTAAAATTATCCTCTCAAGCTTCGAAGAGTTCTTGCAACAAGAAAGCACACCAATTTAACTGTGCTCCCTGTATACAATACTCCGCAACTTATATAGTATCGAGGGTACACTATCCCTTGGTGTGATGCCTCATTTTCTTCCTTGAAATTAGATAACATGAAAATTTAACAGAGGTGACATTGATAAGATCTATCTTTTCCCCCTTTCCCCCTCTTCTTGTCTCATATTTCTTGTAATAGTCACAATCTCCTACTTTATTTTCTCTCTTGGATGTATTTTGGAATGAAGTTGATACAACCTTCCCCGCTGCTGATAACCCAGTAAGCCTGTGTATGTCTCCCACATGGATTGGAATCTCCCTTCCAAGCCAAAGTGACTCATTCTGAATCCTGCTAATGAGAAACTTCGTACACTGCATCAATTCTCCTATCATGCCAAACACTAGTAAACTCCTTACACTAGAAAATTTGGCAGAATTTCCGATGGCCAATTCGTCGCTATTCCGACACATAGTCGTCGCAAGAGCGACAGTTCGAGGACGGGAAAAACGGGGCTTGCCATACTGTCGCAATTCTGACGTACTTAAAAAGTGTCGCACTATCGACACTTTTTCCGTCGCTTCCAAACAAGCGTCGCTCTTCCGACGTTTCCCAAACCGTCACGCTTTCGACGTTTGTAAACTGTCGCACTTCCGACGAAATGTGGTCCGATGTTTTGAACGTCGCTCTTCCGACGTTTGTAAACTATCGCAATTCCGACGAAATGTGGTCCGACGTTTTGAACGTCGCTCTTTCGACGTTTGTAAAATGTCGCAATTCCGACGCAATGTGGTCCGACGTTTTGGACGTCACTCTCCTGACGTTTGTAAACTGTCGCAATTCCGACAAAATGTGGTCTGACGTTTTGAGCGTCACTCTTCCAACGTTTTTAAACTGTCGCAATTCCGACGAAATGTTGTCCGATGTTTTGAACGTCGCTCGTCTGACGTTTTTATACTGTCGCTATTCCGACGTTTTTAATCTGTCGCAATTCCGACGCTTACAAGGCGTCGGTATACCGACGACGGGTTCAATTTAAAAAAAAAAAAATGAAACTTTAAAAGAGGAAAAACGTTGTTTTTAATATATTATATGAAGTAAAACAGTCCATGAAGTCATTACACTTTCACATCTGAAGATTGGAACCCAAATATCCATCCAGAAAAGTGGAAGTCCCACCCCATACAATGATAGAAAAATACCCCATGTCACATACATGGACATGATATAAAACCTAGTAACGGTCCGCATGGAGATTATCGACAATCTGAGAAAGCATCCAAATATGCTCGAGGCATCTATAAGAAAGTGAAATAGCAGTATGTAGAATAGTAAAGCAACAGATAGAGTACCGACGTACATTGTTCCAAATACAAATTAAAGTACCCAAAATCCTGCAACAGAGAAAAACGCTAATCATGTGAGGAGTGTGATATGTCCAAAATATAAAAAGACCATCAGACCATATCAATAAACCAGCAACATAGACCAGCATCGCTAGTTTTGAAGGCATAGTGATAAACATTAATCATTTATTTTTCACAAGAGAAAAAACGATGTTTTGAATATATTATATGAAGTAAAACAGTCCATGAAGTCATTACATTTTCACATCTGAAGATTGGAACCCAAATGTCCATCCAGAAAATTGGAAGTCCCACCCCAGACAGTGATAGAAAAATACCCCATGTCACATACAGGGACTTGATATAAAACCCAGTAACGGTCCACATGGAGATTATCGACAAATCTGAGAAAGCATCCAAATATGCCCGAGGCATATATAAGAAAGTGAAATAGCAGTATGTAGAATAGTAAAACAACAGATAGAGTACCGACGTCCATTGTTCCAAATATAAATTAAAGTACCCAAAATCCTTGAACAGAGGAAAACGCTAATCATGTGAGGAGTGTGATATGTCCAAAATATAAAAAGACCATCAGACCATATCAATAAACCAACAACATAGACCAACATCGCTAGTTTTGAAGGCAGAGTGATAAACATTAATAATTTTTTTTTCACAAGAGAAAAAACGTTGTTTTGAATATATTATATGAAGTAAAACAGTCCATGAAGTCATTACATTTTCACATCTAAAGATTGGAACCCAAATATCCATCCAGAAAAGTGGAAGTCCCACCCCAGACAATGATAGAAAAATACCCCATGTCACATACAGGGACATGATATAAAATCCAGTAACGGCCCACATGGAGATTATCGACAATCTGAGAAAGCATCCAAATATGCCCGAGGCATCTATAAGAAAGTGAAATAGCAGTATGTAGAATAGTAAAGCAACAGATAGAGTACCGACGTCCATTGTTCCAAATACAAATTAAAGTACCCAAAATCCTTGAACAGAAAAAAACGCTAATCATGTGAGGAGTGTGATATGTCCAAAATATAAAAATACCATCAGACCATATCAATAAACCAGCAACATAGACCAGCATCGCTAGTTTTGAAGGCAGAGTGATAAACATTAATCATTTTTTTTTCACAAGAGAAAAACGTTGTTTTGAATATATTATATGAAGTAAAATAGTCCATGAAGTCATTACATTTTCACATCTGAAGATTGGAACCCAAATATCCATCCAGAAAAGTGGAAGTCCCACCCCAGACAGTGATAGAAAAATACCCCATGTCACATACAGGGACTTGATATAAAACCCAGTAACGGTCCATATGGAGATTATCGACAATCTGAGAAAGCATCCAAATATGCCCGAGGCATCTATAAGAAAGTGAAATAGCAGTATGTAGAATAGTAAAGCAACAGATAGAGTACCGACGTCCATTGTTCAAAATACAAATTAAAGTACCCAAAATCCTGCAACAGAGAAAAACGCTAATCATGTGAGGAGTGTGATATGTCCAAAATATAAAAAGACCATCAGACCATATCAATAAACCAGCAACATAGACCAGCATCGCTAGTTTTGAAGGTAGAGTGATAACCTATCAACACATAAAATAGTATCATAAAGCGGATACAGGAAATGTGCAGAGACATGTACTGTTGATATACGCCTCACACAAAAAGCATCCATGATAGAGAAAAAATATGTATAAACCCAGGGTCGATTGTATGTTCTGGCTCGCTTGTTCCCGGAAATAAAAACCATCTGCAGAAACCCAGGCTCGCTTGTAAGATTAGGCTTGCTTGATTCCAAAATTGGTAACCATCTATTGCATCCGAGATGTAAGGTTCAGGCTCGCTTGTTTCCATTAGTAGCCCGCTACAGCATCCACCCTGTTCATAGCAAAAAGGTTCCTGTAGATATACAGAGAAAGAGTATAATACGTAGACCATATAAACATGGCTCTGTATTTCAAAAAATAGGTTTAAAATAGAAACAGGGCAACATTTTTTTTTTCTAAGTAAAGTTAATTTATTAACAGTGGGAATAAAATTACACTGAAGTCAAAGACATTGCCCAGACTCATGGCAAATTTGTCATCAAAAAATTAAGAAGACTGCCCTCATATAGGGAAACCAGTCTTGAACGTTTAATTTACAGAATTCAAAAATATTACAAAGGTCTAGCACAGTAAAATAATCTAAAAGCAGCCCAATTAAGTGGGCCGCGAAGCAAGAAAAAAAAATTAACCAAACTACTCCTCCGGCTCCTCGACACTTTGGCACCATCCTTCGGAAGGTCTAGGATCACTAGGTGCTACCTCCACAGTCATGCCACCACTCCCCTCCTGAAGGCCCGAATGCTGGCCAGATTTTTCTGAGCTCAGACTCGCCGAACAGGTGCATTGTTCTTCCATTTGGGCCTCCTCATGGAAAACCACAATAATTGAAGCTGTGATTCGTGGGCGGTTCAGAGAGAAATTAAAGGAAAAAAGAGTAGTGTGCGTCGTGGGGGAAGGTGAAGCTGTGGGGAAATGAGGAGCAGGGGAGCCCATACGGTGGCCAGATCCTAGAACCTGACCCCGCCCACTTCTAGTATCTGGATAGCGACCTGCGTGATAATCACTGGACTGGGAAGTCAACTCGGTTGAGGGGCTGGAGGGAGCGTGCAGGGGTTGACCTCTAGTGCTCCCCCTGCAGCAACGCATCCTTTGATGTAGGCGAGGCATGGGTGCAGTATCAGCAGTGGGCACAAGAGGAGATGGAGAAGCAGAATTCCAAGAAACAGAGGAAGACAGACAAGGACCAAACCGAGAGAAATGCAGATATGCAGCAAGGTCTAAGCAGCAGTTCAGCTGGCCACTTCTCCTTCTCGTCACAGTGAGAAGGCAGTGTAACTCAGCAACCAGCTCGTCTGAAAAACCATAGCGAAATGCCATTTTATCGACCCGACTGCAATGCAATCGAAGGACGCCCGTCATAATTAATCTCTGATCATTAATGAGAGCCGAAGGCCGGATCATATTGGAGCATGCAGAACCGCTAACAGGAGTGGAGGTCCGATCTTGAACAGTGTTAAAACTTAATGCGATTAGATGTGAAAACCTTGGAACTTAATTGACTAGCGTTAAAACTTAATGCGATTGATATGAAATCGCCACATCCATGTCCCATCACCTTAAACGCCATCGAATGCACCCGCATCCGGGAACAGGGCAACATTTGATTGAAGACACATGGCAGAAATTGATTGGAGCGGATCTTTGTTTGGGCCGCTCGCGCACTGGAAATACGGACCCGAAAAAGATTAGGGCGAATTTGATAAGAAATTCGCGTCACAACTCTCCCTCCATACGCCAGCCCAACTTCGGACCCGAAAAATATTAGGGCGGAATTCAATTGGTTTTCGCGTCACAAAATTGGCCGACGTCAGCAGGCTATTTTGGAACGCGAATTTGGTTTGAATTATGGTTTATCACCGTTTGAAGTCCGGCGGGCTCGATTTAAGAACAATTTTGTTTGATTCCATCTTATAAAATTTGTGTTGGTTTTATTTGATAATACACATATTTATAATAAATCATGGGAATACCACACTAAACATGTGGAAAAGTTATATAAATTATTGAGAACAATCATTTTTATGTAAAAATATCCAAATGTGCTTTTGGGAAATAAGAATTCTAGTATTTGGTTCATATTGTTTTAAAGGAAGGAGTGAAGTTGGAGCCTCAAAAGATGCAAGCTATTACAAAATGACCTATTCCTAAGAAAATCAAGGTTCTTAGAAGATTTTTTAGAATTACATGATATTATTGATCATTTGTTAAGAATTACGCATGCATTTCAAGTCCACTCACATATCTCTTGAAGAAAATATCATTTATATGGAATGATGGGGCTACTTTGGCATTCTCTCTTTTAATGGATGCCATGTCTTCTACACCAACATCGGTTGCACCTAATTTTGGTAAAACATTCATAGTAGAGTGTGAGGCACTAGGACAAGGAATTTACGTAACATTAACACAATAAGGGATATCATTGGCTTTTAAAAGCAAGGAATTCAAAGAAAATATTTGGTGAAATCTAAGTATGAAAAATAAATGGAAGCAATATTACATGGAATAAAAAATGGGGATAGTATATCATTAGCAGGTACTTTAAAGTCAAGATATACCATGATAGCATAAAGTATTTTTTGAAGCTATGATTTTCATTAGAAGATTAACAAAAATGAGGAGAAAAAATGCAAAGTTTTAATTTTGAGATAATCTGCAAAAAGGGCAAGGAAAATTTAGTACATGATGCTCTTTCTAAAATAGAAGAGGCCTCAAATTTATATCCAATTACATTTTCTATTCCTAGGTGGCTAGAAGAAGCTTGCCATAATGGAAAAATGACAATAGTACTAAACAAAAAACTAAAATTTATAAAGGATGGGATGAACTCTATGGAGCATTGGGAGTGAAAGAGAGATATACTTTGGTGCAAATGTAGAATATTTTTATGCACACAAGCATATTTGAATAAACAAATATTAAGGGAGTCCCATGTCTCTCCGATGGTAGGACGCAGGGTTCCTTAAAACATCTCAAAGGATCAAAAAATATATTTTTGGAAGGAATGAAGAAAGATATTCAAAATTTTGTAAGAGAAGGTCAGGTTTGCATAATAAATAAAAGAGAGATAGTAAAATTTCTAGGGTTATTTCAACCATTCCACATACATATTCAAAGACTAGAAGATATATCAATAGACTTTATTACAGGGTTACTGAAATATAAAGGTAAGTATTACATTTTTGTGGTCATATATATAGAAAAATTTTGTAGATTTTTTTTGTAGAGCTCAAAGTACATAAACAACAAGCCAAGTGGCAGAAGTGTCTGTGAAAGAAATTCATAGTCTTCATGGTTTTCCTAAAGTAATAGTAACAAGAAACTTTTGGAAATAATTATTTAATATGAGTGGAGAAACACTAGCTGCCATGAGTTCTACATATCAAACACAATCAAATGGTCACACAAAAATAGTTAACAAATGTTTTTAAGGTTATATACAATGTTACTCTTTAGAAAAGAATTCTTAATGGATGAAGTGGGTTCGTCAAGGAAGAATGGTAATATGATACTACCTATCACACATCTACTGAAATTTCCCCATTTAAGGCCCTTTATGGATATCCAACTCCTAGTTTCTCATACTTTTTGCAAGATAAGTCCAAAGTATAGGAAATAGAGTCACATATGGAAAATACTAAAGAAACTTTGAAAATTATTATGGAAAACCTTCAAATGACATGAAACATGATAAAACAACAAGGGGAACAACATTGAAGTGAAAGATAATTTGAGGAGGGTAATTGGATATTTTTTAGATTATAGCATTATAAGCAATCTTCATTCAAGAAAAAGAAGAATAAAGAATTAGCTCAAAAATGTTATGGCCCTAAATAATTATTCATAGGATTGCACAAGTGGTATAGTGGTATTGAAGATCACTATTCTAGGAATAAGGAATTATTTTCTCCAAAAATAACCTTAGCCAAACATTGACAATGCATCAAGAATATCTTTCTATGCTTCATAAGTACATATTTTCTAATTCTAAATCATGTCTTGGAAGTGGTTGTTTTGCTGGAAATTATTCACCAGTTGGTTTCATACCAAAGTCTTTTTCTCATTTTCAGCATCCAATACATGAAAAATATAATGGTTTAAAACAACATAAACATTTGAAATTTTGCAAGAATTGTCTGGCACACTTTGAATATTAATTTTGAAGTCAAGTGCATGATGCTGTATAGGATCAAGTGTCATTTTGAATACCAAATGTTTCACAAGAAACTTCTCAACATGCTACCCTGCAGTAAGGATTAAATGACAATATTGCATCAACCATTTCCATAATAAAAGTGCACCTCGGCCATAAGACTAAACAACTACAAATGTTGTAGATCTAACAAGACCACACAATCAAATGTATTCCACAAGGCCAATATTGTATGAAAAATGAAAAGGAGTTTGCAACCAAAAATATCTTAGGCAACTAATTCAATTAGATACACCAAACCATCAGCAAAAAGGAAAACCAGCCTACTCAAAAGGCAAGCGTTTACCTCCTTTGACAAAATTTTGAGTTCCGAAACAAGGGCCTTTATTGTCTTGTCAATGCCCCTAGTAATTTGAATGGGGTTTGCACCTGCTACAACAACCTAAACAAAAGGTTTCATTTCAAATTATTTTCCACAAATTTAAGATACAACCATTGTCAGTTTTGTATTTCCTAACAAGCTCATAAATTTTGACAAAAGAACCAAAATTTTTTAATACCTGATAGCAATTTTTTCACTCAAAACTATCTTAGACTCAATAAGCCCAACCCAAAACTAAAAAACCAAACACCATAAGACCCTACAAAAATGAATAGATGATCTTAATCCAGTACTATCGACAAAAAATTACCTTTACACCCTCACTTATTAAACCCTGTGCTGTTGAATTTTAACTTCAATTGCTGCAGCAGAAGGACAGATGCAGCAACAACATTTTTTTTTGGAGGTTGCTTGCACGCCATCCAGAAATTTAATTCAGCATTTAAAATTCCTGCAAGTTTTTTTTATAGACGGCCACATCCATATTTCTGTACAGGATTGTATTTAAACACAACAACCAGCATTAACGCAATTCACCAACCAGAAATTAAACAAACAGAAATTTACCCCCCAGTTTTGTAAATTTAAAAGGAGGACACGTGGAGCATTAATATTGGATTGCATGAAATTGAAGGGAATCTGAAAACCTGAAAATCGGACCCGAATTTTTTATAAGACACATTGGATTGAGAATTCGCGTTACAAATTAGGCAGACGTCAGCATCCCATTTTGGAACGCGAATTTGGTTTGAAATTCAATCTATTCAGACTTTTGAAGTCCGACGGAAAGGGTTCTTTAATGTTTTGATAGTTTAATTTTATGTATGCTTTAATATATACATATGTTTTAAACATATATATATATATATATATATATATCATATGCGAAATGAAAGGTGGGCCATAGAATTTAGTTTTAATTTTATTTTTTTAAAAAGAGGGTTTATTATAATATGTTTTATATGTTACGGCATATAAAAATAAAAAGGTCGAAAAAGCTTGGTAGTTTTTTTTTATAGACAGTACATAAATTTTTTATTACACAACAATGTGTAAAAAGTGAAAGACTGAGTGTAAATTTTTAAGTGTGTATGCACAACAGTGCGAAAGGGAAAAACACAACAGAGTGTTTTAGAGACAGAGTATGTTTGTTTTGAACAGACAGTGAGTTGGTTTTATGCACTGCGTTTTGTAGCAATCATAATTTTGTAATCCCTCTCAGTGAGGAAGAAGTGTAATAGTTTTTTTTTTGAGTTATTGAAGGGAATAGAAGTTTGTTTTCAAAGTATTGAAACTCTGTCTCCTGTCAAAGAAATTTTTATTTTCTCTGTGTTAGAGGAAGGGAAATTTATTCTCCATTCATTGTTCTGGAATTTTTCAATATTCCAACATGTGCAAGAACAACAGATGTTGTGGTTCCATCCCCAGCTAAATCATTTTTCTTTGCCGCAGCTTGCCTTACCAACTTGGCCCCAATATTTTCAACCGGGTCCTCTAATTCAACCAATAAAAAGGCCAAAACCATAGCATTGAGATACATTTCATTACACTGTCAATAACAATAAAATTTGACTCAGCCATAACCCTTTCCTTTTATTGTTGTGAAAAGATTTATGCATTACTCTAGTGTGGCTAGTCCATAGGCCAAGTAGACCACTGGGTAACAAATATGTTTCCTTTCACCTTTGAGTTTTCAAATTATGCCTACCAAATCTAAGAAATTTAAGAGGGGGAACTAATACAACGTTAAAAAGAAAACCAGAGCACACATCTACAAATTACCTCCTTAGCTACTGTCACACCATCATTAACTATTTTCTGAGAACCATGCTTGCTCTCCAAGACAACATTTTGCCCTTCGCCCCAAGGGTGACTCCAACAAGATCAGCAAGTTTGTTCACACCGCCTGCAAGACAAATTGACAATGCTTTCAGTAAGTGTGCAATTGAATGCCAGACCATATGCCAAAACAACCCTCCATGAAAAATTTAAATAACACATTAAAATCGAATATAAGTGGACAAGGAAAGATCCACCGCAGTGAAGTTTCACGTGCAGGTGACCTTCCTTTAAACATAATTTTTTCTCCGACCTGCAATTTTTTTGTCACTGAGCCATCCTTGTTGAAGTACAACTCCTTTTCCATAGCTCTTGTATTAACTACCTTCTCTCTGTCGCGTAATCTCAGAGTCCCTCTTCTGCTTGAGCGATTAAAGGAAATGGGTGAAAAAACTGAAAGAGAAGACAATTGTCTGCCATAATTATCAAACATCGCACCCAACTTCTTCCCCTTTCCATTGTTACCCAATGAGGTAGATGTGGCAATTGTTGTCATACTGCCCAAAGCAGAGGCCATCTTCTCTTATCCTAAATATAGAATTACAAGATCTTCATATTAGTATGAACCTTAAAAAACATGACTCCCATTGCTAAAAACTACTTTTAAGTTGTAACAGGCAAACTAAACAACTATCACAACTTTTGGAAACTTCTGGAGCATTAAGAGAGAAAAAACCAAAGAGAAATACAACCACAATCCTCATTTTAATGAGACCGGACTATATATTTGCATTAAGATAATATAAATAAATCACGACTATATTAAGGCCAGCACAAAACAATCTTTAACCAGTGTCTCTCACGACCTTCAAGTTGCCATGCTAGAGGTTGCATATTTTTAATTTAAATTCTTGACCTCTCATGCCCATATATGAATGCATCCAATGGGATATCTACATCAAATGCTCCTTTATATCCCCAAAAAAAAATTCCCTACTACAAGAGCACCAGTATTGATGGATCACCCCACACCATCCCACCCACTAGAAACGATGAAAAAGGAAACCCGAGAAAACTTCTAAAATATCTCAAGATGACTATATGGGTGGTTCTTATGAATCAACCAACCATTCAGAACATGCTCATCAATCCAAACCATGAGTATTATGTGACGATATTCAAGCAGTCACTGAATCGGATTTCTGAAGCTATGTTAGAGAAACCCTAAACTCTCACTGAAAATAGGTGAAATGTGGCACCACTCAGAGATTGACATGTGCCAATTGGTACAAGTGGTATACAATTGGCATGCTCAAACAACGAGGTGATGTAGGAATGACATGAGGGAGAAAATATCAGAAAAGCCCCAAATCTGGAGAACTAAAGCTCATCACCAACCCGAGATTGACAACTTTACATGATGTAACCTATGAAATCGTAAATGGAGAAATCATAGTAACAATAAAGTAACCTATGTAACAATAAAGTCGGATTCATCCTGGGAGTGGTAATGGGAGAAATCATAGTGAACAACAGAAAACATGCATAGTTTCTTACAATCAAATAGATGAAAAAACACATACAAAAAACCTAGATAATAATCATGAACAAGCTTAATATTGAATTATGAACTGTAAAGGAAATTACAAAATGTGACATTACGAACCTGGTCAAGCGCACAAGAAAAAATATCCTGGACATGACCCTGGTTGACAAGTTGTATTGCTCATGATGCAAGAAGATTTGTACCTACACTGCCAAGTCAATCAAAATCCATCATTATCTATACAATAAATACAAGTAATTGATGTAGTATTTTTTACTCTAAGATGCATTCTTATGATAATGTTAGAACATATGTTGAAAATGTCAAAACATACCTGAATAAGCTCCTCTTCGTTTCAAGAACAATTTATTGGAGTTGCATGAACTTGGAACAAGCCTCCCACGATCTGAAAGAGTAGCAACTAAGTCAACAATGACTTTTTTGTTGCTACGCTGGATCAAGGGAGGTTTGCTCCAAGATTAAATCGCTCCAATAAATTATTCTCTACTAAACATGGCCAACCACGTGAAGGTGGAAGCTCTTATGGCCCCTCCCCCCCCCCCCCTCACATCACTCTCAATTCCCCAATACCCAATCTATATTTCATTTTTTACTTTCATGAGCATAAAAAAATATTCAATAACTAATAAAAAAAAAATTCAACAAAAAGTAAGCAAGGAAACATTGCAATTAATGCTTGACATAAAAATAGTATGATAAATGAGTTTTTTATATAACGCAAAAAACGTTCCGTATGGTAACGTTTGTCTTATAATAATACAATATTTTACAATATAAAATTTTCTTTTTCTTCTTCCTATTTCTAAAGCTCCTAATTACATCATCAATATCATCGTGCTCTGCTCCTGTTTCGTGCCTTTCGACCCGCACTGCTAACCTAGTTGCGTAGTCACGATGTCTGGTCTCATCCAGTGACGGGGCATCGCCTACAAAAACAGATAATATTAAATTTTAATTGTCAGTTTTTAAATATCATTGAACTAGTTCAGTAATATTAATATAAAAAAAATTGCAATGAGATTATTTACCTGGTGCACCAGTTGTCGGCACTGACCTAGTTGCGTAGTCATGATGTCTCGTCTCATCCAGTGACGGGGCATCGCCTACAAAAACAGATAATATTAAATTTTAATTGTCATTTTTTAAATATCATTGAACTAGTTCGGTAATATTAATAAAAAAAATTGCAATGAGATTATTTACCCAGTGCACCAGTTGTCGCCGCTGACCTAGTTGCGTAGTCACGATGTCTGGTCTCATCCAGTGACGGGGCATCGCCTACAAAAATAGATAATATTAAATTTTAATTGTCAGTTTTTAAATATCATTGAACTAGTTCGGTAATATTAATAAAAAAAATTGTAATGAGATTATTTACCTGGTGCACCAGTTGTCGCCGCTGACCTAGTTGCATAGTCACGATGTCTGGTCTCATCTAGTGACATCGCCTACAAAAACAGATAATATTAAATTTTAATTGTTAGTTTTTAAATATCATTGAACTAGTTCGGTAATATTAATAAAAAAAATTGCAATGAGATTATTTACCCGGTGTACCAGTTGTCGCCGCTAACCTAGTTGCGTAGTCACGATGTCTGGTCTCATCCAGTGACGGGGCATCGCCTACAAAAACAGATAATATTAAATTTTAATTGTCAGTTTTTAAATATCATTGAACTAGTTCGGTAATATTAATAAAAAAAATTGCAATGAGATTATTTACCTGGTGCACCAGTTGTCGTCCCTGACCTAGTTGCATAGTCACGATGTCCGGTCTCATCCAGTGATGGGGCATCGCATACAAAAACAAATAATATTAAATTTTAATTGTCAGTTTTTAAATATCATTGAACTAGTTCGGTAATATTAATAAAAAAAATTGCAATGAGATTATTTACCTGGTGCACCAGTTGTCGCCGCTGACCTAGTTGCGTAGTCACGATGTCTGGTCTCATCCAGTGACCGGGCATCGCCTACAAAAACAGATAATATTAAATTTTAATTGTCAGTTTTTAAATATCATTGAACTAGTTCGGTAATATTAATAAAAAAAATTGCAATGAGATTATTTACCTGGTGCACCAGTTGTCGCCGTTGGGACTGTTGCCCTGTCTTCCTCTCCGGTGGTAAGATCCTCAAGGGAAACATTCTCTGTCATTTAAACAAAAAACGTTATAAGGACAACCATCAAGGTATAATTAGAAAAAATTATAAGTGGAAATTAATTACCGTCACGGCCCTCACCGATAGTAGCATTGTCGGCCTGGTCCCCACTACAATGATCAGGTTGCACGTGAGGATCATCTACATCTGGCTCTAAAACTGGGTTATTTTCCTCGTCGGTAGTGTTGCTCCCCTGATTTAAACAAAGTTGTTAGACATTAAATTTATGGACGAAAACAAACATATTGAAAGGTTAATTTTTTACCTTATCAGGCATTCTGGATCTTGGGACCTGCCCCAAGCTTCTGCGACGTTCAACTACGGCTTGATAGCCAAAATGGAAAGCGATATTTTTATCTTCCTCTGTAGTTTCTGTTCCGAAGTCATCACCCTACATTAAATATGATTGTGTATTTTTAATCATATTTGCTAGGATTACAAAAACGTTGGAAGGCGATACAATTAATTATAAGATGTTTAGCTACTTAATTACAATTCTTTCGGCTAATTTCAAGTAGCCGCCCTGGCCTAGCTTGTGATGGCCCTTTTTTTCAATCCTAGCTTTGGTTGCCTTTGAGGTGTCAGGCAACTTAGCATCAAAAGATTGAAGTCAGATATGACGTAGCACACTTTTATTTTAGACATAGAGAAAATTAAAGCTATTGAAATAAAGTTGTAATTTACCTTGCGGGTCCAGTTGGCATTTTTCCTTCTTTCTTTGCCCTTTTCTCTTTTCCGTCATGGATGAGTGCTCTCCACTCAATCTCCTGAATCGTAGACGCTCAGATCTAGGTTAAAATTGTACCGTGCCCTATAGTCCCATGGTATATTTCAAATATTTTACGGCTACCCGAGCCACCGTTGTTCTGTCAAATGTGCCGACCCCAAAAAGGGCTTCTAGATAATCTAGAAGTTCTTTTTTCAGGTTGGAATTCTGGGAATTCCACCCTGTGCGTATGGTTGGGCCAAAAATTACCAATGCATGGCTCTCCAAAAACCTGTAGAACTCATTGTTTCCTACACAGAAAAAAAAAGAAAGATATTATCATTAATTTAAAAATAAATTCAGGTGTTTGAGGTGTGTCTATCAAAGTATTAAATTCCGACCTTGCATCTCGTGCCTTTTTTCGCAACAAGAACACTGGAGATAGGGATGAAGAAAGCTCTTCCTCAAAGAGGGAATCATCAGGCGTACCATGGCTAGGTGTCTTCATATTTGAACAAAATTAATATTATTTCAATTATTTAAATAACTAAAATACCTGAAGATAGAGCAATGCTGACACTTTACATGTTCTTCCGCTGGCCTCTTTCCGTGATCATCCCGTATCGGGGTTGTTCCTGTACTGCCCTGATCAGTCTGCCACATTGCAATAAAATTATAAATGTAAAAACTTGAAAACAATATCTAACTTGAAAACACAAAATGAAAACTGAAATAATTTCTAATAAGACACCGAAAGACAGAGTTAGAGTTTCAAATATGCCTTGCCTTGAATTCAGTCCTGGAAACATGTCATTGCACATTAAGGCACCCAAACAAGAGACGAGTTGACAATGAAGACCTTATTGAATATATTGTTGGAGCAACTTCTAGTAAAATTGTTGTGAAGACCTTGAGGACATTTTTGGAGCAACATTGTTGAAGCTGATGGTATAGCATTGTTGGAGACGATCTTGAAGGGCCTTGAATTGAAGCTTTTGGAGCAACTATTGAAAAATCCTTAGAGCATTTAAGTAAGGCACTTTCTATCTTCCATCACTTTTTCCCTTTCAATATCCTTTAAACGATTAATGTTTGAAATCACGTTATAATTCCTTGATTATATGTGTTTGGGGACTTTCCCTTTGAAATTACCCAAAAATACCCTGGAAATTTTATCTTCAGGATGCATGTATGACCCTACTATTCAATATTTTGATTGATAGTAGTAAACATAGAGAGTTAGGGGGCTCTTGACTTGGTTTGGTTGGGCCATTAGATCCCTAACATCTACTAGGGAGAACCCCCCTTGAGTTGGAGGAGAGCTAGCTCGAAGTGAAAAGAGGTTGGTGAGGTGACAATGGGGCTATTGAATTACACATGTTATCACACTTTAGCTTTAGGACTTTATCTTGAGAAGTGCGAGATTTTGCTATATCAATTCTCAAATTGTTTACAAAACTATTGTTAAGAACCAATAAGAAGTGATTTTGAGGGGTTTTTGGGTATAATAAACAATACCATTTAAAAACTAGGGTTCTCAGTCCTTGGCATTCCTTCACCTGGGCCTAGGGGCACACTAGAATAATTTCACACTAAACCATGCAAACTTAAAAGTAACTTAACAGATCCATAAAGTAATAATAATCATAATTCCTAATTTCCTATTGTACGATATGATGCAAATTATTCAAACATGAAGTAATGAAGACATGCAATGTATGAATTTCAAGATTGATGAACCAATACAAGAAGTTAGAAACTACAAATTTGATTCAATACTCTGTGTCCTAACTCCAGGAAGGAATCTAGTTTGTAGTACAGAACATGCATCATGTATTATCAATTCTTAATTGACAACAACTAAAGGTCATCTACCTCATCAATTCCTTCCATTTTGTGTTTTTATGTTATATTCCTTATAAAAGTGTCAAATTTCTCTCAAAGTAAGCAACCACTGAATAAAATAAAAAATAGTTGAGATATGATTGCGAAATGGTCATTTATTTCTTGAAAGGATCTTCACAATTTCTTTGGTTGTTTTTCATCTCAAGAAACAAGAAATGACCTAAGAAACTATCGTGATGTAATATAAGAAACAACACGGTGCAATGGCCATTTTCAAAGCCAAATGATGTCCATTGAGAATATGGCCTTTATTTGGTTCCTGTTTCATAGGAGTTTCGAGTAGAAATGGAACTTTGTTGTACCATTTCCAGTAGTAAAAAGGGAAAACCTTATTTTTCCATGGGAAATAATTTACCTTTCCTTTTTCAAGATAATCTAAATCACAAAAAATATGAACTATACTGCACACATTCTTGGATAATGTGAAAGTGGAAAAGGAATACCCTACACAAGTGATGCACACATGCACATTTGAACACTAATAGATTTTTGTAGTTGAAATGCAATGCTTTTTTTCATTTAAATGTAGGGTTTTTAAAGCAGGGAGAAATAATGGCTGCAAAATTAATAAGCGTTTCTTTGGGAAAATTTTAAATCTTGTATTGGGTGATGAAGATAATAGAGGGTATTGAATCTTGATTCCTGACATATAGAGATAACCCTACAGCCTAACACAATCCAATGGAATTGACCAAAAAAACCCAAATAGAGCCAACCCTACTATAGGAGGAAGGGCCTACAGTAAGAACTTACCATTTTGCAAGAGCTAAGGGCGAATGCTGTTCTGCAAGAGCTGAGGGCGAATGCTGAGGGTGAATGCAGGGTGAATGTTGTTCTGCAAGAGCTGAGGGCGAATTCTGTTATGCAAGAGCTCAGGGCGAATGCTGAGAGCGAATGTTGTTCTGCAAGAGCTCAGGGCGAATGCTGAGGGCGAATGTTGTTCTGCAAGAGCTGAGGGCGAATGCTGAGGGAAAATTTTGCTATCGCAAGGTGATGAGGCGAACGTCGAGGCGAACATCTGTCTATTTTTGTAGTTGAAATGCAATGCTTGTTTTCATTTAAATGTAGGGTTTTAAAGCAGGGAGAAATAATGGCTGCCAAATTAATAAGCGTTTCTTTGGGAAAAATTTAAATCTTGTATTGGGTGATGAAGATAATAAAGGGTATTGAATCTTGATTCTTGACATCTAGAGAGAACCCTAAAACCTAACACAATCCAATGGAATTGACCAAAAAAACCCAAATAGAGTCAACCCTACTATAGGAGGAAGGGCCTGCAGTAAGAACTTACCATTTTGCAAGAGATGAGGGCGAATGTTGTTCTGCAAGAGCTGAGGGCAAACGCTGAGGGCGAATGCAGGGCGAATGTTGTTCTGCAAGAGCTCAGGGCGAACGCTGTTCTGCAAGAGCTCAGGGCGAATGCTGAGGGCGAATGCTGTTCTGCAAGAGCTCAGGGAAAATGCTGAGGGCGAATGCTGTTCTGCAAGAGCTGAGGGCGAATGCTGAGGGAAAATGTTGTTCTCCAAGAGTTGAGGGCGAATGTTGAGGGCGAATGCTGTTCTGCAAGAGCGGAGGGCGAATGCGCGTGTGATATCAGACGTTAATGTAGCTATTGCGACGGATATAAGTTTCGTATTTTTAATTCAATCATTTTTATGTAGCGCGCATATAAGTTTCGTATTTTTATGTAGCGCGCATACAAGTGTCGTTATACCGACGGCGGAAAAAGCGTCGCTATTGCGACGGATGCCTCCAAACGTCGCAATTGCGACACTCAGACATTGTGTCACACTTGCGACATTTGGAGGCAGTCGTCACAATAACGACGCTTTGGGGCATAGTGTCGCAATTGCGACGTCTTCCTCCAAACGTCGCAATTGTTACACTTTGTATAAGTGTCGGAACTGCGACACTTTTCTATAAACGTCGATATAGCGACGGTTTCAGGTGGGATTGAAAAAATTTGGGGAAATTTCCGACATTTGGTCAAAAGCGTCGAAACCAAGTGTCGGAATTTCCCCCAAATTTACTAGTGTTAGGTGCTGAATTGTATACATTTGGATGCCTTTGAAGTCCGGGTGCACTCTTGCTACTTCACTTCCCCCTTCCTTTACATGGTTCTCGATATATACCTGTATTTTTAAAGCTGGGAATTGGAAAGTGTTAGTGAAGTTTGTGTCTATCAAGGTCGTGTTATCATACCTGCTGACCAATGGTTCTAATTTCTGAATTCTTCTGTCGAGCTCTGGTTCAATCACTAAAAAGATCGTCTTCGTCATCTTTCTTCTCCTACAATATACCAGTAATGCTGTTGGTCTGCTATTCTGAGCTCCTGCTACTGTAGTCGGGCTAAGCGTTATAGTAGTTTCCTTTTCTTGCAATTCAGAATTCTCCGGCACTTTGATGTTTCCCTCCTCCATGCAGATTAAGTAGGAATGATAACAAGAAGGATGTTGATGCGACGACATAACTAATTTATTTTCACTAGCTCTCCATGCGGCTATAATCATGTGATTAGTTACTCGGGCGAGGTGGACTCTGACACTGCTGACGGTGGCTTCGAAAGTTGGGCAGACGTGATGGCTAATAATTATTGCTTAATGTGGAAACTTTATTACGGCATGGGATTACTAATTATGGAAAATATTTTTCAAATTTTAGCTGATCCTACGGACTGAAATCTATATGATGGCTCATTATGACTGAATGATGGCTAACACGCTTGGTCGTATAGTCATTGTAACACTGTAACTCCCCCCCTCGACACAATTGGTTTTGGTATGGTCCCTATACCGCAATAATGTGATGATTGACCTTGCACAACATGTGACTTATGTTATTACGACACCTAATTTATCGGCCAGAATTGAATTATTTTATGAACTAAAAATAATCTACTCTACAACTCATCTTGGTTGCGAGATATTTATTGACATCTAACCTACTGACTCCTCCCAGGTGCGAGAGTTATTGAAAATAAAAAAATTTGTTGTTTACTCATGGTAGGGCTTCAGGCGTGCTCCGTTAACCCATCCTGGTAGTATCTCTCCATCCAATTGCGCTAGCTTGACTGCTCCCGAGTCGCGGATCTCTACGACATAGTACACTCCCATCCAATGCATCTGGAGTTTTCCTGGGAATTTTTGGAACTTGTTGTCATAGAGCAGTACTTTTCCGCCAATCTTAAATATCTTTCGTTTGATGTGGTGGTCATGCGAGGCATTCTGTCTTTGTTTCTGCACCGATTGATGAAAATCTGCCAGAAATCTTGCTTCTTCTAGTTCTTGTAATTCATGAATACATGTAGAGATTGATTCCTCTTCTGTCATTTGTGTTGTTGTAGCAATTAAGAGACTTGGTACAATAAACTCAACTAGTACCACTGCTTCCTTCCCGTACACCAACTGAAATGGTGTCTGGTTGTGTAATTTTTTATGGTAGTCCTGTATGCCCATAACATGGTTGGTATTTTTTCATCTCAGTCATCACGGCTAGCATTGCATATCTTGATTAACACTTTCTCCAAGATTTTGTTGAAGGCTTCAACAGTTCCGTTCGCTTATGGGTGATATAGACTACTCTTGTGGTGTCGTATCATGAAATTTTCTAGTAGTGATTTGTCTGTATCATTAATAAAATGTGTGCCTTGATCACTTGTTAGGCTCCTTGGACAAACAAATCTCCTAATGATGTTTTCAAAGATAAATCTGGCTGCTGCATATACTGTACAGTCCTTCACTGGTGCTACCTCTGTCCACCTAGTTAGGTACTCCATTGTGATGATTATGTATCTTGCTTGTGAGTGTCGCGCAACTGGCATAATGGGCCCTACAAAGTCGACAACCCACTTTTCAAATGATTTCATTGCCCTTACGGGCTATAGGGGTAGCTCGTCACGGTGTGAAGGTTTCCCTGTTCTTTGACATACATCGCATTTCTTCACATACTCTTTGTTGTCAATGTGCATTGTTGGCCACCGTAATCCAACCTACAATATCTTTCTTGTGGTAGGTTTTGCACTCACATTGCCTCCCGCGACTCCATTGTGACATTCCCACAAGATATCTGCTCGTTTGTAATCCAATACACATCTTCGTAGTATTTGATCTAGACCCATTTTGTATAACTGACCTGCTATGAGTTGATAATTAGTTGCTTTGACAACTAAATGTCTTCTTTGAGTTGTTGCATATTCTTTTGGGAATTGTCTTGTAGCCACGTACATGGCTATTTGTTCCAGATAATCGGGGATGGCTTCTACCTGGAAAAGATATGCATCTGGTAACTGATCATCAAGTGGTCCTCCGTTTCCTCCATTTTCCAACCTTGACAGATAGTTAGGACCAACATTTAGTTTCCCTGACTTTACTATGACTTCAAAAGTAAATTATTGGAATAATATAAGCCACCTGCAGATTATGCCCTCCAAAACAAGTTTATTTACTAAATATTTTAATGTAGAGTGATCTTTGAAGAACTTAAAAGTACCTCCAAGCAAGTAGTGGTCGAATTTCTGCAGAGAATAGACCATTGCAAGATCTTCCCTTTCCGTTGTTGTGTTTTTATTTTATGCCATCGATAGCTTTCTGCTTGCGAAATACACCGGGTGACCTATGTTGGTTTCTCCTGGCTGTGCTAGCACGACTCTCAAAGCAATACTTGAAGCATCAATGTGTACATGGAACTGTTTATCCCAGTTCAGATGAGTCAAAAGAGGTGCACTTGCTAATTTCTCCTTGAGTATGTCTAATGCCTCGGTGCATTCATCATTCCATGTAAATTGATTTTTCTTCCGCAACAACTTCTCCAGTGGTGCTGGATCCGAGCATAGCTGCGGGTAAACCTTTTGTAGTATCATGTGTGTCCAAAAAATGATCTCAATTTCTTAACATTGTCTAGGGCGTTCATATTTACAATTAACGCCACCTTGGCAGGGTCCACACATACTCCCTATTTACAGACAACATGTCCCAATAGTGTTGCAAATGGTACTACAAATATGCACTTCTTGAGATTCAGTGAGATTTGGAGCTGCTTGCAACGGTCAAACATTATCCTTAGGAGGCTTGCATGGTTTTTCATAAAACTATACACTGTCCAATCATCCATGTATACTTCTATAAACTTGTGGATATAGTCTATAAAAGCTACTATCACTATTCTTGTAAATAAAGCTGGTGCATTCTTTAACCCAAAGGGCATCACGTGATAAGCACACGATCCCCATTCAATTGTGAACGTGGTTTTTCTCTTATCTTCCTCTTTTATTCGGACTTGATGATAGCCCGAGAAACCATCTGTGAATGAGTGTGCTTAATTTCCCACCACATTGTCTAAAACTTTGTTGTTGAATGGAGTTGGAAAAGGATCATGGATACATGCATTATTTAGACTCCTATAGTCTACACACACTCTGATTTACGATTTCTTCTTTTTATTCTGTATCAGTATTGGGCTGATCCATTCTGCCTCCTGAATTGGGAAGATCAATCCTGCATTCAACATCTTATCTATTTCTGCTTTGACCTTATCTTTTACCCTTGGGTTCAGGCGGTAAGGTCTATTTTTTACTGGTCTGGCATCAAGTTTCAGTATTATCTGCATCTCCCCCAAATCTCCTTTAATCCATTTTAATTCTGCTACCGAAGATGGGAATAGATCTACGTATTCCTTTAGCAAATCAAAGATTTATTTTGTGGCCTCGATATCCCAATAGTCCCCTATAGATGCGATCTTGGGCTTCTCTTTGCTCCCAATATTCAGTTTCTTTGTCTTTAAAGGAAACATGTGCAATACTTCAGTGGTAGGTTCCTCCTATATTTCTTTCTCTCCTTCTTTTTCTTCGAAAGACAAATGTCAAATATTTTCCAAATCATCATCATCTATCTCCCGGTCTATATTTTTGCATGTTACTGCTTCTTGATAGTTGGACTTGGCCTTCTGACATTATTTTGATTGCCTGTAGGGTCTCTGTGATCTATTCAGTATCTCCCTTAAAATAAGAAATTTGCATAAACCTTTCCGCTATTGTCTCCCAGTTGTCGGTTTGTCTCTTATTTTCTTCTGTCAGGTACCAAGCTTGCGGGATGGTGTCTAATGAATGTATAAAATTATGTACCCACAAAGTTTTCAGGTATTTCTCCATTTTCCACTTACATTCATAGGTTTTTATGTGTACTTGGGGATTCAAATCTCCTTTGTACTTTTCTTCTAGTTGCGGTCCTGGAGACGCCTGAAATCTTTATTTCGATGCTTTTGCTACCTCCTCCCATCTATTGAGAGACTTGCGATGATTTTCCCACCACCTTGCTGAAGTGGATTGTAATGCCACATCCATGAAAGGAACCTTATGCTCTTATGGTACCGTCCTTTAATTTTGTTAATGAATGTGTTCACAGTTTTCATATTTGTAAGAGTGGGGTAACCCCTTACCTCTGTGCTGATCCAGTTAACTCTGAACAACAACACATCTTCTGGTGTTGATCTCGTGTCCTTCTCGCTGCCAGTCATCCCATGCAACTTCTGACACAACGTCGGAACTCTAAACACTTCTCCAACTCACTGTTCCTCTTGCTGTAGGGTTAATATAATGTTCTGTCTTGCCTGCCATCGTTTGGTAAAGTTGATCGAGAAGTTCTGCATCTTCCCTGTTCTCGACAATTTCTGTATACCGGGGTCCCTGATATGGATCCAATGGTTGGACCACTCTGACTTCACCATCTTCGAATATCATAAGCTCCTTCTTCAAATCAATAACTGCATAATTTTCAAACTCCCAGTCTATCCCCAACAAAGCTGGGTAGGGATCCTTGTCCCCCATATTATCTATCACTTCAAAATCTGTGTAAGTTTTTACTCCTGCGATATCTACTTCAACTTCTTCCAGCCTCCCTATTGGTACAATGCAGTACTGGTTTTCCATTCTTATTTGTATAGTAGATTATGAAAAATTTGGCTTTTCCTAATGCTTCCCATGTCTTTCGAGGAAAAATATTCACATGTGATCCTAGATTCAACATTGTGTCTCTTATTTGGAATCCCATAACTTGAGCATGTATGCGAAATTATTTCCCCGTTCTCCTTTTGTTTCTTTTCACTTTTCTTATATACTTTTCAGGGAGGTTAGTGTTAATTGAGTCCTCATGATTTGTCCCTCCTTGTACTGTTGTCTTCAAATTTTGCTTTAACTACTCCAACATCTGTCTATCATTTACAATCTTCAAGAACAGTCGGAACCATTATTCTATTAGTGTTCCTGTAGTAGTTGTTTTTTCTCCTTCATTGGCTAGTTGCATCAGTTCCATACCCTTGTGACTCTCCAACTTTGAGAATGTTTCCAGTGATTCTTTAAAGTATTGTCTATGTCACTCCAGATTAAAAATATTCTTTGGGGATGCAGGTTTGACTATATTTACTGGGTTTGTTTCTCGTGCATCCTCCCCTTTTCTTCCCACCTCAAGTTATTATAGCTACACTCGGTAGAGGCTGTGTCTCGACCACTGTTGGCTCTGCGTTAACAAGATTGGCTCCTCGTTGCCTGATTATTTATTCCCATCTTTTGATCAGCTCTGGACAGTCCTCAGTAGCATATGCATTCACTCTGCACTGGGAACACCATTTTCATCTTGGTAGCGAACACTCCCTCGCTACATGGCCTTCTTGATCACAATTATAACACCTCAAAGGTCCTCTTCCTCTAGTCCTGCCCCCTCTCATTCCTACTCCTCCTCGTCCTCTTGGATTTACTCTGTAGGATGATATATCTAGTCGATCTTCTAATGCATCTAGGGCTCTGCACTGTTCTGTATGATGAGTTTTTGAAGCGCAAAATTCACAATAAACGTTGTTTGGAAGGTTTGAATACTTTTGCAGGATTGGGCATAAGCGTGGAGGATGACCAATACTTTTACATATTTCATAGTATTTCGCTATTGTTTGATTGTTTTGATTAGGAAACCCTGGGAAATGGGGTTGAATTTGGTATATCCCTTGAGTATTTACTTGCGTAAATCCTCCCACAGGCAGGGCACCTTGCGCTCCTACCACCGAAGTCCCAACATTAGCTCCCCGCAACCTTGGGCACTCTGTAACTACATGTCCTTCCAACAGACAATGTGTACACCACACATTGGGTCATGGTGGTCACATCAATTGAATATCTTTGAGCTTCTCCGTCAAACTTGCTATTTGATGTTGAAATCCCAATATGGATGGATCTTGCGTGGCTAATCCCCCCTTAAACTCTTGTAGGTAGCCAACCATTGCTTCTATTTTCATTTCTTGTTCTAGTGCATCTTGAAGGGTATGAATCTTTTGTTGGGTCAAAGGTGTTCTTGTCAAGGGTAAAAGTGCTTTAATGAACCAGTCTTGTTGGTGATTTGGATCAATCGGGTAACTTAATTTCTCGATTGCATATTTAAACCTTCTCATCATATCCCAGGTTGTTTCTCCTTCCCTCTGTTCAATTTACCACAGTTCGGACAATCCTTGCTGATTAGTCTGGGGAAGCTTAAATTCTTGTACAAAATCTCTTTTAACATCATCTATCGCTGGGTTCTGGTGCACCTCTGACCATTTGATAAACCAGAGTAAAGCTCTTTCCCTTAGGGTAGTTTGAAATTAGATTAATTTAATTGCATCTGGTGTCTATCAAGCTCTCCAAATTGCTTCACATAGATACCAATGCTGCTCCACATCATCATTACATTTTCCGGAAAATTCCGGGTATCGGGTAAATGATCCTGCCATATTTACTTGTGCAGGTGGGACTAATATGAATCCTCTACTTCCTGGCTGAGAAATCATGTTGCTAGTACTAATGCTAGCTGTTATCTGTACTGTAGACAAAATACTACACAACTTTCTATACTTTTGTAGCTTTATCAAAAACTTGTCAGGTGGATGGTAAAGTACCAGGGGAAGGTTAAGACTAGTGCTACTTGAAACTTGGGGAATAGATTACCTTGAGTTATGGTCACCGGTCTCTCTTGGAACATTAGCTCCATCACAACATGCAGCTCCACATCGGACTCCTCTTCAGGGCGCGCGTCCTCCTCTTCACTGGACTTTTTTCCCTTCTCTCTTCGGGATGGGATTCTATGAACTTGCCTAACTTCTTTGATGGACCTGTCCATTCCTTTGGGTCCCACTTCACCTTCTCTCCCTTCTATCATTTGTAGCGTCCCTTCCTTTCTCTTCCTATTCCTCTCCTGCCACTTCTCAGTGATCGCCGCCCTCCAATGTGCTCTCATATCTCTCAACCTACTAGAGGTTCCGATGTCCTTCCCCCATTACTAGAGGTTTAAGCTTCCATCGCGAGACTTTGGAAATTCATTAGTCCATCGTCCACCATTAAATCTTTAATCCACAATGGGAATTATTTCAACAACTTCCCCGCAACCCATATTTAAATATATCTTCTGCTTTCCTAAAAGATTGATAACATTCAGCTGTGAACTCTACAATGTACCCCTCCAAAGTAGTCTGCACTCAAAAGTCTACTGCTTGGGTTAAGTCTGTATCTAGTTTTTGTAATGTTTTCAGGTTTGTATGCATTCAACTACGACAGGATCAACGCAATCCTCCAGGAAGTGATTTAATATGGAGTCTTCGCAACCAGTTATGGAGCTATTCAGGAAATTTTCCCCAAAAAATTTCGTACAAATCACTCGTTGAACCAGAAAATAGAACTTGGTCCTTGACAGTCTTTTCCTTCTGTTGTCAGAGCTCTGCTTGTTGCGATATGAGCTGATCTACATGATTATCCCACCAGTTATGCAATTCTCTTTCATAGATCCTCGATACCATGATCTAGCTTCTAGTTAAGTTTTCAGGTCTCGGCAATGGAACCATTTGTTGGCAAAAAATGAGGTTCCTGGGCAAGACCCAGGTTCAGGCTCAAAGCCAACAAGATTCCATTGTAGTCTAGGACAACGTCGAATTTTCACCTTGCCTGAGAGAGCAAGGAGTCTCCCCCGAGGCGTGTTGTGACCTTACTAAGATTGAAATCTAGAAAATTAATATCGAAGAAGGATCGCTAACAACTAATCAAACATTACAATACACATAGCATATTCATCACATGTGAATTAAGATACATGTTATCATTTAGCATTAAGCAATACAAACATCAAAAATTTTAAAATATCTGAACACACAACTACAAAGCTATTGTCTTAAACCTCATATCCCACAACTCAGCATTGCTCTGTTATATTAATTCAGCCACACATTACATATTATACTCCACGGAGTTCAACATCACATATCATAGTATATTCAAGCTCCGCAGAGCTCCCAGCATCCCAAAAACTCTCTTCCTTCCTTACTTATCTACTCCTGTCAACAGAAACTATCAGTGTTTGGCCCTTCTTCGCTCAGTTGTTCCCTTGCGCTCAACTACTTCCCGTCTCCTTCCATAATTGAATCTGCCTCTGGGATTCCTTCTGTTTGTTCGTTGTCCCCTGTTTTTTCCATTTGTGATGTTGCCTGCCTATGCTCCGCCATCTGTCTGCAAATTCTCCGCAACCACAACGGCTCCTTTCATTTCTTAATGGTGCTCCGCCACCTGTTCTTTCCACTCCTAGCCTTCCGCAACTCAAAATTGTGTTGTTCAAAACAAAGGTCCCAACAACTAATCTCATAGTCATTAGGATTAGGAATAAATGGAAAATGTGACTCTCCTATTTACTGGAAATTCTTCATCCTACACTTTGTCAATGCTTCTCTTAGTCATTAGGATTAGGATTAAGTGGAAAATGTGACTCTATTTAATGGAAAATTTTCATCCCACCCTTCGTCATTGCTTTTCAAATAGTCCAAAGGATTAGGACTAAGTGTAAAATGTGACTATATTTACCGGAAATTCTTCATCCTTACTTTTGTCATTGTTGCTCTCATAGTCCTTAGGATTATGAATAAGTGGAAAATGTGACTCTCTATTTATTGGAAATTCTTCATATTTCCCTTCATCAGAGCTTTTCGCATAGTCCTTAGGATTAGGACTATGTGGAAAATTTGACTCTCTATTCATAGTGAAATAATTCCTATTATATTCATCAATATGAATAGAATTGTTACACGATGAAAATGTTGATGCTGTAGAAAGTTAAACTTCACTATCAAAAGAATATATGACTTTCAAATATAAGGTGTTGAATGATACAAATGAACTCTCCCGCAATGAAAATTTATAGCTTAAAGAATGAAAATTTCCCTCTAAAGTTTCTCGTAAAAGATATTCTTCGAAAATTTTCCCTCCAAAAATTTTGTTTCAAATATTTCACTCCAAAATTTCCTTCTAGAATTTATTTGAAAGCATCATGCTAAAATTTAGTCTTTAAAATTTTGACCCTACTTTCCATTCAAATTTTCTACACAAATTTTCCTTTAACACATTCCTTCAAAATTAAAATTTTTTTTTTACTTAAATTAATCTTTTACTTAAAATATTTAACATTTATTAGATAATTAAGTTATTTTTTATAATTTATATTGTATTTTTTGTCTCACATTTAACAAAAGTTAGTATATCATCTTAATATTAACTATATTTTTTTTTTCTAATTTTAATTTTAATCCCACATTAAGCGATAAATAATCCCATAATTTTCACTATATAATAACTTTCGTTGCTATTATTCCTTACATCACATCAAGTATTCTCGAGGTTTCGGTAAAAATCTTGGCGCAATTTTGTGGAGGAGCTACATTTTCATTGACAAGACATTCGTCGAGAGATTTTCGCATTTGAAAGGTTAGTTTCCCTTCTATTTTGACCATTTAAAGAGGAATTTAGGGAAAATAGGTTGTTTTATGCTGACAAATTTTTAATTTTTAATTTTTATTTGTCTTGGGGTGGAAACTCAATTCATTAGGGCGAAATTTAGGAATTTTTTGTAACAAGGGAGACCTTAGTTCAAATCCCAATGAGTACAAGTCATAAGCCTCCAAATATTTACTAGTAGTTATATGTTAGGCGGGCTGTTAAGTTCCTCCAAGATAACAAAAAAACCTACTCCATAATTTGTTTTCTTTTTACATTTATTTAAAGGAATATATTTTTTTTTCTTCGAAATAAAAAATAAAAATAAAAATTCACCTGGGCTAGGCTCGCCCTTCCCCATGCCAGGGGGTCGTCATGCTGCAGGCACAAGCCACTGATCCAGGGCGTGTCATGACACAATGTCCTTCCAGGGAGTCGTTGTTCCATGGGCATGTGTCGCGAGCACTCTCGTGTCCACGACACAACGACCTGCCAACGAGTCATTGCGTCATGGACGAGAAGGCATCCATGGCACAACGATCCCTTGGCCAATCGTTGTTCCGTGGGCATGACAGAGGGTTTTCGTGCACGCTATAGAACGACCTGCCAAGGGGTTGTGCCCCGCTGTGTCGCGGGCATGGCTGAGGGCATTCGTGCTCGCGGCACATCGACCCCCTACCTTCCAGGGAATCGCCCCTTTGCCTTCCAAGGGGTCATTGTTCGAGTGGGCGTGCATGTCCGCCATCGCAACGACCGCCTGCTTTCCATGGAATTGCCCCCCTACCTGCCAAGGAGGATGCCCACCCATGCATGGCACAACGACCCCCTACCTGCCAGGGGGACGTTGTGACATTGGCACGATGGAGGGTTATCGTGCCCATGACACGACAACCCCCTGCCTACTAGGGTTGCCCACCCATGGCACAATTTCCCCCTGCCTGCCATGACACGACAACCCCCTGCCTACCAGGGTTTCCCACCCATGGCACAGTTCCCCCCTGCCTGCCATGGCCGCCCACCCATGGCACAACAAAAACTATACAAGTTAAAAGTTTTATTTATTTATTTATTTTTATTTTTTTTACTTTAAAAGATAAAAGTTAAATTTAAAAAAGTAATAGGTTTTTTTTAGTTTAAATTTTCAAAATATGTTGTTTTATATTTTTATATTTTTGTTTGTTATTAAGATGTGTTATTTTCTAATTCACGCACATGCACACATATATATGCAGGAAAATGGCTCCAAGGCAGGTCTCTATGAATATTTCTGGACCAAAGGAAGCATTTACATCATCTAAAGTTGCAGGTGGACCCTCAATGAATAGTATTGAAGGAAGCCGACCTGTGTGATGTGGTAAAAATCCAACAAGTGGCTCCTCAAAGGAAAAGAAGATGATTTCATATTGGATGAAATTAGAAAAAATGTTTCGTACAAAATTTGCATGGTTTTTGAAAGATAGAGAGGATGAAGAAGCTTTGCATATATATCAATATGCTGGTATGATTTATAGTGGTGGAGGTTATGAGGTGTTGGGAAGAGTACTGGACATATGTTTGGTGTTAGATACATAAGCTGTTTATGTACTTACAAAACCTCCCAAGTCACATGAGAATATTAGATATTGTTTTGCATTGTCGATGTATGACATGGGTGAAATGTATACAAAGATATGTAAACATATCGTAAATGACACTTCACAAAAAAGTAAGTTTTCTTATTTATATTTATGTGTTTTGTGTTATTGTATTGTATCATTATATTTTTTGTAACTTGCTTATTATTGACATATTATATTTTGTTTGGAAAAATTTTATTGAGGGTCTCTCAGTTATGTTGGGGGATTTTATTTTATAAAGCGATATATTATGGATGTGCTCAACAATTTCCACACAAAGTCAGAAGAATATATAAGAAAGAAGCAAAAAAATTACTTCATTATGCTACAAGACTACATACAAGGTATCAACAAAGAATGTTTATAGTGGATCAATCTATTAAAGGCAGGCATGTTACTTTTTAAGATGAAGTTGAAGAATATGTTGCATTTACTGAGAATGAGAATAGATATCATGTTTGAGAGGACAAAAGCCATAAAAGACCAAAAACAAAAATGCCTAGTAATGTCTCTCTTCCAGTTGATGATAAGGAGATTGCTTATGTAGAAGAAAATATGACAAACCACAGGAGGAAAAAATCAAAAGTTGGTCCTTCTGAAAAAATTATGGGAAACAATGAAGATCAAAGTGAAAGCTCAAAGGGAAATAGGGAAATCGTAACACCAGGTGATGATTTATAGGATGGAATTATGAAAATAAAATAAAATTTCATTCGAAGTCGGTTGACAAAGATAAACTTAGTTGAGGGCGGTCGTACATTTGAACTTAATGTCAACCAATTATATTATCCAAATGAAGGACAATCTAAATATCGAATTAGAAAGCCACACCACCTGCATGATCATAAGTTGAAAACATTGTTCAAGTACAATCCATATGCACATGTGGTTGCTTATGTGGTTCTTGTTGACCCAATTCAAGTTTCTAACAAAAAGGCATTTGAGAAGTCAAAATGTTTTGAATGCAAATATTATGTAATTGGGGGGAACCATTTTACAGAGGCCAGAAGACAATTGATGGAGGAATATCCTAATAAATCACGTTTTGAAGCAGTGAGATGTATCATTTATGATGGTTTAACAAATACAAAAACAAATTTATTGGCATGGGATCATTATATAGATAACAAGTATAATATGTCTATGACTTTCATCTGAACGATTAGATTTATTCATATTGGATTTGAAGAAAAATGTGGTGGGGATAAGACAAAGGTTAGTCTAGCCTTTCGGAAGGAATGTTGTATGAAAATAGGTTATCAAATTAAATAAAAAATTAATTCAAAAAGTGGTAAAGTAAATTCAAAGATATTCAGAGGTATGGATAACATTTTTCAGTTAGCATTTAGAAATGGAGAGATATGGGAATTGATTAATGATATTTTCGACATGTGGGAGAACATTTCCATAAAACCAGAAGGTTAAAAAGGCTAAACGATTGATACGTACGAGAAGTAAATCAGGTCCTAAAATGAAGCACCTTCCAGATGATATGACTATCACACCTTGGAGAACAATGCAAGGAGTGAAGGATGACAAACTTTTCAAATCAATATTATCTCGTGTGAAGTCTGGTGAATTATCACTGGGTGAAATGTGCGAGGAATTTCAAAAGTAAGTTTCTTGAATTATTTTTACTTATCTTTGGATTATAATTTTATTTTAAATATCACATATTGTTGTTTGTAGTATTTGTTATACATATCACTATATTAATTAATTTTACTTTATTTATTCAGTTACAAGGTTTATATGAAAATAAAAGAACAGACGGTTAAATTATTGAATGAAGATAGTTGGGATGATGTTTTATGCAACTACCCAGATTCAAGTTCTACATCAACACTAAAATATTTTTATCTTGCATTTAAAAAGGCATGTTGATTTATACATTCATTTTTATTCATATGTATACTATTTTTATTTTATAACATATACGTATATTTGTTTATTTCATTATAGATGTCAAAGAAGGATGCAAATGCAGTACCAGATAGTTTTAAAAACTTTATTGAAAAAATTAAGTTGGAAACAATGAAAAAGTAGTGTATTAGGAATGTTGAACTTGATCATAGTCTCAATCATTTCATTTGGAATAAACTCAACACTACCCAATATCAAATAATACAAGGTGATTGTAAAGACATTGCAAAACTCATACCTAAAAGGGATTATTCCCTAGTTATTGTAGATATTCCTCATGGTTTCAATATACCAAACATTGAATATGATAGTGAGCCTTATACTTATCAAGCTTTTAGTAAACTGGTTACGGGATTTTCAAAAGTTACAACATCACCATTTTGGAGATTTGTGATATTTCAATCAGACACACTATTTGGAATGTTATTAACAAGCTTCAAGGGAAAAGAAAACTCAAAGATGCAGCTTGCATGGTAAGACATTGAAATTGTATGTTTTATTAATGTTAAAAAAATATATTAATGTACAACTTAATTGAACTTTTACTATTTCATGTTACAAGCAAAATTCAAATCTTACTGGTTGCGAAGATCAACCAATTATAAGTGATTGTGAGTTCATTCATGTTGAATGTTGGACAAAATATGATAACTATAACTCTATGGTTTTGAATCAGATAGATGGAAAGAGTCATAGCCAAGTACTGGTTCATGATGTTGTTGTAAAAAAATTAAACGTATGAAGATAAAGAAGAAAAAGGAGACATAGTTAACATTTTTTAAAAACCATAGTCATTGATTAACTATATTATGTATTTATGTTCAAATGAAGGAGATTGGGTTTTGGATTATTCTTAGGTTCAAGTAAGTTTTAGTATATAAAATTAAATTTCAATATTTATTTTTTTATTTTTTATGTCTTTATACCAATATACTTAATTATTTCTTTTGTACTTGATGATTAGGTACAACACTAACATGTTGCCTACAAAAAGGAAGAAATTGCATTGCCATTGAGAAAGGCTTACTGCAATGCAATTTTATTCACCAGAGAATTAGTGCTATTCAATTTCTTCCAGATGCAATGCAAGAAGTTAGTTTGAGGAAATAATATTATAATGAATCACACGTGGCAAAAAGGCAAAGGAAGCTCAACCACCGTTGGATGGAATGGTTGGAAAGGGATACTTTGGGAGATTCACATACATCAAAGATATGTCAGAAAAGGAAAATGACCAAACTGAAGCAGAAAATATTGTGGAAGAAGATAATAATGAAACTCTAGAAGATTATGAGTTTGGATTACATGATGTTATTGATTAAATTTAAGTTATGCTTGCAAATCAAACTCATTTTTTGGAACTATTCATTAGTTATACTTGTAATGATTTGACTTTAATATTTTATGAGGATAATAAGTATTCAATTATTGTTGTTATATGTTTAATATTTGTATTATGTGATTTTCACTTTAATTTTTATGTCAAACATTATTTTCTAAAGAAAAAATAAATAAATAAATAAACCTTGATTATTATTACTGTTTGATATAAAAATCATAAAAATTGCTATTTAAAAAAAAAAAAAAAAAAAAATTGTTAAAATTATCTCACAAAAATCATTTATTTGACATGTTATTGTTAGTAAAAAAGTCTCAAGATGTGTATTTTTTTGTTATATCTATATCCAAAATGTGTTTTTTTATGTGAAAGGTTAAAAATTATTGTTATTTTAGTGACAATTATTTCATGTGCATTGAAATACTAATTAACGATACATAAATATATAAAAAATAGTAACTTTATATTATGTTATGCAAAAAACAAAGATCTCACTAAAAAAATGAAAAGAAAAACAAAAAAAACACAAACTTGAAAAACACTTCAAAATAAATATATCAAGGAAGAAGAAGAAGGAAAAGAAGAAGAAGACGTCTACTTCAAAAATTATTATATTTAAAAAATAATTGTCCACACTTCATATATTAGAAAATTTAAAGTGTCGAAAAAAGTCTTTAAAAAAAGAGGTTGATGTTGCATCAACACTTTTCAGAATATCCATGAAAATCACTATCATTTTGAAAATAATGTTCATACTTGATACATACGCAAATTTCAAGTGTCAAATATATGCTAATTAAAAAAAAAAAAGGTGTATTATGAATCAACACTTTTCAAAATCAAATGACTTTTTGCTACCTAAAAAAACAGGTACTCAGTACAATTCCCATTTCAAAGTTTACATTGTTCACAAATGAAATTTTAATAATTTCAAAATTCAAATGAAGTAAGGAGAAACCTATCCTACTTATGGCTTGAGGATTGATATCTTTAGACATGTGAGTGATCATATTTTATTTTTGTTGTCTAGATAGCTTGTCAAGGCATCCAAATTTTCACCATAAGGCAAAGCTTGATGGCCTCACCTAAATTATCCCTCATTCTATATGATGGTGTCTTTGCACGTACAAGTTGCGATGGAACCAAAGTCCTCCTAAAAACTCATCCTAAAAGTAGACCACGAGGTAATGTCAACCATCCTCCTTAACTTGATAATGAAATTTCTATTACTAAATATAAATGTTTGTGTCATATATTTAGGTGGGTTCCATTCTATATTGCTTTGTAGGAAGAGTACTCCCCTATGAGATGATCAAAAGCTAGATCAAAGGGGGTTGGGAGCCCTTTGGACGGTAATGCAAAAACATGTCAAACCTAAAAAAATGTTTTTCCTTTATTGTTTAAATAACCATACGCATGTGTTGCACAACATTTTGTCACTGTCCCTGCAATCCCCATCTCGCCCATTGGAAGGTCGTTTCTGTGACCAATAAGCAGTGCCATGCCTTGAAAAAACCATCACTGCATTCCTTTGCATGAGAGTAACATTCCTCTTGTTGACAATTCCCTGAGCAGGACTGTAAAAACCCTTGTTTTTGCCTTGGCGCGAGTAGCCAATTACACTCCCGCGCTGAGCTGGAAAATTGACATTGAGCCTATGCCAGTTGGCACTCTATCCCAGTTAAGCGCCCGCGCCAAGCTGTTTATGGAATGTTTTTTAAAAATAGAGGCGGAGGTTCTATTCCAACCACCTCGAGGATGAGTCATTGGGAGTGGTTGAACTGAAACAACCACGGACTGCCTCCTTTAGTTAGTAGTTTCCACCTCCCTTGGAACTCTCCTAAAGGATAGGACTCCCTCCCACCTTTGTAGGGATCCCAACCTCCTCCTTTTCCTCTATAAAAGGAGCTATCTCTCTTAGTACAAACTAGCTGAACTTGGAGAGATGATACTATAGTTGAATGATTAGAGAAGATAGATAGAAGGAATTATGTTGAGGAGAGCTTGAATCCATGCCCTCATCCCGTCTGAATCCCTTGACAGGTACTGAGATGCGCTTTGGCTGAACCCCGCTGGAGGAGACTGCGATGTCAAAGCATCGGTTGTACCTCTTCCTTCTACTTATATATACATGGCTACTGTTTGGTTCCACTATTGTGTTATTATGTTTGTGTAATGCGATAGCTTTAGCCCTCTTTGACTGGTTAATAGTTATGAGTGAAACTATGATGTCGTATGTTGTTCTTGTTTCTTGTTCTATGTGCAGGTATCCGGGCGTAACAGCGAACGGATTGTGATTTGCCAAGGCAGGAGCGAGAGGCTACTACTCTTTCTGCAATGACGACAGCATTGGATTCTAGGTGCGTCGATCTACCGTGTCTCTTGTTCATTCATTAACTATGAAACAACACTTTAGCGTGTCCTTTTGTTTCTAGACCCACCCTAGGGCTAGAGGGATCATCTCTATCCACAGAGAGGATTTACCTACGTAACAACATTTCTAAGAGATATCAGGGCATGTCCCATTATTCAACAAGAATACCTATAATTTTTAAACCATAGATCCCCCAGATTCTCAACTAACAACAAAGCACAATTAACATGTATGATATTAGTACGCTTCCTTGGAATACAATGTAGTTTGGATCAAACATCCAATGGATTCTTTCCCTTTAGGGAAATCTATTTGTGAAAAACCCAAAAGCTTCTTTATCCCTTGATATTAGTACATGTATTTGAGTATATTAACTTATACAAGGATCTCAAGGATTTTGTGAACATCCAATTTGTATTCATTCCCATCGATAGCTAATATATTATATCAAATTTACGCACGCCTACTTATACTACCAAATATCAAAGCATTATATTTAGGATTACCATTTTATGACCCATTCTAGATCTAAAATAATCACATTCCCCTTCCCCCTCCCCACCTCATGCCCCCCCCCGCCCCCCACCCCCGCCCTCACCCGAACCAGCCCATCACCTCTACAACAATCCATACTTCCTTTCCACCCAAGCTCCACATGAAGTAAAAAATATGAGGATAGTAGAAAAAGTTCACGAAAAAGGTAAATGATATAATGTAGCCAAGAACCAACTCACAAATTCCCTAAAAACTAATTTATTGATCAATAAGGCCTCATTTGTAGTCAACCCTAGTCAACATTTAAATTCAAAGACTTATAAGGAAACCCCTATATCCCATCGCTTGGGAAGGAGTGGTTAGCAAGATTTCTCTTCATTTCCACTTCTATACCATCAAAATTATGAGGCTCGTGACATTGATAATTACGTTAATATGTAGAAAACAAACCACCCAATGTGATTATCTATCTAATAGTGTTTTTATATACAATGCCTTCGATATTTTGTGGGATATTGAGGATAACAAGGTGGACAATGTCAATTATTCATGAAAGTGACATCTTAAAGTTGCAAGGCCTCAATGACCCCGACAAAAAGAACACTATAAAAAATTTCTTAACCCTTTGTAATAAAAATTTCTTAACCCCTTTTTAATAAAATTGTTTATTTATTTAATTAATTTATTATTAAATTTTTAATTCCTAACTAACTTTCTAATGGCTAGTTCTTAATGGCTATTTCCGGGCAATGATGCATCTCCACTATTTATTCATCAAGATCGATTTGTTTCTCCACCTTGTCCTGAGGATGAACCACATTATTTGGTTCGAAACATCGACCAAATCCTAATAATGTGATTAATCCGAAAGACATTTTTATCTACATTATGGATCACAAAAGTCTTAGATCGAACAAAAAGAACACTATCTATAAATTATTGACTTCATTAGGTAGAACAAATATCCTTATTTACAAGAAGTCAAAATTTTGGATTTCATTCTTTATAGCGTTGTGTTAATCATTTGGTTGGTAGATAAGGTATATTTTATTCCAAATACCCATTATGGAGGGTACTAATTCTTGTCTCTCCTCAAGTTCCTAGCAATTTTTTGGGATGGGATATGGACCCCTCTCAAATACTTGTGTGGATTCTTCTTAAGTTAGAATATCAACTTCTTACCCTAAAAAATATCTATGCTTGAATCCAATGATATAGGAGAGTGTATCGCCCTTTAGAGTTTTATGGTAAAAAACCTACTTTATGCCTAGTGACTTGTATATGGTGATTTTAAGATGGTGGATTCTCAAGAATATAAAGAGGTTGTACTCTATCTATGCTCTTCAATTACTGAAAAGGAATCCTAGATGTCCTTAAAGGTTTGGCATGCGATGTTTAACCATAATTACAAATAGAGAAAACATTGTTCTGTGTGATTGGATTGGGATAATTTTTGGAAAGGCCCTAAGAATATTTATAAGATATTAGATAGGGTAATCCTTTCCAAAAGAAAAATAATTTTTTTTACTTAATTGAAGGGTGCCCACTACACATTGAGGGAAGTAATACTCATTTGTTTCTCTCGCATGTGGAGCTAAAAGTGTGCACATTGCACAAATCCATTGCACTTTATATTACTCTCATATTAATATCCTAGGTTTACTATAATTCATCCCCACAATGTGCAACTTTGTCCCTTAACCACATGGGGATTCAAAAAGCATCACTTGGTGGCAAGAGACCATCTCTAAAACTATGGAATATCTGTGAGGGTATTAATACAAAATTTCAAAAATACCTCCAAAAGCATAACTATGTCATCCATAAATAGCTATAAGGGTTCATGGAATGCCTCTAATGGCCCTTTCTAATGAAGACAAGAAAGGTTAGGCAAAAAAACTTCACCATTTACTATTGGTGAAGGATGTTGTCAAGAGAGAGACACACAATTGTGCACTCGAATACAATAGATTAAGATGAGGGATAAAGCTACCTAATCCTTTTTCAATCCATAACCATCAAGGATGATAGGGAATCAATATTAATACCAAGACAACCATATTCCAAATAACTGGATAAGAAGATGTTGAGCATAAATTTGTGGAGTCGTTATCAGATCATCTTCTAGCCTTGAGGCCTCTTTACAAAGAGGCTAGAATATACATAAAAGTGCTTATATATTGCACCTTACAATAATTTTTAATATTAAAAGGTGAGCATGTGATCTATCCCTATCCCTAAATGAGATCACCACAACCCTCCATAAATTATGAATGATAAGACTTTGATTCCTGATGTGTTTCATGAAAGCTATCTATGAATTTTTTGGGCCCAAATTAATTTTTCTATATAACGAATAGTTTCTCCATCACTCTCTAGGTGTGAGAACTAACCAAGGGATTATTATATTCATCCCCAAATAAACCTACCCAAAATTCATCACAAATTGGCAGTCTATTACTCTACTTAAGACCTTCTACAAGATTATAGCCAAAGCCATAGCTCTATGGCTTAATAATATTCTTCCTAAGATCATTCATCCTTAATGAACAAACTTAATTTGTAGGAGAAAAATTCTAAATAATGTTATTGTGGTGTGGGAAGGTGTGGTGTAACACCCCTTATGTATGCCCCTATTTTTATATTGCACTGCCTTGAAGATTAGAGTGACAAATCCATGATCTGAGGAGAAATCAGTGGATGGTGGTTATTGTCAAAACCAAATACACCACCAGATACAGTTGGCAAGGAAATATGGGCCAAGAAAATTATCATGTTTCTCATGTTCCCTCGACATGGGTGAATGGAAGTGAATAGTACCACAAGGACATGAAGAAATGGAGGAAAAAATAGAATGGATGCAAACAACAGAACACTATAAGAAAGACATGTGAGAGAATGTTGAAGGGAGAACAAGCTTGGAGCACTAGAGCATGAATGTTGAGCATTGGAGAAAGCTTGCAGAGGTTAACGAGATGTGATTACCTATATCGATGTATTGAAGTTGTGGATTGTATGTTTACAATCTTAAAAGAATCAATGGAAGACTCAGAGGAGATTGATGGGTTATGGATGCTTGATATATGGATGATAAACCATTAAGTAGAGTAGTAATTAAGTAGGGTGCTTGCTGAAAAGGCTGATAAATCATTGATGTCTTGCTAATAGGGATAATAAACCACTAAGTGATTGTCAAGTAAGGTGATAAACTACCCAGATTGTGAGCTACAGGTTCTTATAGTTCTTTCTTGAGGATACAGTTGATAATCCACTTAAAAATTATCCCATACTCCTAAAGCTGAGCATTATTCTAGCTGAGTTTGATTAAAATCCCTCAGTTTTTGGATCTGGCTTGGGGGTGGACAATTGCAAGAGATATTATCCAATGCTGCTAGCCTATGGTTCAATGGAGAGTTGAAGTCCCACCTTCAGTTTCCAACCATATTTAGCCATTCAAATAAGTGTCATGGTTTATTTATAACGGACTTAGATTAATTACATATACCGATATGTTAATGAATAATGAATGGATTTGTGTTATCTTGAATGGTCACAAAAGATTGTTGCATGTCCTTGTTAGTAAATATGTCTTAATTTTCTTTTGGTTTGGTTGGAAATACTAGCCTTATGTGTATTTTATGAATGTTCTTGAATATGTGTATGTGTATGTTTGAAAATGTGACAGGTTGCATCAAGACATGGAGAGAACTATTGATAATAGTGCTTTGATGATTGGTATGCTTAAAAATTGTGAAGGTTCATTGTTCTTGCTTAACAATGGTATGCATGAATATCTTGATTAGTTTTTTCTTAAACGATGTTGAAAGCCAATGGTAATTACAGTGTATGATTTTTTATACACCCAAAAAGCAATGGTGGATTATTGTATCGACATGGAGATGGCAATCCTATGATAGTGATGGGGCTAAGTTTCACCCGGGACTAATACATGCATCAAAACCCATTGGAGTGTTTAAGGCTACCAACTTGATTCACAAAGCGTTGAATTTGTATTCGAGCTATTGGGTCGCATTAAAATCGCCAAGGAATTTGGGACATTTTTAGAAGAGAAAATGAGATCGCGACTCTTATTAATTCAGAGAAAATCATGAGTTAAGCCACTTAATATCAAAATTTTCAAGAAGATTAATGGGTAAAATGGGGATTAGTATATAATCTTACGTCGTGCACCTATTGAGTGGTGCCTCCTTATGGGTTGGCACTATAACAAAAAGTGTGTGACAGAGAGTTCTTTTGTCACATGACAGAGAGTTTGTTGTCGTGTAACACACAGATTGGGTGTGAGCTCCAATTGCACCCCAATGGAATGGCACCAAGCATGCTAACATGGATACAAAGTGGAGGATCTAAGCATGGGGCCACAAGAATTCTTATAACATGGAGTTTTTGAAATGCACAAAGAGGATTGGACCCTGGGGAACCCGTTACATGAACTGAGGTGGCAAGTACCATGTTGACTGGATAAGGCTACATGGACTCCATGAAGGAGGTGATGTGGAATCATGCTAATGTGGCACCTCCGCGGCATGACATGTTGTAGGTAAAATCAACCCAAAGGGAAGGATAAAAAGTTCGCTTTTGGGTGACACGTGCCACCATTAGAGGATGCAATGTGGTAAGGTGACATAATGTTGACATCATCATGATGTCATTAATGGGAAAATGAAGCATGTGACACAACATTGGGTGACATGGCTTCCAGGTGGCACCATGTGTCACATCACGCCATAAGTAATAAAAGGTGTGATGTTAATTTGGCCTAGTTAGACGTGAAAATTATTCTTAATTGACCTTTGTCACGCTCTCCATCTAGCGCCAAGATCAATTGAGAGCCTTCACGGTGATGAGTGCACTTGACAGAAAGTGTGAGATGGAAATTTTGTTTGTCAATTTATGTATGGTTCAACCTAGAAAAATTAAAACAAAATTTATTTTTGGAGTGACAAATCAACCATTTCAAATGAAAGTGCGTGTCCCTTAAATTATTTTGTCACATTCGACAAGTATAAATAGATGATGTGACATATCATATTCTCTACCAATGAAGAGCAAGTATTTTTCTCTTCCTTATCTCTCTTGTATAGCCACACGTGGGAGAAGAACAGGTTGAGTTTGACCAGCAGCAAGTGTGAAGAAAATTTGATTGTTTAACCGATCTTGAATTGCATTGACCAATCTGTTTAACCTTTGATTTGATCGTAGATCATACAACATAAACTGAGGGTTTGACAACAGTCTGCAAGTGCAGATTCGACCTCATTCTAACCAGTCGTAGGGCCGCACATGCAGGTTGACTACAGGGCTGAAGTTAACTGCAGGCAATAGTTTGACTAGGGCTATTTTTTTATTTTTTGACTCGTTTGACTATTGTTGAGCAATATATGATTCCCAAGGTAAAAAGTATTATATCTATTGTGAATGGCTTTATTTATGTCATCTTTATTGTTTTCTTTGCATTTACTGTTTAGATTTTCTGAAGTGTAATTTTCAATGATAATAGTGGCATAAAACTAGTTGAAAACTATTAGGAAAAAAAAAATTGTATCTAATACACATCTTGTAGAAAATTCAACAGTTGATCATTTGGTAAGATAGTTAGCTAATGTTTTGTTGGTTGTTGTATCTTCATGTAATGTCATGTGATTTAAGTTGGTGAGCCAAGGAGAAAAATTGTTGTAAGGTTGTATATGTTACATTTGGTTCCTCATTTCTGGATTAATAAAAGATGGTTGGAGCTTAGTTTATTTGCATTTTTTGTATTATGTAATACGGTGTCATAGTATTTACTTACGTTTCTTTCTAAAAGTTATAATGTATGGATGGATCTATCTCAGTGATATGAATAATTAAGGCACCCTTTTCAAACGTGTTACATTTCTCTAGTAATGTTTCCACAATCATTATGGATATGTATATTCAGGGTTAGTCTTGCAACCATAGGCTGAGTATGGTAGAACTCTTGCACATATCATATTCCAATTCCCTTCACTATTGCAGAAGCCTGGTTATTGAAGCACCCATAGGTGCCTTGGGTGAGACTTTGTTTTTTTACAAGTGATGTTAAATGGGCCAGTGTCCAGTGGGGTTTGTTGGTTGCATCTCGTGCATTAACCCGAGTTGGATTCTAAATAACACCAGCAATATCAAACCAACAATGAAGCCCAACTGTGATCTTTGTGTGAAACCACCAAGATATTCTCTAGATTATATCTCTCAATAATGTGGAGAATGTCATTACAAGGGGTTTCGTCCACATAAACCAAGAAGAAGTAATCTCATCCAGAAAACAACAATATCAAATATCAAAACCAACATATGAAATGAACTATGCAATTTTTCTTTTAGAACTCCTCCAGGAAATTCAACCCTCTTCATCAAGGAATGTGCCATTAAATAAAATTGCATCTAGTCTCCCAATGAAAGACTTCATTCTTTCTTCCTTTTTAAATAAAACATCTTTATTTTATTCTTTTTTCCCTTATAGTCCCTTTATTAAAAACATTTAAATAAAAATAGAGTTAAATCTTTGATTTAACTTATTAATTAATAACTTTTTATCTTATTTAAAACCATCAGGCTATATAAAATGTTGAGATAGTTATCAAAACTGGACCCACCAACAATACTAAAAATAGTAACCCTACCAACTAACTTAGTCGGTGCTCAACACTAATTTACTAAAATTAGTAAGTATTGGAAAACCATCCTGAAATCATTCCAGAAAAAGGCATCGTCCTCATAATCTCAATGAAATATAAACTTATCATCAAACAATAGAAAACTACTGGATGAATTTCCTACAAGGTTCCCTAACCCTAACTCGATAGACTATGGGAACCAAATGATAGGCTAGAGGTCCACCAATTTGACATGATAAGAAGGGGACATTATAGATGGGGAGGAAATGAGAGTAGGGAAAAATTCTATATTGGCATGTGGAAAAAAGGTAAAACTCTCTCCAGACTTTAATGGTTTCCTTCAAGAGTAGAATATTTGGTTCCTTAAAGAATGCAATGATCTAGTATAATCACTCGCTTTCAACGGGTAGTAGACTAACATTGATTAAATCGATGTTAGAAGTAATTCTGATATATTGGTAATTCCTCACTCACATTACCAAAGGAGTCCTTGAAAAGATAAGAAAAAATTATTTCAATTTCCTGTGCAATGGGAAGGAAAAAGTGGAGGGAGTTCACTACATTAGCTAAAAGTTGATTTCAAAAGCAAAGGATGAAGGAGGATGGGGTCTAAAGAATTTCCATGTCTTTGGCAACATGGTGGAAAGGAATTCTATGTAGAATATATTAACAAAGGGGGGTTTATGAAGTATATTGATATGTCAGAAATATTTTGTGCCTAATGCTAAATTAACCTGGGTAAGAAGGGAGGATAAATATTGGTGAAATGGCTCTTCTCATTGGTAGGCACTAGTGCCTTATTTTCCGATGATAGGAAAACTATTAAGGTGGAAGGTGGGATGGGGAAGAAATGATAATAGGAGAAGATTCTATATTGGATTGGGGCAACTAGGCAAGACTCTCTAGACTTTATTGTTTTTCTTCAAGGGAATAATATTTGAGTTCTTAAAGATGCAGTGATCCAATTCGAACAAATATTTGGTTGCAAGAGTGGAAATCACATAGGGATCTTGGAATAGAAGGTGGCTTGTAGAGGGAGTGGATGTTTTGTTAATGAACTTAAAATATTCCATATTAGGTTAACAGAGGAGGACAAATTAAATTAATGTGGGAGGCTTTTACATAGTCAAAATAGGTTATCAATCATTGATGGGAGTAGCATGTGATCTTTTCGTATAACGGTGGTAAAGGATCTGGAAGTTGAAGGTTTTAAAGAAAATAAAACTTTTCACATGGCTTATGTTGCAGGTCTAGGTTTATGTGTGCTTCATCGAAAGGCTAAGGAATTGATGCAACATCCTTTTGTGAAAAGTGATTTTATTATATGGCAAGATGTTAGCAATTGATCGGGGAGTGGGGCATTCTCTGTGGGAGTGGATTCTTAGGTCGGAAATAAATATTTATAGAGCTATCCCATTTTTAACATTATAGAGAACTTGGTTATCATGCAACAATATACTTTTCACAAAGAAAGAGATACCTTCTTTCAATATTTTCTCCCAAGTCAAGGGATCCTCAACTCCTAAATAGTCACAATAGATTAGAGAAATATTGACTCACAATGGATGAAGGAAATTCTAGTTGAATACTCACCCGATCCATATAAATTTTGTTAGATATGGTCAAAGCCAAGTAGTCAGTATTCAATCGATAACACGATGGTTTATGTTGTCAAAGAATCATATCAAGCTTGGGACTAGATGTCAATAGTAGTGGGTGGTTTATCGTTGATGCAGACGGTTTCATTTGGCTTGGATGGTGGGTCGTTTTCCTATTTTACTCACAAACTCAACATTGGGAGGGGGTTTTGTGCCTAGTAGTTAGGACTAGAGTTTGGTAGGGGACTCTACAAATTCTCCCCTTGTTTTAGTTTTGTTGATCCACCCTCCCTTCACTAAGGATAGGTACTTTTGGATTTTTTGGCTAGATTTTTGGCGGATTTGGAGGTTTCGTAAGATTGTGGGTCGCAACTGATATCCTCTAGAGTTTCTAGGGCTTCAATATTAGAGGGAGTTATGCAAAACTGTTGATCACAACCTGTTTTTTTTGTGATTTGGGGGTCTCAGTCGTAGAGGGGTTGTCCCTGGGAGACCACTTTTGGTAGGGTCCTTTTGGTCTTTGCCCTAGATTGAAGAGAGTTTCTCCCTTTACATTATCAGTTTTGTTGTAGTGGCCTATAGGTAAAAGGATCTTCAAGGTCCATCCAGTTTAAGGTAAGCTAGTAATAGGTATTTTTCGTCGATAGATTCTATACTAGCTCAGATAGAACCATCAATTTCTAGTGGACAAAGATATTTAGTAGCCAAAAGAAGGAAGACTCGGTGTGAAAAAATCAAAGGAAAAGAGGTAAAGATGGCTCTTTTGGAAGATGTGTAGCTTCAGGAGGTTATACAAATGGTGAACCTAGAAATTGTGGGTCGAGTCATGGGTCGAAGGTTTAACATTAAAAGCATAAAGGAGTGGGTTTCCCAAGCATGGGATTAGCATTTGGAGCCTCTTCCCCCGATCTCCTCCTTAGTTCGAGGTTGGTTCCTTCTCCTCTTCAACTCGAAGGAAGCCACCTCATGGATCCTCAAATGGAAATGTAATATTGACTTATCCTCGAGGTTTATGAAGAAATGGAAACTGTTATTTGATGCAAATAGAGAACGAATAGATTTGGCCCCAATTTAGGTTCTTTTCTCGGGTCTTCATGTATAATACTGGTCCTTGGAGCTCTTCGAGACATTGGCAGTAATCTCCTACATTTTCTAGAGGCTGACTTATCTTTCTACTACACTAGGGCAATGACTTTTACATGTTTCTTAATCACTCTAGATATTTGAGATGGTCTTGTTGCGAAAATGAAGCTAGGGCTCTTGAATATTCCCCATCTCCAACTTTTGGACTATAAAGGCATCCATTTTCACTATAAGAGGTGTTACCAACATGGCCATATTGCAAAATATTGTTCCCTTCCTTTTCATGGTTAGAAGGGGCACATAACTTCCATGTCGACAAAAAAGAGAGGCCCATCGATGGGGTTTTCTAGAGTCAAGAAGACACCTTTAGATGGAATTCATGGTCGGGATATAACCTTTCCTTCACACCCCCCTCTAGTGGTTTTAGAGGTTGGGGGAGAGATGCAGGTGGAGGCAGTAGAGAAAGTTGAGAGTTCTATGGATGATGATCTAGTGCCTTTGATGCATCAGTCGGATTGTTCTTTGGGTATCTCCTCCTCCCCTTAAATAGGCCTCATCATGATTTTATTTTAAATGTTTCTATTTGATGTCAATTGGTTGTGAATTAGGATACACCAAATTAGAATTGAAATATTGAGTCAAATAAAAATTCGAAATAAGAAATCATATCCTCCACACCTCTCTACCTGATTATTTATTTATAAAAAAAAATGATTATTACATGTTGTAAGATATGTCTTAGAATGAACATCGAAACAATGAAACTACCACACAAAAAAGCATTCCTTCAAAATTGTAGTTGATGGAAATTTTTGAAGAGACGCAATTTCATGTGCTATTTTACTATTATTATTACAAATAATTATTGTTGGAGAAAGCCATGGAAAAGGTAGTGCTTCCCATTGTTATTGAAATCACCTTGTTTGTTGGACGCCTACAATAGCTAAGATGAGCTTCTCTTTACAATCCAACATTTTAATGACATGTAAAATTCCTCTTGGAGCTTTTAATGCTCATTAGTTAAATCTATAATAGAATTAATGTTAAAATCAATGGCTAGAGAATTGAAACCTAACATGATCAAAACATAAATGATTATTTAATCTCAAAATGCAAGGTTTGCCTCAACATGTAGTACGATGCTAAATGGTTTAGCATGAACCCTCAATTGGACTTAATAACCTTTAAGAAAACACATTTGTGTTAAATAATGCATAGGAAAATCCCTCAATTGTATCATCCACTTAATTAATTAAATAGGAGAATCACATCTAATTTTTAACAAAAAAATATTATGAGAAAGAACTATTTTTCAATGCTAAGGATTATTGTGAGAGTCGACTCAATTTTCATCACCAAGTACAAATGCACATTTTTATCAATAAAATAAAACAAAACACCTTCTATTAAGAAAGAGGCAAGGATGAGAAGATAACTACCTATAGATTGAGATTGAGAGCATGTTTTAGAGTTGACTAAGGGTTTTACATTGCAAGCATGCACCAATGATGAGGTCATGTATGTTCAATAATATGGTGATAATTTATCACAAAAGAGATCAATGGAAAAATTTGTCATCAACACTTGCAATAAAATGTTGCTAATATTTTGAACAATTTAACATTATGTGTAGTGGAAAGTTTTATGCTAGCATGCCAACATTATATATGTGTGTGTGTGTCTCATTACTTAAGTGTGCATAAACTATGTATAACTCTTCATCATTTCAAAGTTAAAAATCAACGCCACATCACAATTATTAATAAATTGCTTCATTTCATTTCAAAAAAATAAAATATATGTTTAGTTATGTATCCATAGGGAACATACAAAGGGTTCCTACATCTTGATATGATCGAAAAGAGTAGCTTGAGAGAGGGTAATTAACAAATTAATTAGGTAAGAATTTGTTGGAATGACAATTTGAGTCGTGAACTCCCACAATTTGTTGGAGTGCTCGAGATTTTTGATCTTAAATTCATATATATATATAGTCAAAACCCCATTTTAAATAACAAATATAAAAAATTTGACCAGACAAAAAATACAAAAAATAGCAAGCTTCTAGTCAAAAATTCCAAAAAGTATAATGATTAATCAATGCCAATAGATATATCTATTTTTTTTAATTTGCTGGGTAGAGTGAGTCTCAATTAGCATGCCTAACATGTGGCTCAAGTAGTCATGACCCAAGAGCATCAAAGCCGTCAAAATCACTAGACATCAGCCTTTAGCATGGCTGAATTTTATAATGATTAATCAATGCCAATAAATATATCTATTTTTTTTAGTTTGCTAGGTAATGTGAGTCCCAATTAACATGCCTAACATGTGGTTTGAGTAGCCCTGACCCTGCCTAACATGTGGTTTGAGTAGCCCTGACCCTGCCTAACATGTGGTTTGAGTAGCCCTGACCCAAGAACATCAAAGCCGTCAAAATCACTAGACATCAGCGTCTAGCATGACTGAATTTTTTCCCACATAGTTTCAAACCCATGACATTTACACTACAAAATACTTTAACAAAACACCATGTTACCACCCATAAAATAAATATATCTAAATTTAAATTCAAAATTCACTTATCTCTACCTATATTATTTATTATTTTTAAATTCTCAATTCATATTCGCTAGCTGTTTCTAGTCACCCAAATTTTAAAACTTGCTTTAACAAAAATTATTGCATCTCATTCCCCTGTGATCGTGTTTCATATTTCAATAAATTTGAGGAAAGATATATTGACGTTACCATGTCTGAAATTTCTACTTATGTATATTTGTTGGCTTTCCCAGTAGCAAGCCCTTCATAAACAGCAGAAAAGGGGTAGAGGTGAACCTTGGTGTGAATTTTTATGCCGTGAGTCATTGAAATGGGACCTTCAATATACACGGGCTCGGGAAACCTCCCTAATGAAGCACTAAGCGAAACAATAGTTCTGTCTGGTTTTCTAGGGACTTTATTATTCTGATTTGGAACAGGATTTTTAGATTTTTATATTATTGTGTGGAGAGTAGAAATTTAATTTTAGAGTTTGATTTTTGTTAAGTAATGATATTTTTTTTAATTAAATTAATTTATTAAATAAATGTATAGACATGAGTTATGGTTTTTTTGGGTATGTGGTATTAGTAAATCATAGTATTGTTGTCGATCTTATTTACAAATTAATAATCTCTATTAGAATAAGAATAAAAAAAATTTGCTACATGTTTTTCTTTTCAAATATATATATATATATATATATATATATATATATATATATATTTTTTTTTTCCAAGGAAAAAATCATAATTTTTCATTAGTATATAAAAAATTACATGTTTTATTTTACATTTATCATCACTGCAAATCACTATTCCTCAAAAGGAAATATGGAGTATCTGCAATCTGTGCAAGTATGCGGCTAAACAAGCTATCTACCCTGTACATATGCATGCTGAAATAAATATAAAAGCCAGTATCATGCATATAGCATGACAGTCAAAAAGTAATAATAGTCTAACAAAATGCAGTCATGGAGTGACTGCTCTCATATCCCGGAACACCTCTATGAAAGGTCTGTGATAATATTTGTAGATCTGTGGACCTGCATGTTCCGTGATGTGCCAACAGCCCCAATCTAGCTCCGCAGCTTCTTTGGAAAGTTGGTATGCCACTTGGTTCCTCTGCCTGTATATATGAGCAATAGTAATAGAATAAAATGCTGATTTTAGATAATGAACTTCCCGCAAAAGTGCAGTGAGCGTGTGTGAGTGACACTGTGCAAGAGAATTAAACCAGATGATAACAATCTGAGAGTCACCACAACTCTGCAATTTGTTGCATCTTTTTTCCCGCGCAAAAACAAGGAGTAATCGGAGGCTAAGAAGCTCAGCAAAATTATTAGTCCCATCTTGAGATGGAAATAGTGAGTATCAGATAGATGAAGGACCGCCCCACCCCCACACCCACACCCAAAAGTATTGGATGTCCCGTCAAAATATGCCCCAAGGGTAAGAGTGGTCAATAAATTCAGGTACAGTGACACGGATAGGGGAAGGTTTGCAATCTTCCGGTAAGAGATGATAAGTAGCTAGGATAGAAGTGCAGATAAGCTCCCAAATGACCTGTTTGCCATAAAAAATGCATCTGTTCCTCCCGATCCAAATGCCCCAAGCCAAAAGCAACGGAAGATTTCACATGTTAGTACTGGAAGTCGCACTCCACCAGTTGGACTAGGCATCAGTCAAAGATACACCATGCCAAGTAAGATCGCAGCCCAAAGAATATGTAACCAGATTCCAGAGATCCTGGACAGACGGAAAATCTAGGAAAATATGCTTTGTTTCTTCCTCCTGGGCTAAGCAGAAACAACATCTGGAGGGGCCTTGAGTAGCCTGTTTTTTGATGTTTTCCATAGTCGGGATGCAGTTTTGAAGAATGCACCACATCAGCAGTCGAGTCTTATGCGGCGCTTTAAGTTTCCAAAGCGAGTCCCACCACCAAGATTTATCAGGGGGTTCCTTATGCACATTAAGGGTGATGTATCCAATCTTAGGGGAGTATCTGCGAATGGGTGAATGTGCCCATAATAATTCATCATCATGTTCTGTGAGACAGATATGAGTAGCCCAAAGGGTTCGGATATATCTGTGCCAATCGGGATGTCCTTCAAGTGGTATGCCAAGAGTATCCGCCGATAACCAACCCTGCTCCAGCCAATCAATCCTTCCATTATCAGCCACCTGTGATAGATACTTAATCCCAGCCTGTTCCAAATGATTGATAATGAACTGCGGCAGTTTGAAGTGTCTACCACTGCACGACCATGAGTCCATTCCCACACGAACCAAAGTACCCGCACCAATTTGCCAAGAGAGACCTTGCTGAATAAGGTGCGCCGACTTGGTAATAGCCTTCCAAATAATGGAAGAGCCCGTCTTGTATTGTATGTTGCCACGGATCCAATCTAGAGAATGCATCGAGTCAATATATTTTACAACAGTCACCTCCCTCCATAGACTCTGACCAGTGATAAGGTGCCAAACCTGTTTAGCAGCTAACGTAGATGCGAATGTGGACAAACCTTTTATACCCCAGCCACCCCAGTCCTTTCGATGAGTGATTTGATCCCATGCAACCCATGCAAATATGCGCTCCTGACGATAGTTGCGGCAAAGGTACTGACAGCAAATTTGTTGAATGCGGTTGATCACCCCTTTGGGCAACCAAGCCAAAGATGTCCAGTAGACAGGTATGGCCTCTAGTACCGATTTGATGAGTGTCAATCTCCCGGCACGAGAGAGCCAACTATGGTACCAAATGTTGATTTTGTGCTCAATTTTAGCAATCAGCCAATTCCAGTCCTCAATCCAATAATCATTTGGCTTGAGGTGAAAACCGAGGTATTTAAACCCTTCACCAATATGTTTGTGCTCAAATGGAAAATGCAAGAGGGCATGTCTCAGTTCTTGTGCAGAGCACCTTGTTTGAATAATGGTGGATTTGGTGTGATTAGGAGCCATTCTAGTTGCTCTGCAGAAAATCTGCAGTATATTGTCAAATTGAGTGACATCCTAACAAGAGCCATTCATAAATATTATCACATCGTCCACAAATAATAAATGAGTCAGCCTCAAAATATCAGTTAATGTAATGCCATGCAAATCTCCAGATTCCTTTGCCTTTTGGATGAGAGACGAGAGTCCCTCCATGACCAACACAAAAAGCAGAGGTGATAGAGGGCAGCGCTGCCGAAGGCTCCTGCTAGCATGAAAAAAATCTATGGCAACCCCATTAATAAGGATGCTGAAGATAGCATTTCTAATACATCCCATAATCCAGTTAGTTAAAGAGGGAGGAAACCCCATATGTAGAAGCATAATATGGATGTAGTGTCAGTTTACATGGTCAAAAGCTTTGGCAAGATCAATTTTAAGGATAGTGCTTCTAAGGTTTCTGGTCTTGATGGAGTGGAGCACCTCCTGAGCAGTGCCAATGGCTTCATGAATCTGTCTGTGGTGTAGAAAAGCAAATTGTTCCTTGGCAATGTGAGTGGAGAGAATAGGCTTGATTTGGTTGGCAATGATTTTATAGGTACAATTGCAGAGGGATATAGGCATGTAGTCGTGGAAGAGGTGGGGTGGTCAGATTTGGGAAAAAGAGCAATGAAAGTGGTGTTAAATCCATCAAATATCCTGCCCAATGATCTGCTTGTTGTCTTCAATGGCCTGGAGAAGGTCTCCGCCAATAAGATCAAAAAAGTGAAGGAAAAATTCAATGGGCCAACCATCCGGACCACGACTCTTGTCCTTTTTGAACCATTTTAGTACTCCTTCAATCTCCCCCATGGTGACAGGTCTACAGAGTTCCTCCGGCTGCTCCTCATCAACAAATCGATGAAAAGATTAAGCAATGTTCATGATATCCGACAGATTGATGTTGAGGGGTGCATGGTATTGGTTGGTGAAATCATGGATGCCCATGTCAACCAACTATGAATGAGATTTGGCAATATAACCGAATTGATCAGTTAATTCCCAAATGGTATTGATGGTGCGTCTGCCATTTGCACATTGCTAAAAAAAATTGGTGTTTTCATCCCCCTCTTTTAGCCAGATTGCTCTGCTTTTTATTCGCCAATCCTCCTCCTGATGTCTGAGAATTTTAGCCCTGTTGTTTTCGAGAGTAATCAGCCGCTCCTTGGCTGACTCCAACCGGAATCCCACATAATCTGAATCAGATCATAGTGAGATCTCCAGGTCAATCCTGCTTAATTCCTCCTTCTTAAGACATCTTTTATTCCGCACCCATTGGATAGTATGCATCTTTATACGTTTTAGATTACTGTAGAAAACTCTGGCCGACTCCATATCCGAGAAGAGATTGCAGTGCTGCCAGTGCATGTTGACAAGATCATGATATTCAGGGTCCTGAAGCCATCTAGGGTTGAATTTAAAGGGGGACTTAGGTTTGGTATCCTCAGTAAGGAATTCAAAATAAACAGGTGAGTGATCCGAAGACCCCCCAGTACCCACCCACTATCTGGTCCGAGCCAAATGTTGATGGAATCTCTGTTTAATAAGGAACCTGTCTAGGCGCCAGGCCAGTGCGGCCTCCCCAGTACATCTATTCCGCCAAGTGGGTTGTTTCTTTGACATATTTATATCAATGAAGTCTGCCTGTTCCAGGAGTGAGGTGAAGAAATCAGAGAGTGGACCAGGGACAGTATGAGGCCCCCAAGATTCAGAGATTCCAATCGAAAAATTTAAATCACCTCCCAAGATAATCTGATCATTTTGAAGGTGTGGGCAATTTACAAAGTTTGGCAGAAAACCTCTCTTTGAGCACATGGTCCATAAACATTAATCAGCGAGAATGGTTGTGCAATTGCACCAGTAATAACCTGCATGCCAATGACCCCTTTGCGCCCCCAACAATTTATCATTCGGAGAGTTCTATTGTTAATGCCCAATGCGCTTCCCCCATATCTGTTGCGCGCATCATTTGCCACAAAAGTCCAGTCAGGTAGTAGGGAACTAAGAATCCAGGATATAACAACGCCATCCCCCAGAGTCTCTTGGAGGAAAATTACATCAATGGGGACCGAATGTAGTAGTTGTCTGAGAGCCAATTTCTTATTGGGGTTGGCCAGGGCCCTACAATTGAAAGAGAGACAGATCATTAATTAGACCCCTCTTTGGATTTCCTTGCTCTAAGAACCCAAAATAGTGACGATTGTGTACCCGCTTCAACCTCCAAAGTTTCTCTTCTGATAGCCTTGGATAGAGCAGAGGGTCTACCCCGAGATTTAGATGGATTGAGCCCAAGACCCGCGCCAATCCCAAATTCAGTCACCTTGGGTAGCAACGAGGATCGGAGGAAATAGGGGTGGCCAAAGGAAGAGGATGCATTGGACAAGTGGGAGGAGAGGCCCGAAATCTCCGTGGAAGTATGGGGGACAGAGGGAGGAATGGACGGAGGGGTCAAAGCAACAGAACAACAGACGGATGGTAACGGACCATTAACTTGATGCGCAATATCAAGTAAAGAAGGATAAATAGAGAAAACAGGTAAAGATGAAGAAAGACAAGAGGTGGATGAGGTCAGAAAGTTACCCGAAATCGAAGTCGAGATTCGAAGGGATGCGCTGGGCGGCATCTGATGGGTGTGCGCTTGAGTTGTCTGCCAGTGTGGAAGCACTGCATTACGCTGAGAAGCGGACTCCTGTTGACCCTCTGATTCTGATAAAATGGTGACAGCGTCAGTTTGCGTAGCCATGTGTGTCACCGATTTATGGGTATTGCATGCAGCCCCCAAGAGAGGCCATTCCTTATACAAGTGCCCAACAGCGTGACATCACCTGCAACGAAATGGGATGCCCTCGTAATCTAACATTTGCTGCCAAACCATCCCTTCAAAAAACATGTTGTAGTTGTCATGTAATCCACCCTGGGTGTCCAAGAAAACAAGAATACGGGCCACAGAGTAGATGCCCGTCTCAAGGAAGGATCTGTCATGGTCAAGGTAGAGACCGAAGTCTTCACCAATACTGCGTAGGGCAACATCATTCCAGAACTGCATAGGAAGACCAGGGAGGCGAATCCAAATCGGACAAGCACCGGAGTTCTCCTTGTGGGGTCAAAAAGGGGAGACCACCTTTTAAGTAATACCGGATGCGTCTCGATATGCCAGTATTTAGTAAGGACCCAATCAACCAAAGCAGGTTGGGAAAAAGAGAGAGCAAACCATCCCCTGTTTATCAAACGAACCTCCGAAAGTTGCTCCAGAATGTCGCCCCAAATCTTAGTCGTCCAAATCCTGAGCCGCGCTGTGGTATAATTTCTATCTTTGACCTTACCAACAAGCATTGTAGCAGCCGTCTGATTTAAATCCGCCATGCCCCTATCCTTGCCAAAGTTTGAGCTACGATTGTGTCTGTTTTTGGTCGACTTCGATTTCTTTGCTCTTGCTCCAAGTTCATGGACTACATCAGATGCCTCGTCAAGAAGCCCAAGTCCATCGGAGTCGGATTCGGGCCAGGAGTCATCCGGCAGAGCATAAAATGGAATGTTCACGAAGCATCCAGAAGTAGCATTCACATCCCCGGAGGAAGAAGGCAGAAGAGTAGTCGGCTCGCCTGAAATGCAGAGGCTTGATAAAGTGAGCGTGTCCACCTCGTTGAGTGTAGATAGCTCCGGTGTACATGGGTCCTACTCGGTCATTGAATATGCGGATATTCCGAAGTGATCTGAGCCTGAAATTCCCAAAGTTTAATGACCAAAAGCGACGAAATAGTGAAACCTGGTGAGCCCACCTCACGCAGCAGTGGCTCCAAGCAACCCACATAACTGACCGGCATCGAAGGTTCGAGTCGGTGGGTATCCGCAACTGGCTTCATGTCCACCATGTCGTCCACCTCAGCAGATGACCTCTGGTCCCAGATATCCACGCCTTCTAAGGGGTCGGCAGAGTAGTCCAGCTCCTCATCATATTTGTCCATGACCCAAGATAATAATATCGCCTCAGTACAATGAATCTCGTAGCTCAGACAACGCCAGAGACTGCCACCAATCCCTACAAGGTAGCAGAGTCTTGACAGCGAAGGCGCAAATGGAGGCCTCAGAGAAAGCAATGGACTCGGGCAAGACAAATGGATATGCCGCGACAAAGCTGCCAGGGTAAGTGACTGTGGGACCAAGTCACCGTGAGAGGTAGTGACAGTCAACAGAAACCTTGAAGGCCGCAAATAAGAAGAGCAACCTGCCAGTGAATCCGCCCAGACACAATGCAACACACAAAACCCGAGCCTCCAGCACATAGATCGCCACGAAAAACGGAGTAGTGTTGCCAAACGATACTGTGAAGAACCAATGGTAAAGGGGTATGTCCAGGGGAGCTGTTGATAGAGTATCAACACGCATCAATCCGCACAAAGTCGATAGTCATGGAACCAAAGGCCCAAAGCCCCTGCACGAAATCCTAGTGCCGCCATAGCTAGGGTTTCATCAGAGCCTCAAACCCCTAGTACACCTCCTCCCATATTTATATATATTAAATTCAAATATTAATTATTATTATTATTTGTTATTTTTATTGAAAAAGAAATTATAATTTAGTTAATTTTTGTGGTTTTTAATCTTCATAATACTAACCATTTAATATATATGATTGTGTTAATTTTATAAATAAACAAAAATGATAATCATCTAACTAAACAAGATCTAGTAATAATTGTTCCACTGTAATTATCCATTGCAATATGATGAACTAAAAGTCTAAAACTAATTACACCAATGAACTCAACTTCTATTATGGAAATTTAAAGTCAAATAATCACATATTATTGTTTTTTTCTCATTTCATACAACTTATATTTTAAAACAACTCCAATTTAAACAAGAAATTATCTACCTCAAAATTTTGAAAATGTAACTCCCAACACATTAAATTTACACCATAAATCACATTTACACAAGTACTAAGAACATGGTGTATCAGTAAAATAAAAATGTAACTCTCAACACATTAAATTTACACCATAAATCATATTTACACAATTACTAAGAACATGGCGTATCAGTAAAATAATTGTTAATATTGGGAGAAGTACAAAGTTCAAATTTATTTTTTCCATATCATAGTTTGCTAATATAGTGTTGATTTTATAACTTTCCAAACTAAATTAACCCAATCAATTAAAGTTAAACCACCCATCTAAAGTATATTGTTAATGAAAAGTCATAAATTGCAATTTAAATCTAATGGAATCCTTCAAACTTACTTAACTGTGACCAATAGGTTAGCTATCCTCAATCCAAATATTCCAAGAAAAATGAAAAATACTACACTTTTTTTAAAATAAAAATTCCAAAAATCAATAAAAATAAATCTTACTGAACAAGAAAGGGAAAAAAAATAAAGGTTACATGGTCAACTTGGATGGCTTTGAATTGAGAAAGAAAACAAAACAATAACCTTGATTATTAATGAAGCTTAGTTCAATAGAAAAAAATTAAAGCTTATATTGTCAACCTTTGACAGCTTTGAATCAAAACATTTCTTAAAAAAAAAACAATTCCAAAAATCAATAAAAAACAAATCTTATTAAGCAACAAAAAAAATTAATAAAGCTAAGTGAACTTGGACGGCTTTGAATTGTAAACGAAAACAACGCAGTAACGTTGGTTATTAATCAGGCTTAGGTGAAGAAAAAAAAATTAAAGCTTATAAAGTCAACCTTGGACAGCTTTGAATTGAGAATTAAAAAACAACAACAACAAAGCATTAACCTTGATTATTACTCAGGCTTAGCTAGAGCCTTGGTAGAAAGAACCTAGCTCTCTCCCATATAAAATTGAAGAAGTATTCCACATCCCATATTAGAACAAGGATTATTTGCCAAAGATGTGTATTTTGGGAGATGTTTGGACTCAATTACTTTAACATGTCCTTGAGGGACAGCACTGCATGATACAGATTTCCTTCAGTTTAAATGAAACCAATTAGTAACCTTGATTATGAATCAAGCTTAAGTAAACCCTTGGTAGAAAGCGTATGAACCTTGCTCTCTCTCATATAAAATTGAAGAAGTATACCACATCCCATACTAGAATAAGCATTGTTTTCCAAATATGTGTGTTTGTTAAATATTGTAAGATGTTCTTGAGGGGCAGCACTGCATGATACAGATTTCCTTCGGTTTAAATGAAGCAAGATAGTAACTTTGATTAGTAATCAAGCTTAGGTAAAGCCTTGGAAAAAGGAGTATGAACCTTGTTCTCGCCCATATAAAATTGAAGTATTCCACTTCCCATATTAGAATAAGGACTGTTTGCGAAATATATGTGTTTTTTGGGAGATGTTTGAAGTTAATTACTGTAACATCTCCTTAAGGGGCAGCACGGCATGCTTCCACCAAAATTCATCCTGGATCAACATTTAGCATCATCTCTTTGTTATAACATGTCAGACAAGTGAAACAGACCCTGAAGGAATGGAACTATAGAAAACAAAATATCCCTTCTTCAATCTCACCAATGAACTCCATTGGCAATGTTACCCACCAAAATAAGTAACCCTATAGAAGAAAACTCTCCTATTCTTGACAGCCTGCTGATCAGCCATGCATCTAGCAGCCCTTGACAGCCACCACTAGTTGATGATATGCCATGTATCTCTGCCACTCACATCATCCATTTGCTTCTCACCCATCTGGCATGAGCACATGGACAAAGATGGGTTTCCTCTCAAAAGGTACTTTGATCATTTTGCAATCGGGTGCTTATGCTTGTTTGTCTTTGGGCATTTGGTATGGATTATGGGGTGATCTGGAAGAAGGATGGGCTTTGACAATGATATTGTTCTCTCACCTAAAATGGGGGGTCAATCTTTGATCATAGTCCAATGGCCCAATGAGTGTAGGAGGGACACTACTTGGGAAGCCCTTATTGAGATAGCATAGTTCCATCTTCCCATATGCTATACTTAACACTCTCCATCTTCCATTAGAAGCCCTTATTTCACCTCCATTCTTCCGGTTCAACTTGTCAATGGTTCTTTGGGATTTGGCGCTCATAGGTCCACATACCTAGGTAAGGCCCAGAAACTTTGCCCCAGTAGGTTGATGCATCTAAAAGAAATGGAAAAAGCATATCATGGCCACAACAAAATTAAAAGAGAGAATATCAAAATGCAAAAGATGGTCAGGGAAATAAGAATTAGCACGTGGGCAAAAGCCTAGCATGAGCTCTACCTCACTCATATGGCCATCACCCGGTTCCTGGGCTCATGTTGCTCCATTACATCAAAAGAAGGATCTCTTGCATGTCCCAAACCTGATGAGCAATGAAATGACTCATCATTGAGGGTAATACAACTGCCACATCATTCAAAGCAACCTCTAACCCTTCAGCTATGAGCAACAATACAAAGAAAAATAATAATAAAAAAGTAACAGGCGCATAAGAGGGGTGGAAAAACAAAGGCCAAGTTGGTAACTCATGCATCCACGAATGCTCCCTCCTCACCTCTATACACTCAGGATGTGGATACCCTCATCAGCAGGACCCTTTGACCATGGCAATTTGGCCATGAAGTTTTGTCCCCACCGTTACCATCATTATTATTAACTAACACCTATCAATTGAAGGGTAGACTAAGGAAATTTTACATCCCCTTAGGGGGTGGAAATACCTAATAGGGTTGTCCTTTAGCTACTCCTACCTAGGGAGAAAACACCATTGCGAGTTCAAGGCCCTGATTTTGGAAGGGGATCTTTATTTGAAGTATAAAATAGCCCATGACATTCAAGCTTGTTTCACTTAGATGAAATAATGATCTTTGCCCCTAATGAATGGTTGCTTTCACTAGAATTTGTATTATGATTGTAAGGTGGTTTAGTAGCCCATGTCTTGCACACCTTCTCCATAAGTACCCAAGCCATTAGAGAATCATACTTAGTTTTAAAAACCGACCGGTTTGAACCGGTAACTGGCCAAACCGGCCGATTACTAGCTAACCTCCTACGCGAACCCACAAACGGCCGCAGTTAAGCTTTAGGGCTGATTTGGAGCCAAGGGGAGGGTTGTTTCCCTCCAAAAACACCCTCCCCAATCTTTTATAAGGAGGAGCAGCCTCTCCTTTGTCTCACACCAACTCATTTGCTGTTTGTGAGTTTGATTGAGAGCTTGGAGAGTGTTGAGTGTTTGCCGAAGCAGTGATCTTGGAGGCTTGGAGTTGGAGTTGGAGTTATCTTGGAGATAGTTTGGAGCTGTCAATAGCGTTGGCATCTTCAAGAGGACGCTAAGGAGGCTAGTTTGCATTGCCAGGTAAGAATTTTCACTTGAAAAATCCTTCATTTCATTGTTGTTCATGTATTTATTTTCTCATGTGTTTAGCTATTTTATTGCTCTAAAATCTCTAGTCCTATGCTATCAAATTCTGTATGTTTGAATGTGCATTTTTTTTCGTAAATTTAGCCTTACTTGTCCATTTATCTTAGCTGCAATTTTTTTTAAATGGCAGATTTATTTCCAAATTTCAATTATTTCAAGTCAAGATGGCTCCAAAAGCCAAGGACAGTGCATGGGTCCATTGTGATGTGATTGATGGAAAGATGGTATGCAAACTTTGTCGAAAATGTATTGGAGGTGGGGGTATTCTTAGATTGAAACATCACTTGGCTGGGATAAGAGGCAATGTAACGACATGTGATGCACCTAATGCAGTGTTAGGTCCGATTAGGGCAGAATACCTTGCCAAGCTTGAAAAGTTTGAGGAGACTAAGGCTAGGGAGAAGGCCATCCAAGATGAAATTGCAAGGAAGAGGGAAATAGTAGAAATGATGAGAGAGAGTGGGTATGAAAATGAGGAGTATGATATTCAAGACTCCTCTTCTATCCCTTCCACCAATAACCACTTTCAGTATGTTCCTCCTGTTGGCAAAAGATCAAACCCAACAAAGAGACCCAACCTCATGAGTTATTTCTCGTCCAATGCTAATCCCACAACCACTGCCAGTGCCTCCATGTCCCAGCCAACTCCAAGTCATCAACCCACTTTGGATCAACATTGGGAAAAACAATGCAAAGAAGCTTCTCATCAGTACATTGCTAGATGGTGGTATGATTCAGATATCCCATTTAATGTTGCTAACTCACCTTATTACCAAGCTATGTGGGACTCTGTTTTTGTTGCAGGAAAGGGCTTCAAAGGCCCTACTGCACATGAGTTAAGGGGAGCTCTTTTGCAACAAGAGATTTCTAGTATTGATGAGTATTTGGCTGAATATAAAGAGTCATGGCTCAAAATAGTTTGTTCCATCATGTCAGATGGATGGACTGATGGAAAGAACCACACTATCATTAACTTCCTTGTTGCTTGCCCTCGAGGAACAATGTTTTTGAGATCAGTTGATGCATCTGATAAGGTGAAGGATGCAGCCCTTCTATTTGAGCTTTTGGATGAGATTATTCAGGAAGTGGGAGAGAAAAACGTTGTTCAGGTCATCACAGATAATGCCTCAAACTATGTTCTTGCTGGAAAGATGCTTGAGTCCAAGTATAGTACCATATTTTGGACTCCATGTGCTGCACATTGCATAAACCTCATGCTTGAGGACATAAGCAAACTGGAATGGGTAAAAAGCACTGTAGAGCATGGCAAGTGCATTACAAAATACATTTACAACCACTCATGGGTATTGAGCCTAATGAGGAAAAACATAGGGGGCAAAGAGCTTGTTAGGCCTGCCATTACAAGATTTGTAACTCACTTCCTCACATTGCAATGTCTCAATTCTCAACAGAAAAACCTGCAGAAAATGTTTTCTTCTGATGATTGGACTGAATCCCGGTGGGCTCGTAGACAAGATGGAAAAGACACCAAAAAGAAAGTCTTTGACAGTTATTTTTGGAAAAGGTCTTCAGAGCTGGTAAAAATTACTGAGCCCCTTGTTAAGGTGCTAAGGATGGTGGATGGGGAAAGGAATGGGATACATTTATGAGGCTATGGATCAGGCCAAGGAGCAGATACGGGCAGCTTACAGGGACAGGTTAGCTAAATATGGCCGGATATGGGAGATCATTGATAACAGATGGAACAATCAACTCCATCGTCCTATACATGCAACTGGGTATTTTTTGAACCCAAAGTATCATTATAGAGCTCGGCTAGGAGATCAGCAGGATGGGGAGGTCAGATCTGGATTGATTGATTGCTTGGAGCGCATGATCCCTAACCGTGCAGACCTTCTGGAAACACATAAACAACTTACTCTTTTCAGTATGGCAGCTAGTACCTTTGGAAAGAACTTGGCAAAAATGGCAAGAGATGTGGATCAACCAGGTAAGAAATTCCAATTTGTTTTTCTTTTCATGTTAAATTGTTTGTAAATAAGTAATGAAATGAACTATGTTACTAATGAATGTCTTTTTATTTGCAGCACATTGGTGGGAGTCATTTGGCGGCCAATGTCCTCAATTGCAAAGGTTTGCAGTTAGAATCCTCAGCCAAACTTGCAGCGCTTCAGGTTGTGAGCGCAATTGGTCTGTTTTTGAGTGCATACACACAAAGAAGAGAAACCGTTTGGAACAAAAACGGTTAAATGATCTTGTGTTTGTGCAATACAACCTTCGCTTGAGGCGGAACCAACTGATGAGCAAAACACCTAATCTAGATCCCATTGTGTTGGATGATATTGATCCAACATCAAAATGGGTGGAGGAGACTAAAGATCCAGTGTTTGAGGCTGATTTTGATTTTGATGCAGCAGTAGCAGGGGGTGAATTTGAAGCAGATTTGGTGGCACCATCAAACGCAGACCCAGGATTGGTAGCTGCATCAAGCAAAGGCAAACAACCAATGGACGACACTAGTCATGCACCTCGAGCAACTCGCGCTTCCATTAGGTCCACTTCTATTGTTATTGGTGGCAGGGGTACTGAGGTTGCAGATGAGCCTGAGGCTGAGGCATCCTCGGACTCTGATCCAGATGATGTCTATGCAGCGCCAGCAGCCGATGTTGATCCTGTGTCTAGTAGCGGTGATGAATTTGATGATTGATCATCATTCATGTGTAGTTTTGTATTAAGCCAATGGCCTCATAGCTTGTAGCATTGTTTTTGGACTTTATGGGCCATTTGGAGCCTCATTTCTTATGTATTTTTCGATGATATGTATTGCACTCGATGCCATTTTGATATATTCACCTTTGCATGGTATATAAATGAGCAAACTTTGCATATTATGTCTCTATTGGCTTGGAATCATGGTTGCAAATCTTAAAAATAGTTTTTTTTATTAAAAAAATAATTATTTAATGTATTTTTTTTTAAGCCGGTTCATTGAGATCTGACCGCTCCCGGTTAGACCGGTTCCGGTTAGAAACTCGGTTCATTAGGTCCACCAGTCCGATCACCGGTTCCGGTTTTTAAAACTATGATCATACTAGCACAAACATGTGGAGCATTGAGACTCTTGGGCCTCCTAGCAGCAGTAGCATATGACACATGTTCCAGGGCACCTCTTGCACCCAAGATGTTGGATTCCTTTGCACTAGATTTGATGATTCTTCAGGATGACACACCTGATCCCAGCATGCCCCCAGGTCATCCCTAGCACCAATTGATGGATGGCAATTTATTCAGGGCCTAGATGAGGATGGTCTCATCTTCAAAGACTAGGGAGGGCTAGTTGCACCTGGGAAGACCTCAATGTTGGAGCAGAGAAAGCCACTTGGAGCAATTGGAGACACATGAAGACCACTTTGTGGCACCCTAGCTAGATCTTGGGACCACATAGGAGCCATTGAGATGAATTCGAGTGCCAACCCTCAAATCTTGATTTTTACATGCTTCTACATCTTCTTGGGCGCCTCATATCACTTGGGCATGGCATTTGGAGCTCATTCTTAGCATGATATTAGTGCTAGAGAGCTAGCAACTCACACATGTGGGCTAATTTGGGCATTTATTGTTAAAGCTAGTGAGTTGGCTTGTAACCCAAGGTTGTGTTATAATCAAATTTGTTTTCTAGGGGCTTTTAGGCTAATTAACTCTTGTCCTCGTCATATAAATAGAGGAGAGGATCATTCGTTCTTGTTCATTGTCACTTGTGACATAATTTGGCCTCTTGGAAAATTTCAACCCTCTTGTATCTTAGAGAGATGCGACTCTATGGAGAGCTTTGTCTATTGGAGCTATTTTCTTGGCATTGGATAAGTTATATTGGATCGAAAATGGACTATACATGTAGTTTGTCTTATAAGTGAACCTTGTTATTGATAAATTTTTTATCTTATGTCTAATCTATGGAATGCATTGATTATCTAGGGGTTTTCTATTGCACCATTATTACTGAAGATCAAATGTATAGAATATAGATATCATAATTGTATGCATTACTCATGTATGAAATGTGAATGATAATCCCCTTGGTGAATCTTTATAATACCTCTCCCAAGTGACATTGATCCCTCACAAAGATAATAGTTAGGGTTTTGTGCTAGGGCATCAAAATATCCTTACTCCTTTGCAAGATTTAGTCAATCTATTATATGCATAGACTCCATCATCCCAAGGACTAGGCCCTGGCCTTGTCAATTTGGTGATCAAGCATCATTTCATCCATAAAATTGATTCTCTCTCTCTCTCTCTCTCTCTCTCTCTCTCTCTCTCTCTCTTAAATTCGATCCTCTTAAGGATAAGCAGCCAAGCTAGGGCTTGGTGAGAATTGGCCTAGAAGAAGAATTTTGGTTGGTGGAGGGATTCAACATTAGGAGCAGGTTTGGTTACCTCGAAATCAACCTTCCTTAGTGGCTAATGTCTACATTTCAAGCCATAATTCTCTTTCCCTAGGTGAGCTTGCCCTAGGCAAACCTTACTTTTCCTAAGCTTCAACTTGAGGACTTTTTGAAGGTATCTTGTGACAATGGCTTCCTAATATTCATTGTTTGGAAACCTTTTCCTAGCATATTGACCTTATGACATTCCATTTTGCTTACTATTTCTCAAATCCTAGGTCTAGTATGCCCTAATTTGGCCTTTCTCGAGAATGTGAGTTGCCTCTCTTACCTTGATTGAGCCTTGTACTTAAGAAGAGTCGTTCTCTAGAATCCATTTGTCACCTTGAAACTTGAACCTTAAAGCCTAGCATCCCAGCTACAAGACATGCTAGATTTTGAGGCAACAACAAAGAATGCAACTTTAGTAAACAACTTATTCTTTCCTCACTATCACCAATGAACCATGACCCCATTTGCAATGTCCTCTATGACAATAACTTTTGTCAATATCTCTGCGAGTGAAAGAAATCTTTAGAAACAATTTGCACATTTCGAAGTTCTTTAGCGAAGCCTTTAAACACAATGAAAAGGGACATATCTGCCTACAGTTAAATTAGACGATTCAAAACATGGCCCAGAGGTCACCATGACTAGGGCTTTGCATTTACCATAATGAGTGCAAGCTCATTAGGCATGAAAGATTTGCATCATCATGAAATGAAATCCTCAACAAAAGGATATGCCATTGTGATTTCAATAAACTTGTATTTAAAAAGAAAGAGATGAGCACCAAATTGTGAAAATTTCAATGTTGAAATACTACTGCAATGATAGATTTATTTCTCTTACTTATTCTTCCAATAAGTTATTTACAAAATTCTTCTAGTAAATTTTGAAATAAACACTACTGCAGTAATGACCCAAGTAAATGCAGAGAACAGAACAGTAAATAATACAAGCATAAGAATCAATCACATAGACAATTATTTTTGGACAATTGTACCCGAAAAAACCCAATGTGGGAAAACTAGTGCAACAAATGAGAGTTTATATGTTAATCTTCGGCAGTGAAATCCTTACAAGGAAAGTCTGGCAGAAATAACTGGGAAATTTTCTCGAGATACACCTGAGATAATTCTTCTTCAGCCCTCCGAAGAATTTCTGACACCTGAGGGGTTGCCTGGCCCTCCCTGCAGCACTTTGCGTGCCTCTTGCATAGCTCTCTGCCCAGAGCCAGCATAAGCCTATGTCATTGTTGCGTGAGGCACCCGAGGCAATGACATCATGATCAGATTGGGTGGGTTCGCTGACGCAGATTGGGCAGGGAGCCTAGTAGATCGGAAAAGTACCAGTGGGTACTGCTTCAATGTTGGATCAGGAATGACCTCCTGGTGCGACAGGAAACAAAAGTCCGTGGCTTTGAGCTCAGCTGAGGCAGAATATATGGCTACAAGCACTGCCTCGTGCGAGGCCATATGGCTTAGGAAGCTGCTTGTGAAGCTACTCAAGGAAAAGATGGAAGCGACCTACATTCTATCTGATAATCAGAGTTGCATCAACCTCTCTGAAAATCCTGTGTTTCATGATCGGTCAAAGCACATTGACAACGGGTGTCATTTCATCAGAGACTATGTCCAACGGGGAGCTGTACAATTATAGTACACTCCGACAGGAGAATGGGTGGCAGACATCCTCACTAAGCTTCTGGGAAAGACAAAGTTTGTCTACTTCAGGGAGAAGATGGGGATGATCAAGAAACCATTTCAATAGCAGAAATGGAATGATGCAGAATTGAGAGGGAGCTGCAGTACAGATGAGGCAGTGGCAGTGTCATGGGAAGTAGTACGAAAGGCAACAACGCAACAGATGAGGGGCAGCAGCAGCCAAGCATTTGCAATGCAGAGGATGCTTCAGGGTCAGAGTAGTATGCAACAGGCATATTGCTAGAACACTTTCCCCGCTAAGAGAGAGTGTTGATTTTTGTAGCATCGAAAAGTGATCTAAGTCTCAAATTTGGTGAGGGGGCCTAGACATCAGTATTCCAAAGAACCTAGAAGTTGTTTGTGGAAATTTCACTCGGTTCATGTTTTATTAAGATAATTAATTATTTTAATGGAGACCCTAAGTCTAAACTTAGGGAAATTAAATAATTAACGGGTATTAATAAAACAGAGTGTGAATCTTCTAGAGAACGAAGATAAAGTCAAGTTTTAATCTTAGCCATTGCTTAAACTTCTAATCTGTGACGTTGATTCTTCAATGAGAAGATTATAAAAGAAGGCTTGGGGGTCATTTGGGAAAGCAAGCTAGGCAAGCATTCAGTAACCTGAGGGAAGTCGATTATGAAGGAATAGAATTCGATTTCAGAGGGCGATTTGCAAGGGTGAAGGAAGTAGAGAGCATTAGCAGTGTCACAACACGAGGGAAGGAGGAAGCAGGGACGCAGAGATGCAACACTCAAGAGCAGTGCAAAGGTGTATCTCAATCGAAGCTTGATTGTTCCCTGCAAATATCTAAGAACATGCTTGGTTGTTGCCCAATGTACCCTCCTTGGTTCCACCATGAACTGACTGAGGTTGTTGACAGCATAACAAATGTTTGGCTTAATGTTGACCAGATACATCAGGGACCTTATGAGTTGCCTACACAAGGTAGGATCAGTCTCATCATCTTCAGAAGTATCAATTTTCTGCCAGTTGGTGATCATTGGTGTAGCCATGGGTCTACAGTCCTCCATCTTGAACCTCTCCAAGGTTTCCGTAGCATATCTCCCTTGACCAAGGAAGATCTCTCCCTTCTGCTGCCAAACTTCCAAACCCAGAAAATAATGCATCAACCCCAGATCCTTCATGGCGGATTCTGCAGCTAAATTCTCCTTGCAGTCCCTGATGAGTCTAGATGATCCTATCAGGAATAGATCTACATACAGCACCAGTATCAAAGGCTCATCCCCTACTCTCAAATAGTAGAGATTGGGATTTGCGTCACTCTTGACGAATCCCATCTTCTGCAAGTCGCTATCAATTCGACCATACCAAGCTCTAGGGGCTTGCTTAAGTCCATACAAGGCTTTCTTAAGCCTACACACATGAATCTTCTACTCATGCATCTCAAAGCCCTATGGTTGTTCGATATATACTTCTTCTTCTATCACCCCATTCAAGAACGCAGTCTTGACGTCTATCTGGTGAATCTTCCATCCCATCTGTGCAGCAATGGATATCACAGATCTAATAGAAGTATATCTAGCAACTGGGGCAAAGGTCTCTTCATAGTCTATCCCTTCCTTCTGAGCATACCCCTTTTCCACAAACCTGGCTTTAATTTTTTCTACGCTGCCATCTACAGCATATTTGATCTTGTAGATCCATCTCGAACCCACAACTGATCTGTTCTAAGGTCTACGAACCACCTCCCAAACATCATTTGTCATGATGGAACTGTACTCTTCCACCATTGCATCGACCCATACCTGATGTTGAGTTGCCTCCTGAAAACTAGAGGGTTCCCCAACCTAGGCTACCAAGGCATGGTACCTGTCCGGCTGCTTACACTCCTTCTTCCCATTCCTGAGGCCCCAACAAACTCCTCTGCATCCTTCAAAATTTGTCGCAATTCCCTGCTCGTACTAACACTAGTAGTGGGTGGCTCTACCTGCTCCCCCTCCTACAAATCTTCTGGAGATGAATCCCTTGCATCTTTCTGCCTTGGAGAAGCACTCGGGCTAACCTCAGCTGGTCGTAGAGGCTAGACTAGTGGGTCATCTTCAGACTGCGTTGCTGAAGGCATCTCTTGGGATTTTCTAAGAGCTCTTTCCTCCATGAACTTTACATCCTGTCGCACTACAACCTTCCTGCTCCCAGGAATGTAGATTTTGTAAGCCTTAGCATTTTCACTGTATCCCACCAGATACCCCTTTTCAGCATTCCTATCCAACTTATTCCTCTTTTCTTTGAGTACATGGCAGTATGCCACACTACCAAAGATCCTAAAGTGGATTATCTTTGGCTTCCTGCCAGTAAAGACACTTTCTGGAGTGATCTTACCTAATGCATTATGAGGAAACCTGTTTTGAACATATACAGTTGTATTACAAGCTTTAGCCCATAGGAATTTATGCATGTCTTGATCACACAGCATAGCCCTAGCAGCCTCGACAATAGTTCTATTCTTCCTTTCCGCGATTCCATTCTGCTCTAGATTATATGGAGCAGTCCACTCTCTTTTGATGCCTTCCTTTGCGTAGAACTCTGTGATGTCTTTATCTATGTATTCTCCACCATTGTTTGATCGCAGTGTCTTTATCCGCTTTCCTATCAGATTCTCAACTAGAGCCTTAAACTCCCTGAATCGATCAATGACTCTGTCCTTGGGCTTTAGAAAGTAAATCCAAGTCTTCCTGGAGTGGTCATCAATAAAGGTGACGAAATATTCGGCACCACTAAAAGCTTTAGTGGGCATTGGTCCGCAAATGTCCGAGTGTATTAATATCAACACACTCTTAACCCTATTGTTGCTTCTAGGGTACGTTGCCTTGGCATATTTCCCCAATACGCAATCTCGCTTGGTGCTTAGTTCTGGAACACCTATGATGGTCCTCTTGAGAATTCTCAAAGCCCCATGGTGCAAGTGCCCCATTCTCCTGTGCCATATTTCATTCAAATCCTTCCCATCATTGTTGCCTATCAGCACCATTGGGGATTCAAGCTGCAACTTATAGAGTTTATTGCTCCTGACTCCGATTTGTGCCTTATTCTTCCAACTCGGGTGTTTGACGTATACTCTTTTTCCAATGATGTAAACATCATAGCCTTTGTTTTGAAGCTGAGACATGGAGAGTAAGTTCATCCCCAAACCAGGCACATGTTGCAGATTTGTGGCTCGAAGCTTATTACCAGCTTCGGTTTGAAACACTATGGTTCCTCTTCCCACAAGGGTGCATTTTTCCTTATTGCCCATGGTGATTTGAAAGTTCATCTGCTCTTCTCGATAGCTGGAGAAACATTACCATACCCCCGTCATGTGTGCAGAAGCTCCACTGCCAATATCCCAGAAATCTAGAGAAGAAGAGCTTGAAACACAAGCAAATTCTTCTTCCAATCTGGATGCCAGTACAAAGATGTCGTAATCCATCAGTTCTTTCATGCTTTCCCTTCTCTCTAAAGCGCTGCACGAACCCTTCCGAGTTGCTGCAACAACAACGTCTGGTATTTGTTCCTTTGCAGGTTCTCCACTCCTGTTACTCATCTCAAGCTCTGATAACATGTGAAAATTTCAATCCTGAAATACTATTGCAGTGATAGATTTATTTCTCCTACTTATTCTTCCAATAAGTTATTTACAGAATTCTTCCAGTGAATTTTGAAATAAACACTACTGTAGTAATCACCCAAGTAAATGCAAAGAATGAAACAGTAAAGAATACAAGCATAAGAATCAATCACATAGACAGATATTTTTGGACAATTGTCCCTCGAAAAACCCAATGTGGGAAAACCAGTGCAGCAGATGAGGTTATATATTAATCTTCAGAAATGAAATCTTTACAAGGAAATTCTGGCAGAAATTACTGAGAAATTTTCTCGAGATACACCTGAGATAATTCTTCTTCAGTCCTCCGAAGGATTTCTAACACCTAAGGGGTTCCTCAGCCCTCCCTGCATCACTTTGCGTGCCTCTTGCGTAGCTCTCTTCCCATAGCCAGCGTAAGCTTGCGTCACTGTTGCCTGAGGCCTCTACGCTGCTCCTGAGTGTTGCCTCTCTGCTTCCCTGCTTCTTCCCTCGTGCCTTGACACTGTTGATGCCCTTTACTTCCTCTGCCCTTGCAAATCTCCTTCTGAAATCGAATTCTATTCCTTCAAAATCGACTTCTATTCCTTCAAAATCGACTTCCCTCGGGTTACTGAATGCTTGCCCGGCTTACTTTCCAAATGAACCTCAAGCCTTCTTTTATAATCTTCTCATTGAAGAATCAACAGCTCAGATTGGAAGTTTAATCAATGGCTAAGATTAAAACTTGATTTGATCTTCGCTCTCTAGAAGATTCACACTATGTTTTATTAATACCCATTAATTATTTAATTTCCCTAAGTTTAGACTTGGGGTCTCCATTAAAATAATTAATTAGTTTAATAGAACATAAACCAAGTGAAATTTCCACGAACGGTTTCTGGTTTCTTTGGAATACTTGTGTTTTAGCCTCCTCACCAAATTTGAGGCTTAGATCACTTTCCAATGCTGCAAAAATCAACAAAATAACTAGGATGTTACATATCAAGGACAAGTCTTGCCAGCAAGATCATACAAACACTGCTCTTGTCAGCTGTCAAAGTTTAAAATGATAATAAAAATAAACGTATGACAAAAATTCTCACCAGGAAGAACATACAAAGACTCAGTGCTTCTCAGCTGTCACATTATTAAGGCCAATAAAAATATGCCTTTGACCAAAAGTCTTGCATGAAAATAAATCTAGTTATTAAAGTCAACTTATGACATGATGGCATGCAGCTTATCCCGTTGTCAACTACCTTAAATTAAAAAAATATTTATCGAAATTCTAATGTTGTATTTATATTGTGCTTTCGTATTCCTTTTCAAGAGTGCTCAATGGAAATCATTTTGTTTCATCAAATCTAAATCTGTATATCACCTATAGAAGGACGTTCCTGTCATAACCTACTGAATTCCCTTAAAAAGCAAGACACTTGATGCTATCCCACGAGGCATTCACCTGAATGATGATGTTACTGCTTCATCATCTCTCAGCCAATATTTTCTGGTAAAATGCCAAGAGCTTGAAAATATCATTTTGTTATTAGATTCATTCTCAGTCGCTGGGATTCTCTCCATTAACACGAGCACCTAATTTACTTTGCTAAGCTAATGCCTTATGGGATTTGATTCCTTGATCATCATTTTACATAAAAAATCTTGCATGTCATATCTGCCCTTTTATCCTGAAAATAGACAGGTGGTCTGTTTATAGTTGAACCTTGGAGGGTCTACAACCTTTTGATAATTTTATCATGGGCATTAGACATTGATTTGAATTTTAGCATTCAGATCGCATGAACAGACTCTTATCTGTATCTAAGCACTCAACACCATGATTGAGCAGTGAAATTTTCAGTTCAGTGGCCAGCAACTAAATTTAAAAGATGCCATAAGTCACTCTGAACAGTAAGTAGGCTGTCGCACCTTAGAATTAATATTCAACTAAGTGCAAGAATTGCATGTGAATGTGTCGAATTATTTGCAAAAACATGTCTTCAGCAAAACAGCATTCACTTAGATTTGAATCAAAATCAAGGTGCCCTGTTCCTCCTTTCTTCCTCTTCTGCCTTACGCCAAGCAGCCTTCAATCCATGTCAAAATCAAACAGCAACATTTGAATTCAGTAGGAAGCCTAACTACTAAAAACCTAGAATACTTCTAGAAAACTGACAGTTTTTATCCAAGAAACAAGACTAGGAATGCAAAGCTTACTTGCTCCAGCTCAAGTCTAGAGACACGCCGTTTCAGTGCATCTCCGAGGCCCAAGCCTCCCCACACAGCTTGTAACTCTTCGGTTCTAGTGTTCCTTCGCCTTTGCCAAGGATCATTTTCTGCTGCAGCTAAAGCAGCTGCTTGCTGTTTCTCAATCTCAAGCATTGACATCACAACTGGCAGAGAACGGTTGCTTGCGGATGTTTTAATCATATCACTATTACCTTCAGACTCAGAAAAGTGTTTTTCTTCCTTATTCTGGCTGTTCAAAGTACAAGATGATTCTGAAGACTCAGTGCCAGATGCCTGAATCCCTGCATCTGGCTTTGGAGAGAATCCTATCATTTCACTGTTGAACACGTCCTTCCTCTCAATTTTGACCTCCTTGACCTGATTCTGAGGCTGACCCTCAGACCCCTCAGATGAAGTCATAGAATTCAAGTTATTTTCTGTTAGGATCTTGCCGGTGAGACTTGTCGGCTTTACCTCCTTGCTGGTGACACTTTTGAGCTTTACATCCTTGTTCCCTATATTCACAATGTCACTCTTGAAATTTCTTTTGTTTTGCATGGCAGGAGTTTGTTTCTGCAGAATGTCACCCAGACCAGGAATAGTGTGGTCTTCTTTACAAGATCTTACAGATGTCCTCTGTGCTTCAAATTCCTTAGCACTTGCTGCCGCTGCCAACTTCTCTCGTTCCAACCTTGATAATTTTTTAATGAGGACCTTATCCAAGCCCTCGATCGGCTCCTTTTCCCTTGCACTTCCATGCTCACGTAATCTACTTTCTGACATCTTTGATACATGCTCATCAGAGGAAAACAAATTGGATGGAATATTCATTCCATCACAATTGTCAGCAGATATTTCAACAGTCTCGACTAAGGCATTTTCATGGTTTGGAGTACCAATATTAGTTTGTTTTAAACCTGAAGAGACCTTACTTGTCAGTTTTACATCCTTGTTCTCTTCATTAATGATGTCACCCTTGACATATATTGTATTTTTCATTGCAGGAGTTTGCTTCCTCAAAATTTCACCCAGACCTGGTATACTGCAGTCTTCTTTACAAGATCTTCGAGATATCCTCTGTGATTCAAATTCTTTAGCATTTTCTGTAGCTGCCAACTTCTCCTTTTCCAACCTGGATATTTTCTTAACGAGAATCTTATCCAAACCCTCGATCTGCTCCTTCTCCCTTATATTTCCACGCCTCTGGAATCTGCCTTCCGAAATATTTGCTCCATGCTCATCTGAAGAAGATAAATCTGACTTCATATTTGTTCTATTACAATTGTCAGCAGCGGTTTCAACGGTCTCAAGTACAGTATTTTCATGTTTCAGAGCACCAGTACTAGTCTGTTTTATAGCTGAAGAGATCTTATATCTCAGCCTTCCATCCTTGTTCTCTTTATTAACAATCTCCCCTTTGACATTTCTTGTATTTTGCATGGAAGGAGTTTGTTTCCTCAGAATGTCACCAAGCCCAGGCATACTCTGGGCTTCTTTGCAAGATCTTACAGATAACCTCTGTGCTTCAAATTCCTTAGCATTTGCTGCAGCTGACAACTTCTCTTTTTCCAACCTGGATATTTTTCTAACAAGGACTTTATCCAAACCCTCAATCTGCTCCTCCCTTTCTTTTCCATGCCCTTGGAATCTACTTTCAGAAATCCTTGATTCTTGCACATCTGAGGACGATAAATCTGACTGAACATTTGTTTCATCAGAATTGTCAGCAGCTGTTTCAACTGTCTCAACTAGGCTTTTTTCATGTTTTAAAGCACTAGAATCAATCTGTTTTAGACCTGAAGAGATCTTACTTATCAGCTTTGCATCCCTGTTCTCTTTATTAAAAATGTCACTCTTGACATTTCTTGCATTTTGCATGGCAGGAGTTTGTTTCTTCAGAATGTCACCGAGACCAGGCATACCATCGTCTTCTTTACAAGATTTTACAGAGGTTCTCTGTTTTTCATATTCATTAGCATTTGCCGCTGCTGCCAACTTCTCTCTTTCCAACCTTGAAACACGTTTAATGAGGACTTGATCAAGACTTTCAGCTCTCTCCTCCAATTCCCTAGGGTGCTTGTCATGCTCCTTTAATTTAACTGACATTTTGGCTTCTTGTAATTCTTTCTCCAACCTTGACGTGCGCTTCACAAGAACACTCCCTAAATCAGAATTAAAAGCAGCAACCTTTTCTGCCTCCAAGCGTGAAACAGGTTTAACTAATACATCTGCAAGACCACTACCATTGATGTTGGCATTTTCCTCCACATTCTGTTCTTTGAGCAGAGCACTCAAACCACGGGTAGAAACTATTTGTTCCAGGGAAGTAAGTTCCTCGGTGCTTAGGAATTTCATCCTCTCCAGCATTAACTGAACGAGATCTTCAGAAACATCCCGAGGTGATGGAAGTTCTTTTGATATTTTGTTGTTTAATGTTGCCTTAAAGGCTTCAGATTTGATCTTTATGGAATCAGAAGTATCTTCCTCACTGTCCAATTTACAACCAGGATGAGTTTTGGCTTCAGAGGAGCAGGCCCACTTATCTAAACCCTTGGGAATTTCAATGTCATCAGTACATGGTCTACCTGCTGTATCTTGACTCTTGACCCTACATTTGCCCTCATCCTCACTTGCTGCATCTGTGAGTGTGGTATCTGGGAGATCAGCCAACCTGCCAAATGCAACTTTAACAGCGGCTGCAACCTCTTTCTCTACTTCGAATGCAGTTTCAAAAGAGGCAGTGACAATATGATTTGAACCTTCTTCACTGCTAGGGATCTCGCCCTCACAGGAATGCTTAGAACTGCTAGACTTGTTCTTCATAATTACTCCAAGTGCTACTGCCCGGGCTAAAGCTTCGGACGCTTTTTTGTCTGCTTTTTCCAATTCCTCTGAAGCTAATTTGCAAGGAATCCTGCATAAAAACAAGCAAAGAAACCATGAATGGAAGCAGATTTCAAGTATTTATAGATGTGAACTAGCAATTGCAAACAACCAATAATCTAAAAAGAAATTAAGGGCAACCTTGCTGCCTCTAGGATGCGACACCAGGATGCTTCCACCAATTTAGCTTTGCGGGTTTCCATGGCTTCTTTTGCTGCTGCTTGGACTGCACGTTTTTCCCTCTCAACTCTGGGCAAATGAATATTTGAACAAACCAGAGTCTCATCAAGAGATGCCATCATTCCCTCTGCTTCCTGCAAAGATCACAAAATATTCTGCAAATGCCTTGAATACTTCTATTTATGAAAAGGACATGTCAAAAGACAGGAAATAAAAACATACCTGCAACATTTTGATCTTCCGCTCGAGATAAGATTCTGTTTTCTTCCGTGGGAACCAATTTAGAGGAGACCTTTTCCGATAAGGAGTCTTGACGATTCTTGAGCCTACACTTTGACATCCCATGTTTTGGATATCCACAACCTTATTTGTCTTTCCTGTGCTCGACTTACTGATAACATGCTTCCATACGCCTATTGATCTACTTGAATCATAGGCAGTATTACTAGTCACTTGCATAGCAATTGTGAATGGGCACCTATTTTCTTGCAAGGGTTCTGTGTGAATTTGATATAAAATCATATTTTCATTAATGTTGTTCTCCAGGGACTTGATTTCTTCATGCAAAGGTTGATCTGATTTGTCCAGTTGTTTACTAGTGATTTCTAGCTGATTTTTATTGTGATCTTCTTTACTAACAATTACCGGTCCATTATGAGTATTTTCATGAGAGTCTGGTTTCCCCATATCATTTTCCTCGATCTCAATCATTTCATGAGGAAACTCTGTGGTTGGCAATGACTGGAATTGCTGATCTGTATATGATTTGCTGTTTAGAATGCTGATTTTATTGTTGTCATAACATGTGCTAGCCTCCTCAGCCTGATTCCATGTACATAAGTGTTCATCAGTTTGAGAGTTGGGTTTAGAAGAAAAGACAGCTAAAGAGGCCTTCTGAGGAGCATCAAGCTCAGTGGTGCAACTCAAACAAAAATGGAATCTGAATTTCAACCAAGCAGCAATGAACAGTTGCGAAGAAAACCATCAACCGATTTTTTTTTGGTTCAAAATTCAATTAAATACCAAGAATATTAATACAACTGCAACATTGAATTGACAATACGTGAATCTGGCTCAGCGGCTCAGCAGCAGTACGTTTTCAAGAAACAATAGTGATTTTCAACTATGGAATGGTAAGGTTAGATATATCGGGTAATAACACGAGGTTAACAAGAAATTAAGAATCGCATCATAAAATTAGTCCAAGACACAAAAGTTCAGGCAGCTATCACTGTACCCAAATAGGGATTGAGTATCATATAGATTTAAGTGATTTACAATTGAGGTGAGAACCCCTCTCACCTCAAATTATAGTTGTTAGACCTAAATGACCTGGACCTAACCTCAACCACCAATGTTGTCTAGTTAATTACTCATTAAAGATGCAATAAATAACACTAATGACCAATAACTGAGTAAACACCATAAAAATAACAAAGATGATAGCACCCCAAAACCAATAGGAAGGCTCAAGATCGTGATGGCAACATCTTAAGCTCAATTTTCATAACCAGTTTACATTTGAACTCAAACATATCGTACTGGTTGCTGTTGAGAGACTTAAGTTCAAGACCAAATAGAACCTCAACACTTCAAATAACCAACAAATCCCATAACCTCCAAGGAGGGCATTGATAGACACCGGGGAAAAGGGAACAGAGAATTCTCTGCAGACCATAGTACTATTTAACATTACAATAGAAGAATATCACAACAAACAAATATCATCTAAATATGGAAAGACAATAAGAATCACTAATATAGATTAGACTGAATATCTGATGCTAAATATTGTTGAAATATGTAGCTAGGTTCGGTCTTCATAATGACATATGTAATGTTGATTTTACGTATTCAATGTAAAGAGAAAAATAAATTTATTATTATTGTTCTTGAGGCATGGGTTTCATGCTAAAGGAAAATTTATTTTAGGTCAAGCTCCCATTGGGAGCTTCTAGGATTTGTCATTGAGTCTATAAAGTCATAAGAGTCATTGACATGTATGAAGAACCGTTCTTGGGCATGTTACATATTGTAAGAAAATTATGAGTCAAATTAGTGTCAAAAGACCCTCCAAGACCAAGTGAAACATGCAAGCATCAAGTCAGCCTAAGGACATGTCAAGTCGGCCTAATAGGAGGATTAAGGAAGCCTATATATAGGGCGCCCGGACTGATTTGGAGAACACATTCTCACTCACACAAGTTCAATCATAAGGACGAAAAGAAGTGTGAAGAAGAGGAAGATTAAGGAAGGAGAAAAAGTCGAAATTTTGTTTTGGGCTACTTATCTCCACATGTGCGAAGGAATTAAGGCACATATTGCTGCAGGGAAGCCGAGTTGCAAAAGTGAAGTTAGGTCTGTTGATATTTTGTGTATTTGGGGTAGCATCAGTTGTGCTCTAGGTCCCAAATTTTGAGGAAGGACTAGAGTTCACCTGATCTACAAGACCCAGAAATGGATTTGGGAAATTTCATCTGGTTTAGGAGATATTAAATTAATTAATTATTTTAATGTATTTCCCAAGTTAAAACTTAGTAAAATAAAATAATTAAAGTGAATTTAATTAAACATGTGATGAAATTGTCTTAAGTCACACGGATCAAACTTTCTTTTAATCTTAGCCATTGATTAAAGATTTAATCCTGCCTGTTGATTTGTCAACGAGAAAAGTATAATGGAAAAGCTTGGGGTCATTCGTAAGACACACAGAGGCGGAGCACTGAAGCTAAGCTGAGATTCTAAGGCAAGGTTGCTAAGAATTCTCAAGTGTTTCAGTTGCAGAGAGGGGAATTTAGACTAAGGGGATGATCTGATCGCGGGGTCTAGAATACACAAGAAGCAGAGAAGAGATCAGGAAAGGTAGCAGCAGCCACGGCAGCAGCAGCACCAGCCACGGTAGCAGCAGCAGCAGCAAGGACAGCGTGATTTTCAGGAAACCCTTCAGGGGTTACGTAGAGACACTTAGGGGCAGCGTAGTGACTGCGTCACCCAATCTGGGGTAACACAGTCCCTTCCAGTGACAGCGCTGAGCATTTGGAGGCCTTCAGAGGCTAACGCAGTGTCTTTCAGGGGCAGATCTAGGGTTTCCAGGCCTAGATAAATCCCGTTTGAAGGTGTGGATCAATCAGTATTGTTGGTCTTAGACTAGCTAGGTGCTGCAGATCTAGAGTTTTCTCTGTAGCGTTTTCTAGATCTGGAACCCAGAGTTGTGTATTCAGAAATATTCTTAATAATAGAGCCCTCCAGCAGCCAGAGATCGGTTTTCCCAAATTGGGTTTTTCCAGGGACAGTTTGTCCAGAAATAACTGTGTCACTTTGTCTATGTGTGCATGTGCTTATTCTAGATCTGAATTGGTAGAGATCTGTTATGTGTTTTTCTTTGATGTTAACTTGAATTTATTCAGTTGATAAATTGTATTAGTAGGAGAAGCTTAACCGAATTCACAGAAATAGTTTCTGCATAGGAATTAAGATTCAGAAATTTCTACATGGTATCAGAGCAATTGCAAATCTAGAAGGGGCACCAGCTGAAGCATCTGAAAGATCTAGCTACATAAAGCAGCTGGAAAGGCAGCAGAAAAACAGATATGAAGGGACAGGGCAGTTTTCAGGAAGAGATTCACGTAGAGGGAAGGGTGACGCTGTCCAGCACTGTGTCCTAGCAAGCCCACGCAATTACTGCGCAGAGGCAGCTCAGAAACAGAGCTGGTTGGGTCTGAAGCCAGCCAGTGTGATTCAGATCTGAATCTGTCATATCCAGAAAAAGTCTGCAGAAAAGTTGCAGAAATTCAGAAGAGTTGGTGGGGTTAAACTTCTGAAGTCTTCAGATTTTTAACCTTAGACAAGTGACAAAATTTGGGAAGAGATCAGATTCTCGGAGAGTTTCTTGCCAAAGGAAACTTGCAGTTTGGTCAGAGGATCAAAGAAGAAGCTAAATCATAGTTGATTTGGTAGATTTCCAAGGGGGGAAATCAAGTGTCAGAGGGAGCAGAGGGTTCCCAGTTCGAAAAGGACCCTAGATCCAAGATCTCTAGCATAGAGAAGAGGAGCTCCGACACATTCTGAGCAGATGGCTCCTCATGGACTGCGTGATTAGAAAAGGCTAGAGGGCCTCTCAAACTTTTCGATGTGGAAAGCTAGGATCCTGATTGTCCTAGAGGCATGTGGTCTAAGAGATCATGTAGAGCAGACCCTGGCCACGCCGACAGATGCGGATCTCCTACGGAAGCATAGAGAAGATGTTGGGCATGCCAATCGACTGATAATGGACAGTATCAAGGATCATATTGTGTCACACATAACTGAGAAGAGGACAGCTAATGAGATGTGGAAGGCCTTGACTTCCCTATGTGAGGGAAAATCAGTCCAAAGAAAGATGTTGTTGGAGGCCCAAATGAGGTCATTCATGATGACCAAGGAAGAAGACATCAAGCATTTCCTCTTCAGATTGTTGTCAATTAGGGATCAGCTGACTGCAACGGGTGCAACTGTAGATGATGCAGTGATAGTTAGGATTGCCCTCAATGCAATCACAGATGAGTGGAAAACCTTTGTCCAAAGTACCTTGGGAAGAACAGACCTCCCAGATTGGGACAGCTTGTGGTCGATCCTGCGGCAAGAAGAACTACGAAGCTTCACCAAGAAGGAGCAGAGCCTTGCGTTGAGCAATGTTAAGAAGGAAGAGGAGGAAGATGTAGCCTTGGCATCAAAGAAGCAGCCGAAGAAGAAGAAGGATCTTTCAAAGATCAAGTGCTTCCAGTGTGGCGAAATGGAACATTTTGCCAGCCATTGTCCAGAAAAGAAGAAGGACACGGAAGCATCTTCTTCCAAAGCAGCAGTGGCAGATGATGGGTCAGGTGATGATGTAGCCATGAGCACTCATGAACCACGGTGGTGGGGTGACATGGACATGTAGAGGAGATACATGGAAGTGAGGCGGGATCCTTGAGCAACTCATCTCTTGGGTCACAAGCGAGCTACGGCAGCCTTAAGACAGTAATGGGACAAGTGGAGCAGTGGGTGCATAGATCACAGATGAGGCATAAGTAGAGGCAGATCTGGAGGCTGGGAGGAGCAGCGCAAAGCATAGCAGCAACAACATAGAAGCAGTAGCAGCACAGAGGCTTATGTGATTTCAGCAGCGCAATGCAGAGGTGTAGCAGCACAGAGAGCTTCAAAGAGACAGCGCAGTGCAACAGCAGTGTGATAGATTTCAGCACAAGGAGCTTATGTGACTTCAGTAGTGCAGAGGAAGTCTGATTACACAGGCAGAGTTGTAGTTGCGCATCGTTCTTTAGATGCTAGCACAGATCTGTAGCCTATGAAGCTTCAGTGATGAAGATGCAGCCCATCTGACTTGTCTGTCAAAGATTGGGCAGGAGACTCAGTTGTTTCTCTCAACAACTGAAGTTGCAGTGCAGCAGATCAGCAGTGGCAGTGCTATGAGCAACAAAGATGCAGCATATTGAAAGGGAATTGCAGTACAGTGGTTGCAGTGGCAGTGGCAGAGTCATGGGCAGCAGTATAGAATGGCAGCAGCAGTGCAGAGTTGAGTGGCAGGAGACCAAGCTTCAGCAGCACATAACCAGTGCCCAAAATCATGTAGTGCATAAGTGTGATGTATTACTAGAGCACACCCTTGATGCTAAGAGGGAGTGTTGAGATTTTGTGTATTTGGGGTAGCGTCAGTTGTGCTCTAGGTCCCAAATTTTGAGGAAGGACTACAGTTCACCTGATCTACAAGACCTAGAAATGGATTTGGGAAATTTCATCTAGTTTAGGAGATATTAAATTAATTAATTATTTTAATGTATTTTCCAAGTTAAAACTTAGGAAATTAAAATAATTAAAGTGAATTTAATTAAACATGTGATGAAATTGTCTTAAGTCACACGAATCAAGCTTTCTTTTAATCTTAGCCATTGATTAAAGATTTAATCCTGGTCGTTGATTTGTCAACGAGAAAAGTATAAAGGAAATGCTTGGGGTCATTCGTAAGACACACAGAGACAGAGCATTGAAGCTAAGCTGAGATTCTAAGGCGGGGTTGCAAAGAATTCTCAAGTGTTTCAGTTGTAGAGAGTGGAATTTAGACCAAAGGGATGATATGATCCCGGGGTCTAGAATACACAAGAAGCAGAGAAGAGATCAGGAAAGGCAGCAGCAGCAGCAAGGACAGCGTGATTTTCAGGAAACCCTTCAGGGGTTACACAGAGACACTTAGGGGCAGCTTAGTGACCGCGTCACACAATCTGGGGTAACGCAGTCCCTTCCAGTGACAACGCTGAGCATTTGGAGGCCTTCAGAGACTAACGCAGTGTCTTTCAGGCGCAGATCTGGGGTTTCTAGGCCTAGATCTGGCTGAGTTCTGTAAATCCCGTTTGAGGGTGTGGATCAGTCAATATTGTTGGTCTTAGATCAGCCAGGTGTTGCAGATCTAGAGTTTTCTCTGTGGGGTTTTCCAAATCTGGAACCCAGAGTTGTGTATTTAGAAATATTCTTAATAATAGAGCCTTCCAGCAACAAGAGACCGGTTTTCCCACATTGGGTTTTTCCAGGGACAGTTTGTCCAGCAATAACTATCACTTTGTCTATGTGTGCATGTGCTTATTCTAGATCTGAATTGGTAGACATCTGTTATGTGTTTTTCTTTGATGTTAACTAGACTTTATTCAATTGATAACTTGTATTAGTAGGAGAAGCTTAACCGGATTAACAGAAATAATTTCTGCATAAGAATTAAGATTTAGAAAGTTCTACATGGTATAAGAGCAATTGCAGATCTAGAAGGGTCACCAGCTGAAGCATCTGAAGGATCTAGCTGCAGAAAGCAGCTGGAAAGGCAACATAAACGCAGATCTGAAGGGACAGGGCAGTTTTCAGGAGGAGATTCACGCAGACTCCAAAGGGAAGGGTGACGTTGTCCAACGCTGTGTCCTAGCAAGCCCACGCAATTACTGCGCAGAGGCAGCTCAGAAACAGTGTTGGTTGGGTTTAAAGCCAGCCAGTGTGATTCTGATCTAAATCTGACAGATCTAGAAAAAGTCTGCAGAAAAGTTGCAGAAATTCAGAAGAGTTGGTGGGGTTAAACTTATGAAGTTTTCAGATTTTTAACCCTAGCACAAGTGACAAAGTTTGGGAAGAGATCAGCTTCTCAGAGATTTTTTTGTCAAAGGAAACTTGTTGTTTGATCAGAGGATCAAAGAAGAAGCTGAATCATAGTTGATTTGGTAGATTTCCAAGGTGGGAAATCAAGTGTCAGAGAGAGCAGAGGGTTCCCAGTTCGAAAAGGACCCTAGATCCAAGATCTCTAGCACAGAGAAGAGGAGCTCCGACACATTCTGAGCAGATGGCTCCTCATGGACTGCGTGATCAGGATAGCCTAGAGGGCCTCTCAAACTTTTCGGTATGGAAAGCTAGGATCCTGATTGTCCTAGAGGCATATGGTCTAAGAGATCATGCAGAGCAGACCCTGGCCACGCCGACAGATGCGGATCTCCTACGGAAGCATAGAGAAGCTGTTGGGCATGCCAAGCAGCTGATAATGGACAGTATCAAGGATCATATTGTGCCACAAATAGCTGAGAAGAGGACAACTAATGATATGTGGAAGGCCTTGACTTCCCTATATGAGGGAATATCAATCCAAAGAAAGATGTTGTTGGAGGCCCAAATGAAGTCATTCATGATGACCAAGGGAGAAGACATTGAGCATTTCCTCTTCAGATTGCAGTCAATCAGGGATCAGCGGACTGCAACGGGTGCAACTGTAGATGATGCAATGATAGTCAGGATTGCCCTTAATGCAGTCACGGATGGGTGGGAAACCTTTGTCCAAAGTATCTTGGGCAAAATAGACCTTCCAGATTGGGACAGTTTGTGGTCAATCCTGCAGCAAGAAGAACAACGAAGGTTCACCAAGAAGCATCATAGCCCTGCGTTTAGCAAGGTTAAGAAGGAAGAGGAGTAAGATATAGCCTTGGCATCAAAGAAGCAGTCGAAGAAGAAGAAGGATCTTTCAAAGATCAAGTGCTTCCAGTGTGGCGAAATGGAACATTTTGGCAGCCATTGTCCAGAAAAGAAGAAGGACAAGGAAGCATCTTCTTCCAAAGCAGCAGTGGAAGATGATGGGTCAGGAGATGATGTAGCAATGAGCACTCATGAACAACGATGGTCGGTGACATGGACATGTAGAGGAGATACATGGAAGTGAGGCGGGATCCTTGAGCAGCTCATCTCTTGGATCACAAGCGAGCTACGGCAGCCTTAAGACAGTAGTGGGACAAGTGGAGCAATGGGTGCATAGATCACAGATGAGGCATAAGCAGAGGCAGATTTGGAGGCTGGGAGGAGCAGCGCAGAGCATAGCAGCAACAGCGTAGAACCAGTAGCAACGTAGAGGCTGATGTGACTTCCGCAACGCAGTGCAGCGTTGTAGCAGCGCAGAGAGCTTCAGAGGGACAGCGCAGTGCAGTGCAGTAGCAGCGTGATAGATTTCAGCACAAGGAGCTGATGTGACTTAAATAGTGCAGAGGGAGTCTGATTACGCAGGCAGAGCTGTAGATGTGCATCATTCTTTCGATGCCAGCACAAATCTGTAGCCTATGGAGCTTCAGTGATGAGGATGTAGCCCATCTGACTTGTCTGACAAAGATTGGGTAGGAGATTCAGTTGTTTCTCTCAACAACTGAAGTTGCACTGCAGCAGATCAACAATGGCAGTGCTATGAGCAGCACAGATGCAGCATATTGAAAGGGAGTTGCAGTGGCAGTGGTAGAGTCATGGGCAGTAGTACAGAATGGCAGCAGCAGTGCAGAGTTAAGTGGCAGGAGGCCAACCTTCAGCAGCACAGGACCAGTGCCCAAAATCATGTAATGCATAAGTGTGATGAATTACTAGAGCACACCCTTGATGCTAAGAGGGAGTGTTGAGATTTCGTGTATTTGGGGTAGCATCAGTTGTGCTCTAGGTCCCAAAATTTGAGGAAGGACTAGAGTTCACCTGATCTACAAGACCCAGAAATGGATTTGGGAAATTTCATCTAGTTTAGGAGATATTAAATTAATTAATTATTTTAATGTATTTCCTAAGTTAAAACTTAGGAAAATAAAATAATTAAAGTGAATTAAATTAAACATGTGATGAAATTGTCTTAAGTCACACGGATCAAGCTTTCTTTTAATCTTAGCCATTGATTAAAGATTTAATCTTGGTCATTGATTTGTCAATGAGAAAAGTATAAAGGAAAGGCTTGGGGTCATTTGTAAGACACACAGAGGCAGAGCACTGAAGCTAAGTTGAGATGCTAAGGCGCGGTTGCTAAGAATTCTCAAGTGTTTCGGTTGCAGAGTGGGAATTTAGACCGAGGGGATGATCTGATCCCGAGGTCTAGAATACACCAGAAGCAGAAAAGAGATCAGGAAAGGCAGCAGCAGGCGGCAACAGCAGCAGCAGCAGACGACAGCAGCAAGGACAACGTGATTTTAAGGAAACCCTTTAAGGGTTACGCAGAGACCCTTAGGGGCAGCATAGTGACTGCGTCACCCAATCTGGGGTAACGCAGTCCCTTCCAGTGACAGCGTTGAGCATTTGGAGGCCTTTAGAGGCTAACGCAGTGTCTTTCAGGGGCAGATATGGGGTTTCTAGGCCTAGATCTGGCTAAGTTCTATAAATCCCGTTTGAGGATGTGGATCAGTCAGTATTGTTGGTCTTAGATCAGCCAGGTGCTGCAGATCTGGAGTTTTCTCTGTAGAGTTTTCCAGATCTGGAATCCAGAGCTGTGTATTCAGAAATATTCTTAATAATAGAGCCCTCTAGCAGCCAGAGACCGGGTTTCCCACATTGGGTTTTCCAACGACAGTTTGTCCAAAAATAACTGTGTCACTTTGTCTATGTGTGCATGTGCTTATTCTAGATCTGAATTGGTAGAGATCTGTTATGTGCTTTGCTCTTATGTTAACTTGAATTTATTCAGTTGATAACTTGTACTAGTAGGGGAAGCTTAACTGGATTCACAGAAATAATTTCTGCATAAGAATTAAGATTCAGAAATTTCTACAAGGTCACCAAGAAGAGTTGTTCTAGAAGACGAGTTCTCTAAGAAAGAGAATCTACCCAAGCAGTGAAGCGATGTTGTAGTCGAAGTTGCAGTAAAAGTTGCAATCAAAGTTCTAGTAAAAGTTGCAGTTGCAGTTGAAGTTGTAGTCAAAGTTGCAGTCAAAGTTGCAATGGAACTCGTAGTTTCCGGGCAAGTTGAAGTTGCATTTGCAGGATAGGTCGAAGTTGTAGGAAAAGTTGCAGTTGAAGTTGTAGTCCAAGTTGCAGTTTCTAGGCAAGTCGAAGTTGCAGTTGCAGGATAGGTCGAAGTTGCTGGAACGAGAAGCTATTTGCTGAAGAAGCATCGACTTGGTCTTGGAGGGGTTCTTGGTCAAGGGTCTAGATCTTGGAATTCGTCAACTGAAGATTCTATAAGAAGAAGAATTCGTTGGGTTTTCCTCTCAAGCTTGGAAAAGTGTTGGCCCTGGCTGATAGCCTACATCTAGTGACATTTGTCTCTTTATTCTTTTGGTAGCTGTTTGATAAAGAAGAACACGCAATAATAATCAAGTAAAGAAGAACCTAATACTTAAGAAAAATAAAAAGTACTCACAAGCAGTTATCATTGCTAGAGAAATCACCTCTTTTCTCTGCCCTAGATTTCTCAACAAACATGAGGATTCTTATTGGTTAGGACTCAAGGGATAAGATAAGATAATTTTTACTAATGTCCAATGAATGACCACAAGAGTAGGTCAATGGCACTTAAGGATATATCCAGTACGAATACAATAGCATACTCATATTTTTGAAACCAAAAATGGCATGTACTGATTCCCGATGAACAATAGAATGAGCATTCATGTTGATTATGGAAAAACAGTGCCACAGAGACAATGTGCTTATGAATTCCTTTTCCAGACTTTTGAGATTAGTAATTTTCTTTCAGTAATTTCTATAAAACCTTATTAGATTTTATTTAGAAATTTTGTTTGGTTTTACAAGATGAGAAACCAAAAATCTATTGATCATTTCCTTTCAGGAACCTCAGACTCTGTCTTAAATTGGGTTAATCAATCAGATTGATTTTTAAAACAATTAACAGCCATGTCAGTTCTCAAGGAGGGACTTAACGAGGAGTGTCCATGAATTTAAACCTGTTTGAAAGCACCTCAAAGGAGGGAAGGCATTATTTTATACAAAATGCTAGCAGGACCTCTCTTTAGTGGTTTCACAGTAGATATATAGTTTAATGCGTTGTTTTTGGGCAAATTTATCAAAAATCTGAGTTTTTTAAGCGATACATGACTGCTACAGAACTTTAAAGTTTAGAGATAGCATTCAAATGTTCCTACTCTAGGATTGCAAATTGAGGGAGGGAATAAAAGGTAATTTTCAGCATTTTTTTATGTTTGAGTATATTTCTCTGCAATTTTCACTTGTGTCTATGGTCTCTTTACCCTACACCATGTTGGAAACAATGTTATCAAAGTCGAAACGGTAGAGCCCCCAAACCGGGAGGCGGTCAGAACTAGACTGGAACCAGTAAAAAACTGCACCAAACAAACGCTTGGCTAAAAATAAATAAAATATTCAAATCTTAAAGGAAGAAAATATATATATTCATGTGCTTCCATATCGATCCAAACCATTTATACACGTAAGGGTGCATAGAACCAAAATAGCACCAAGTGAAATCCATCTCTGAACCCAAAATACATTAATAAACAAGCTCTAGATCATCTCTAGCACCCAAAAAGATCATGCTACAACAATTACCTACATATCATCAAAAACATTGCCTATATCAGGATCTTTGTCATCAATATCACCCTCAAGAATTAAAATAAGATAGAAAAAGCATAACGTGTCAAGTCAAGATTTTGTTTGAGTGATGGATACATTTTTACTAGGGTTATGATAGAGGAGTTCAACAATCAACACCAATAACATCAACTTACATAAAGGGCTTGGTGCTTCTAATTATATGCTAGTTCCATACCCTCATATATGACAAAATCCAATGGAAACGTTGCAATCTCCCCAATCTTAAAATCCTAAAAACTGTTGAGTCTCCAAGATTTTGAGTGGGATATAAATTTCTACTTTATCCATATGAAATCCAAAAAGTTTGGAACCACTCTTAAACATCCTCAAACAAGTAATGGTAGCATTAAAAACTTAAGTAAAAGGTCACTTTTGATTTAAGAATTTAACATTACCATTATTTGCATAGCAATAACAGGGCCCTCAGCTTTACTATTAAGTTGCCCCACTCAAAAATTATTCTTCAAGGAAAGAAAAAAATTTGTGTTTGAAACGACCTTGGTCACATGGTATGGAACTGATTGGTTCAATACCGAATCGGCCTTTTTCAGTTCCAAGCCTTTAACTGAATCGGTTTAGGGCTCAAACAAGTCAAAACAACCAGTTCCACTTGTCCCGAGCCAATTCAGATAACACTGATTGGAAAACATCTGTTGGTTCTCTGGAAAGAAATACAATACATGGAAGCAATGTATTTTCGCCATTTTTTAATAGAGCTGATTGGTTGTTATTGTCCTAGGTAATGATGCTCAACCACAAGTTGCAAGTAAAGACAAAGACAAGTTTAATGAGCTAGATAGGGAAGCAAGAATGTTACTTAAGTTGACTATGACAGATCAAATGCTTCCCCAAGGTACAGAAAGGGAAAGACTTCAACAATTATTTATAAGCAATTGAAAAAGTTGCATGAGACTTTGGACTAAGCTTGCACGAAATGGGAGCATTTTTTAGTAGCGAAGCATCAAGAGTGTCATTTTCCAAAAATCCTCGAAAGCAAAGTGTCCCCCCACCCCCCCACACACACACACATGCACACACATATCTTATCACATCAAAAGTGATCACCTAGCCACAATTAATAAGGTGGATAGTAATACACCATGTAGTATGGGTTTTTACACATTAAAACCCACTTTCACCTAAAGAAATAGTCTAGGAAACCACTTTTCCTAAGTTATTTCTATTAATTAATTTACCCACATGAGAATAACCCATAAATTCATTAATTTTATGTTATTCTCATATTTTTACCCATTAAAGTGAAAATAATTCAAAATATTTGCACTCAAATTTTTTATTTCCATAGGAATAATTCAATAAATCATTTATTTATTGATTATTCCTTAATCCTCTGAACACTTTCATAAAAATAATTATTTAAAACATTATTTATAAATTATTTCTAACTTGCCCCCGGGGGGCAGTTCAACTGGCGATGGCCATGTCAATGAAGTATTATGTGCGAGGAGGTTTAGTGTTCAAATCCCCCTAATTGACCTTGTGCATGCAAAAACGGGCCTACGTACACGCCTAGAGTTTATAGTGGTAGCCATTGGAATCAACTGAGGGTTGGGGAGTTCCTATAACACTACTTTGGACAAAGCAAGAACTTTCCTCCGAAAGGATATGTTGTTTTCAATCACAATGGATGAGAGTGCATCATTACAAGAGAATTTACTCAAGACCAACGACATCAAAGAATAGTGGTCTACCATTGGTCGAAAGATGTAAGAGGACATGATGGAAATCATATTAAAAAACTTAAAACATGCTTACAACCACTTTACTGAGAACCTGAACATCACCACTACGATTGTTCACTTGAAATTTTATGAGTTATGCAATACACTCTTATAGCAAGACAAATGGAAGAAACAATTTTGTAGTGTTAGTTTTTGTAGCATTGGATGTATTCTAGCCACAAAATTTTGTGGAGAGGCTAGAATACATTAATTCTCCAAAACCCAGAAATCATTTCTAGAAATTCAGCCTAGAAGTGTCTCAATTAGATTATTAACTAATTTTTAAATATTTCTTCAGTCTAAACTTAGGGAATATAGTTAAGTAATCAATATTAATTGAGATAAAGTGCAAATCATCTGAAACTCACACGGATCGACAGGGAATTAATCTGGGCCATCAATAATTTTTTAATGTTGGTCGTTGGTGCTCCAACAGAAGATTATAAGAAGAAATCGATCGGTAAATGGAGAAAAAACCCAGTGCAGATACTCAATTGCCCGGGCAGTTCGATTTTCTCAATAGCAAAAGCTTAGCAGAGAAGATAGAGCCAGAGGGTGAGTAGCAGGTGGAAGAGGAGGGCAGTTTCATTATGAGAGGAAGGTTTCAATTCCTTGGAAGAAGCAAAGGAAGGAAAGTTGAAATTCTCATAGGGTCAGCGTAAGCTCTGCGCAGAGGATGACGTAGGAGGCTCAGCACAAAGGTTAGGGAGGTAATTTCAGTGGCAAAAATTAGCTATGGGGTGAGAGAAAATTCTCACAATAATTTTGATAATATTTTCCTCAGATTTGATTGATTGTCAGCTAGGCATCTGAATTATTGTAATTAGAAGTGTTGTTGAACAATAATAATAAAACCCTCATCTGTTGCACCAGTTTTCCTGCATTGGGTTTTTTTGGGGACATTTGTTCGAAAATAACTGTATTAAAATTCTTGTGTGTGTGTTAGAATTTCTCGGTATCCAGTATTTTATTTTCTGCAATATTTTTATGGTGAAAATTGCAATTGTGATTTTATTCATTGTTTGTCATAGAAAATAAACTGCATAATTAAATTTACAGTTAGAATAATAATTTCCAGTTGTTGCAATAGATGAAAATTTCACATGGTATCAGAGTTTAAATGATGAGTCGGGAAGCTTAGACGAAGAATAAAGAATTCCCTTGATCAGTACAACCAACAGGCCGAAATTCTTGAGGAAACACAGATCATTGATAGGCAAGCCAAGTTGCTCAGGGCAGCAGTTCAATTCCAGTTGTTGGTTAGCAGAAAAGTCGAAGTTGCCTAGATTAGTAATTCCAGCAGTCAGAGGGAGCAACTGCAACTTAGTTTTTCGCTAAGAAAACTCCTTGGTTGGACGTAGAGGGTTTTTAGCAAAAACAACGTCGGGAGGAATGAGGAATAGCACACTATAAATTCTTCAACGTGACCAAGGACAAAATTAACATTCAAGAAGCTTCATATTTGTCTTCCAAGTGTTGAAAAGTGTAACTAGGATCGGTCTTCATATTGACTATGTAATTATGGATTTATTTAAAGTAGAAGACAAAGATAATAAAATGTATTTTGTATTTGTTTCATGGGTTTCATGAGCAAGAGTTTATTATAGGTTAATAGACTTCTTCTTGATGTCTATCTAGGGTTTTGCTTTCTAGGGATAAATGTAATTAAGTGTCATGTATATATGAAGGATCTAGTCTCATGAAATCATCCAAAACCTTGTCCTAGAAGTCGTGGAAGAATGGCTCCAATCCGCCCTCACTCAAACACTAGAAGACAAGCTTAAAAGATGTGTTAAAGTCGGCCTTCATCAGTTGGAGTAATCGGCCTACATGCTAACTGACAGGTCGGCCTAAAGAAAGTGCAATTACATACCCCAGTTCTGCGGATCAATTGTGTACAAGATTTCGAACACCTCTGAGTTTATTGTGGACCTTTAGACACCGTATAACACAGACTTAAGACTGAAGCAGAAGCATATATACTTGATGATATCTCAATGTAATAAAGTGTTGCGGTCTCCAGTACAGAAATGCCACGGTTAACTGAAGCAAAAATGCGCACGACCTGAAGCAGATTGCGGATAGCTTCAGGAGTTACATCTATATGGATTTCAGGAGATATAAATGCGGATTTACTGAAGTTATAAAAGCAGATTTCTGAAGTTGAAGTTTGCGGATTCCTCTGTGTAAAAGTGCAGTAAATATGTGCGGTCTTCTCTGAAGTGGAACAGTGTTAAATTCAATAAGTATTGTGGATCACCATGTTGTATGTGGATTACTATGATAGGGATGAAAGTATGCAAATCACCATTATGAATGTTGATGTCAAGTCTGGAAGAATAGATTCGGGCCATCTCACTAATATGCACCTACTATCTATGACAGAATCAGGTCTGCAATATGAAGGTCTATAGTGGATGCAAAAGTTAAGGGTCATTGCTGGATAAGAAAAGAGAGGAAGGTAAATCTATGATTTACCTTCCCTCTCACAGTTAATAAAAGAAAGGACAATACAGATTGGTGCAAGAAAGAAAGGTCAGCATGGAAGATCAACAAAGAAGAAGTAACAAGGTCTTGGAAGCATCCATAGGTCAAGGGTCTAAGTCTGGGTCATGGTATTTGTCATTTGAAGATCTATAAGAAGAATTTCTCGTGGGTTTTCCTCTCCAAGAGGGAGAATTTTCCCTGGCTCTAGCAGCCTAATTTGTGTGTCTCGTGTATTTTGATAATTGACTTGATGAAAGATTAAATAAGCTAAAGAAGAGAAGACATTAAAACTCAAGTAAGCTCACAAGTAATTATCAAGAAGAGAATTTGAATTAATCTCCAGCCCTCCAAATTCTCAACATGGTATCAGAGCTAAGGTGCTAAAGTCAAAGGGCTATTTGACAAGAAGACACTCAAGGATCAAAATTCAATTTTCTAGAAAGCATCAAAGCAAAAATCAAAGTCTACATTGAAAAGTCAAATCAGCTTACAAGGATATCCTCAAGCCATCTCAAGAAGACTTTCAACCTTATTCAAAGAATCCACTCATCGAGGAGGTAACCTTTGACATCAAAGATTCTTGATATTGAAGACATTGTTGGAAGCACCACCCAACACTATTGAAGACATCTTCATTCTGAAGTAATCCTTGATCATGAAGGATCCAAGATCACCTACTTTGAAATCAATCAATCTAGGAGGGAGTTCTTGCCATCATCTTCATCATTATCAACAAGGAAGCTGATAGAAGAATAAAAGCATCTACTCAAGTAAGTATCTTTATGACTTCATATGAATCTATCAAAATTTCTTCTTTGCAAAGAAAGCAACAAACTGGTTAGGGTTTCAAAATCTCCTGCATGGAAGAAAAGGACAATGAAGTCATGCCAAATATATGAAGGGAGATATAAGAGCCCAAAGGATTCTTACAAAATCCATAAAAGACTCTCTCATATCTGATGTATCAAATCTAGAATCATCAAAAGAAATATATGAGAAATTGGTGGAGCTATTATCTGTGAGTTCTGCAGGAGAAGCAATCTCTCTGAGATCAACTGCAGGAACTGTGAGAAGTAATGTCTGACACTGAGATGTCTACAGTGATGCTCTGCCAGAAGAATGAGGAAACTTCACTTCAGGTTTATGCGAGAAGAAAGAAGCCACACCATTCCACGATTTATGGTCTCTATATAAAATAGAGGAAACAAAAGCCAAAGCTGATATAGGATCAAGTGGAGGGAATCTAGCCTTTGCAGCAATATTTAGGAAGAAAGGAAGATTCGGTAAATTTGGTCCTCAGAATAAAATAAGAAATATGGACAACGTGCGATGCTTTGGATGTAATGAACTTGGGCATTATAAAAGAGATTGTCCTAAATCTAACAAGGACAAGAGGAAAAGGGAAGAATTCCATATCTCAGATATGAGGGAAGAACCTAATGCAAAGAAATCTAAGAAAGAAGAAGCGAGGGACCTCTAGTATGATTGAGATCATCTTCTCCATTAAGTGATTTCTGTTGGTTGTATGATAGGAAGCAGTATAGCATCACGAATCGAAGCATGGTAGGAACTCTTGGTAAAATAGCTCCTGGAAAACCTCTCTGATATCAATACTGATGGAAGGCAGTCATCAAGATCAAGGGTCATCATGAAAAATTGGTGCTGACATTTTCTAATGGAGCTCTATATGAATTCAATGATTAGAAAGAAAGTAGAATGGTTTCATCAAGAATTCCATGCTTCAGAATTATGGGATGTGATGACATATTGATGAAGCAGGGCAAGGGAATGAAGCTCTTCATTCTAGTAAAACTGCTACAGGATGACTTTAAAGAAAAAGGTATGAGGTATGTATATATTTATATGCTGACACTGGATGTTGTGAAGTCGTGTCATATGGTTGCAACTAATAGACTTCTATATTTAGAAGTATGATCTATGAAGAAGGATCTCTCAGTGCACTAACAGATGAAATCACCATAATATATCCTCATGAAATATGAGGTGGTTGTAGATGAACAAGGAACTGGAAAATTTGTAAGTTCATGGGAATGAAGAATGTGCAAAAAGGAAGAGATCGTGAAATCCAACCATGTCAAGAGGCAGTTATCATCCGGAAGCCAAGAAGATGTCACTAGGAGATCTCCTGGGAGGATATGTAGACTCTGACAGAAGTCTGGTAAAGAAGAAGACCCTTGACAAAACATATCATTAGGAGATGTGCCAATTTGAATAAAGGATGTCGATGCCTACAGGAAGATGTCATGGTGAAAGATCGTCACTGAGGTAACTTTTGTTTTAAAAGTTCATATGTATATGTTTATCTGGATGAATTTGTGTGGGGCTGCTAATCATGAGAAAGGATGTATGATCCTTAGAGATGATTTGAAGGAAAGCAGCATGGCATAATGGTGGACCAGATGAGAAATATTGATGGATCACTTTCTCATAGCGGACATGACTCGTGACTGAAAGTGATGGATGATCTGTGCCCTATGAAGCCAAAAGTTGAAGATTCCTCTATATCGAAATCCATGACATAGAGGGGAGGAATTCTTCAGAGTAGTTGGATTGTTGCTACAGGACCCTGGTTGAGAGGGAACCTAGTGGTAAGTTTCTTACTTGGAAGAAACTTGAAGTATGTCCTTCTGAGTTGAGAGGGAGTGATATATGTCATTCTCTAATACACGTGTCATGCACTAGACCAGAACTAACAACCGTAAGTCTTAGTGAAGGCCATGTGGAGAGAATGGATAGACACATCATTCTGGTCTTCACCTGGAAGACAAAATGGAGGATTGGGTAATCATCTGGCATTTGATACTCTTTGAGAATGAGATAGGGCATTCAAGATAAGAGTAGACGAGGATCGATATTCTTTGAAAGTTGGCTACCCAATAGAAGAATAGTCCAAGAAGGTCATACTCTGGGAACACCTAGATGGAGTATGTACTTTGGAGAGACAATGACTATGGTGTCTATAAGTCATGTGTCTCGCCAACATTGTAGCCCATTGTCTCGTTGAGAGATGGGGCTGTTAGTCAAGGCCTTGCACTAGGACAATGCTGGTTGAATCTCAATGAGCAGGTTTAGAAAAAAAAACATTAAATAATTATTTTTTAATAAAAAAACTATTTTTAAGATTTGCAACCATGATTCCAAGCCAATAGAGACAAAATATGCAAAGTTTGCTCATTTATATACCATGCAAAGGTGAATATATCAAAATGGCACCGAGTGCAATACATATCATTGAAAAATACATAAGAAATGAGGCTCCAAATGGCCCATAAAGTCCAAAAACAATGCTACAAGCTATGAGGCCATTGGCCTAATACAAGACTACACATGAATGATGATCAATCATCAAATTCATCACTGCTACTAGACACAGGATCAACATCGGTTGCTACATAGACATCATCTGGATCAGAGTCTGAGGATGCCTCAGCCTCAGGCTCATCTGCAACCTCAGTACCCCTGCCACCAATAACAATAGAAGTGGACCTAATGGAAGCACGAGTTGCTCGAGGTGCATGACTAGTGTCGTCCATTGGTTGTTTGCCTTTGCTTGATGCAGCTACCAATCTTGGGTCTGCGTCTGATGGTGCCACCAAATCTGCTTCAAATTCACCCCCCGCTACTGTTGCATCAAAATCAAAATTAGCCTCAAACATTGGATCTTCAGTCTCCACCCATTCTGATGTTGGATCAATATCATCCAACACAATGGGATCTAGATTAGGTGTTTTGCTCATCAGTTGGTTCCGCCTCAAGCGAAAGTTGTATTGCACAAACACAAGATCATTAAACCGTTTCTGTTCCAAACGGTTTCTCTTCTTTGTGTGTATGCGCTCAAAAACAGACCAATTGCGCTCACAACCTGAAGTGCTGCAAGTTTGGCTGAGGATTCTAATTGCAAACCTTTGCAATTGAGGACATTGGCCGCCAAATGACTCCCACCAATGTGCTACAAATAAAAAGACATTCATTAGTAACATAGTTCATTTCATTACTTATTTACAAACAATTTAATTTGAAAAGAAAAACAAATTGGAATTGCTTACCTGGTTGATCCACATCTCTTGCCATTTTTGCCAAGTTCTTTCCAAAGGTACCAGCTGCCATATTGAAAAGAGTAAGTTGTTTATGTGTTTCCAGAAGGTCTGCACGGTTAGGGATCATGTGCTCCAAGCAATCAATCAATTCAGATCTGACCTCCCCATCCTGCTGATCTCCTAGCCGAGCTCTATAATGATACTTTGGGTTCAAAAAATACCCAGCTGCATGTATAGGACGATGGAGTTGATTGTTCCATCTGTTATCAATGATCTCCCATATTCGGCCATATTTAGCTAACATGTCCCTGTAAGCTGCCCGTATCTGCTCCTTGGCCTGATCCATAGCCTCATAAATGTATCCCATTGCCATCCTTTCCCCATCCACCATCCTTAGCACCTTAACAAGGGGCTCAATAATTTTTACCAGCTCTGAAGACCTTTTCCAAAAATAATTGTCAAAGACTTTCTTTTTGGTGTCTTTTCCATCTTGTCTACGAGCCCACCGAGATTCAGTCCAATCATCAGAAGAAAACATTTTTTGCAGGTTTTTCTGTTGAGAATTGAGACATTGCAACGTGAGGAAGTGAGTTGCAAATCTCGTAATGGCAGGCCTAACAAGCTCTTTGCCCCTTGTGTTTTTCCTCATTAGGCTCAATACCCATGAGTGGTTGTAAATGTATTTTGTAATGCACTTGCCATGCTCTATAGTGTTTTTTACCCATTCCACTTTGCCTATGTCCTCAAGCATGAGGTCTATGCAATGTGCAGCACATGGAGTCCAAAATATGGTATTATACTTGGACTCAAGCATCTTTCCAGCAAGAACATAGTTTGAGGCATTATCTGTGATGACCTGCACAACATTCTGCTCTCCCACTTCCTGAATAATCTCATCCAAAAGCTCAAATAGAAGGTTTGCATCCTTCACCTTATCAGATGCATCAACTGATCTCAAAAACATTGTTCCTCGAGGGCAAGCAACAAGGAAGTTAATGATAGTGCGGTTCTTTCCATCAGTCCATCCATCTGACATGATGGAACAACTTGTTTTGAGCCATGACTCTTTATATTCAGCCAAATACTCATCAATACTAGAAATCTCTTGTTGCAAAAGAGCTCCCCTTAACTCATGTGCAGTAGGGCCTTTGAAGCCCTTCCCTGCAACAAAAACAGAGTCCCACATAGCTTGGTAATAAGGTGAGTTAGCAGCATTAAATGGGATATCTGAATCATACCACCATCTAGCAATGTACTGATGAGAAGCTTCTTTGCATTGTTTTTTCCAATGCTGATCCAAAGTGGGTTGACGACTTGGAGTTGGCTGGGACATGGAAGCACTGGCAGTGGTTGTGGGATTAGAATTGGACGAGAAATAACTCATGAGGTTGGGTCTCTTTGTTGGGTTTGATCTTTTGCCAACAGGAGGAACATAGTGAAAGGGGTTATTGGTGGAAGGGATAGAAGTGGAGTCTTGAATATCATACTCCTCATTTTCATACCCACTCTCTCTCATCATTTCTACTATTTCCCTCTTCCTTGCAATTTCATCTTGGATGGCCTTCTCCTTAGCCTTAGTCTCCTCAAACTTTTCAAGCTTGGCAAGGTATTCTGCCCTAATCGGACCTAACACTGCATTAGGTGCATCACATGGCATTACATTGCCTCTTATCCCAGCCAAGTGATGTTTCAATCTAAGAATACCCCCACCTCCAATACATTTTTGACAAAGTTTGCATACCATCTTTCCCTCAACCACATCACAATGGGCCCATGCACTGTCCTTGGCTTTTGGAGGCATCTTGACTTGAAATAATTGAAATTTGAAAAAAAAATTGCCATTTAAAAAAAATTGCAGCTAAGATAAATGGACAACTAAGGCTAAATTTACGAAACAAAATGCACATTCAAACATACAAAATTTGATAGCATAGGACTAGAGATTTTAGAGCAATAAAATAGCTAAACACATGAGAAAATAAAGACATGAACAGCATGAAATGAAGGTTTTTTCAAGTGAAAATTCTTACCTAGAAATGCAAACTAGCCTCCTTAGCGTCCTCTTGAAGATTCCAACGTTATTGACAGCTCCAAACTATCTCCAAGATAACTCCAACTCTAACTCCAAGCCTCCAAGATCACTGCTCCGGCAAACACTCAACACTCTCCAAGCTCTCAATCAAACTCATAAACAGCAAATGAGTTGGTGTGAGACAAAGGAGAGGCTACTCCTCCTTATAAAAGATTGGGGAGGGTGTTTTTGGAGGGAAACAACCCTCCCCTTGGCTCCACATCAGCCCTAAAGCTTAACTGCGGCCGTGTGTGGGTCTGCGTAGAAGGTTAGCAAGTAACCGGCCGAGTTGAATCAATTATAGCAAAAAAAGAAGTAATGCCCTCCTTGGCCAAGGTTTCATGGCGTACCAGATCGCAGGCACATCGGCCAGAGCGGTTTAATGATCGGTTCAAACGTTGAGTTTTAAAACTATGTTCTATAAGTCATGTGTCTCGCCAACATTGTAGCCCATTGTCTCGTTGAGAGATGGGGCTGTTAGTCAAGGCCTTGCACTAGGACAATGCTGGTTGATATGATGTTATACAGATGTGATTACCAATCTAATTCTTCTTATGAGATTCTTCAGTTTGAAAGTGACCATGTGCCTGTATAAATACCTCCCTAGTTAAGAGGGAGTGTTGAAAAGTGTAACTAGGATCGGTCTTCATATTGACTATGTAATTATGGATTTATGTAAAGTAGAAAACAAAGATAATAAAATGTATTTTGTATTTTCTTCATGGGTTTCATAAGCAGGAGTTTATTCTAGGTTAATAGACTTCTTCTTGATGTCTATCTAGGATTTTGACTTCTAGGGATATATGTAATTAAGTGTCATGTATATATGAAGGATCTAGTCTCATGAAATGCTCCAAGACCTTGTCCTAGAAGCCGTGGAAGAATGGCTCCAATCCACCCTCACTCAAACATAGGAAGACAAGCTTAAAAGATGTGTTAAAGTCGGCCTTCATCAATTGGACTAATCAGCCTACATGCTAATTGACAGGTCAGCCTAAAGACAGTGCAATTACCTCGATATATACCCCAGTTCTGCAGATCAGTTGAGTACAAGATTTCGGACACCTCTAAGTTTATTGCGGACCTTTGGGCGGCATATAACACAGACTTAAGACTGAAGCATAAGCGTATATACTTGATGATATCTCAATGTAATAAAGTGTTGCGGTCTCTAGAACAGAAATGCCATGGTTGACTGAAGCAAAAGTGCGCACAACCTGAAGCAGATTGCAAATAACGTCAAGAGTTATATATATGTGGATTTCAAGAGATATAAATGTGGATTTACTGAAGTTATAAAAGCAGATTTTTGAAGTTGAAGTTTGTGGATTCATTTGTGTAAAAGTGCAGTAAATAAGTGTGGTCTTCTCTGAAGTGGAACAGTGTTAAGTTCAGGAAGTAATGCAAATCACCATGAAGTATGTGGATTACTATGATGCGGATGAAAGTATGCGGATCACCATTATGAATGTTGATGTCAAGTCTAGAAGAACAGATTCGGGCAATCTCACTAATATGCACCTACTATCTATGACGGAATCAGGTCTGCAATATGAAGGTCTATAGTGGATGCAAAAGTTAAGGGTCATTGTTGGATAAGAAAAGAGAGGAAGGTAAATCTTTACCTTACCTCTCACAATTAATAAAAGAAAGGACAGTACAGATTGGTGCAAGAAAGAAAGGTCAGCATGGAAGATCGACAAAGAAGAAGTAACAAGGTCTTGGAAGCATCCATAGGTCAAGGGTCAAAGTTTGGGTCATGGTACTTGTCATTTGAAGATCTATAAGAAGAATTTCTCGTGGGTTTTCCTATCCAAGAGGGAGAGGTTTTGCCCTGGCTCTAGGAGCCTAATTTGTGTGTCTTGTGTATTTTGATAATTGACTTGATAAAAGATTAAATAAGCTAAAGAAGAGAAGACATAAATAACTCAAGTAAGCTCACAAGTAATTATCAAGAAGAGAATTTGAATTAATCTCCAGCACTCCAAATTCCCAACACCAAGTTGGAGGACGAATTTGCTTGCTTGTCAAGATCGGCTTCATAGGGTGTCTGGTATATGGACAATGGAGCATCAGCTCATATGACGAAGGTTAGAGAATATTTCTCTAGCTACAAGGAGGAGCAAATGGACTTCCAGAAATACTATGGGAAACCAAACGAAATGTACTCCAGTAGGGACAGGTACCATAAATTTTTAGACGGAGTCGGGAGCCAGCATTGGCGCTTCAAATGTATTGCATGTGCCAAGATTGGGTATGAACCTGATTTTAGTATCCCAGTTTTAGGATAAGGGGTATGATGTCCACTTTGTAGGGAAGAATGTGTATGTCAAACACTCAAGGTAGAAGAAGGTAAGACAAATTGGAGCTCGAAGCAACAGATTGTACAAGTTGCAGCTCGACTCTCCAATGGCACTAATAGGCAGTGATTGCAGTGTGAAAATTCCTGAATCTACTTAACAAAAATTTCTACTGCAGAAATCTGGTTTACTTCTCCAACTTGTGTTTTTACATTTACATGTTATTTTCAGAAATATTCCGAAAACAACGAAGTAAACAAACTGCATATCTACATATACATACAGATCAAGTACTGAAGAATTAAGCACACATGACAAAGGACACTTTCGAACAAATGTCCCCAGAAAATCCCAATGCAGGAAAACCGGTGCAGCAGCTCTTGAGGGTTTTATTATTATGCAAAATTTTGAATACAAACAAGGGCACCAGTAGTGGTTTTCCCAATAGAGAAAATCTCGGCAAATGTACCTCTATATCCAGAGACAGAAATATGGTTGATTCAGCTGAGGATGAGGAACCCCACAGGTGCCTTTGCAGTCACTCATCACCCTTCTGTGTGGCTGCGTCACCCCTTCTGGATCTGCCGAATACAAGCCCTTTCTAGCCCACTGAAACCCCAGCGTTGCAGCCTCTGGCTCTGCATCAGCATCTGCGCTGGCTCTGCGTGAGCCTGGCTAGGTCTGCGTCACCCTTATTGGGCCCGCGTTGCCTTTGCGTCACCCTGCCTGCGCTGCCTTTGCGTCACCCTTCCTGGACTGCGGTGCCTCTCTGGTACGGATCTAGCTCTCTGCAATTGTATTCTCGACCTCGGATCTGAAATTCCTCTGTCGATATGCCACTCGTTGCACTACAAGCTCAGTCGAAAATTATCAGCAAACCACGCCCCTAAATTTCAACTTAGCTCAAGTGCTACCGCTATGTGTGTCTACTCCAACTAACCCCAAAACTTCCTTTAATACTTTTCTCATTGAACAATCAACAACCCTGATCTAATCTCTAATCGACAGCTAAGATTAGAAAAAACTTGATCGTCGTCACCTAGAACATTCTCACCCACATGTTTAAATTAATTCCCTTTAATTCTTCAATTTCCCTAAGTCAGACTTTGGGTCTCCATTAAAATAATTAATTATTGGAATAACTTAAGTTCCGGGTGAAATTTCTCCAAACAATTTTTGGGTCTTGGAGATCGCATGTGTCCTAGCCCCTCCACAAAGTTTCAGAGCTAGAGCACATCCAATGCTCCCAAAAAATCAACGAGTAGCACTGGGAAGGAGCTTAATGACTTATAATATAGGATAATGGGACATCTACACCAAGGAGCACTCAAGATGCTCAGAGAAACTGTAACTGGGGTTCCATAACTTGGTACGGAACAAGATGATGTGTGCAAAGGATACGTACTTGGGGAGTATGCTAAGGTAGCATTCCCAAGAAGTGACAACAGAGCAGATGGTGTGTTAGGACTTATACATTCAGATATTTGTGGCCCAATGTCCATTGGAGCTCTTAGTGGTGCCGAATACTTCGTCACCTTTATTGATGATCATTCCAAGAAAACCTGGACCTACTTCTTGAAGACTAATGATGACGTCTTTGATCGTTTTAGAGAGTTTAAAGCTCTTGTGGAAAATGAGACAGGGAAAAAGATCAAGGTGCTTTGCTCAAATAATGGTGGAGAATATATTGATAAAAACTTCACAGATTTTTGCACGGAGGAAGGCATCAAAAGAGAATGGACAGCGCCATATAATCCTCAACAGAATGGGGTAGCTGAGCAGAAAAACAAAACTATAGTTGGGGCTACAACGCTATGTTATAAGCCCAGGATATGCCTAGATATTTATGGGCAGAGGCATGTAACACGACAGCGTATATTCAGAACAGGACTCCTAATATTGCCTTGGGGAAGAAAACGCCAGAAGGAGTCTTCACAGCGAAGAAGCCAGAAGTTAATCACTTGAGGATTTTTGGCAATGTTGCTTATTGCCACGTGCCAAATGAAAAACGTACCAAATTGGATCAGACTGCAGAGAGAACTCAAAGGCATGCGAGATTTACATTCCTGGTAGTAGGAAGATTGTAGTGAGATGAGACATGAAGTTCATGGAGGACCGAGCTTTTAAGAGATCTCGTGAGATGCCTGCAAGTGATCAGAATCAATCAGCAGAAGCTCCTTTCATCCAGTAGCAGGGGCAGTCAATGGGATCGGCAAGAGGGCAGTCACAAGGATCGAGTACAGTGACTAGTACCAGTATTTCCTTAGGGGTAGGAGATCCAGGGAGTTCTCAGCAGACGGAGCAGAAGGGACAGGATGAGCAGGAGCTAGTTAAACCTCCCACCACTAGTGGTCGACCCAGCAAAGAAGTTCATCAAACTTTGGGAAATGCAAAGGAGTTTAATGGAACTCTTAGGACGAACAAAAGACAACACAAGACAGCCTGACAGGTACCAAGCGTTGGTGACTCAAGTTGCAGAACCTTCCAACATTCAGGAAGTCGCACAACATTAGGTGTGGGTAGATGCCATGGTAGAAGAGCACAGCTTTATCATGACAAATGACGTTTGAGAGGTGGTGCCAAGACCTGAAGACGGGTCAGTTGTAGGTTCTAGATGGATCTACAAGATCAAGTATGCTGCAAATGGCAATGTAGAGAAGTACAAGGCTAGGTTTGTGGCAAAGGGGTATCCACAAAAAGAAGGGATAGATTATGAGGAAACATTTGCCCCAATTGCCAGATACACCTCTATCTGGTCAATTATATCCCTGGCAACTCAGATGGGATGGCAGATTCACCAAATGGACATCAAGACAACATTCTTGAACGGGGTGATAGAGGAAGAAGTGTACATAGAACAGATAGAGGGCTTCGAGACTCATGAGAGGCGCAGTCATGTGTGCAAACTAAAGAAAGCTCTATATGGTCTCAAGCAGGCTCCCAGGGCATGGTATGGTTAGATTGACAACTACTTGCAACAGATGGGATTCGTCAAGAGTGACGCAGATCCCAACCTTAAACTATTTGATGGTAGAGGGTGAGCCACTCATCCTAGTTTTGTATGTGGATGATCTCTTTTTGCAGGATCAACGAGGCTCATAGAGGACTGCAAGAGGAACATAGCTAGTAGAGTTTGACATGAAATATTTGGGGTTCATGCACTATTTCCTAGGATTGGAAGTGTGGTAGAAAGATGGGGATATCTTCCTTGGGCAAGGGAGATATGCTACAGATATTCTGAAGAGGTTCAGAATGCAGGATTGTAGACCCATGTCTACCCCCATGATCACCAACTAGAAGAAGATAGGTGCATCAGATGACAAGGATGTCGACCCTACCTTATATAGATAGCTTATTGGATCTCTCACGTACCTGGTCAACACTAGGCCAGATATTTGCTTCGCAATCAACACCCTAAGTCAGTTCATGGTAGAACCAAAGAGCATACATTGGGCAACAACGAGGCATATTCTGAGATACGTGCGAGGCACGGTCGAGTATGCATTGAGATATACTCGATGGGATGACGTCAGACTATGTGGGTTCACAGATGCAGATTGGGCAAGGAGTTCAGTGAACAGGAAAAGTACCTCTGGGTATTGCTTCAGTGTTGGATCAGGGATGGTTCCTTGGTGTAGCAAGAAGCAAAAGTCAGTAGCACTGAACTCTATAGAAGCAGAGTATATGGCAGCTAGCACAGCTACATGCGAAGCTATATGGCTTTGAAAGTTGCTAGTTAGCTTGTTCAAGCAGAGGATGGAGGTGACCAGTGACTACTGTGATAATCAGAGTTGCATAAAGCTATCTAAGAACCTAGTGTTTCATGACACGTCGAAGAACATAGATATTCGATGTCATTTCATCAGAGATTGTGTACAACGTGGAGCAGTCCAGCTACAATATGTTCCCACAAAAGAGCAGGTTGCAGATATACTCACGAAAGTTCTAGGGAGATCTAAGTTCGTCTATTTCAGAGACAAGATGGGTATGGTGAACTCATTTCAGTAGCAGGGACATATTACCTTGGATGATTCTCAGTTGCCGCAGCAGCAGCTGAGAGGGAGTTGCAGTTCAAATGCAGTGTTGACAACAGTACAGCAGAGCCAGCAGCAACACAGATGCAACACATATCAGAGTTGCACAATGGTTGGTGGGCAGCAGTAGCCGGACATCAGCAGTGTGATAGAAGATGATAAAGAGACAAGGTGTTATGGCAGCAGGTACAATACTAGAACACATTCTTTGCTAAGAGGGAGTGTTAGTTTTTGTAGCATCACATGTGTTCTAGACACGAAATTTTATGTAGAGGCTAGAATATATGAGTTCTCCAAAATCCAGGAATCGTTTCTGAAAATTTTTCCTAGAAGTGTCTCAATTAGATTATTAATAATTTTTTAAATGTTTCCTAAGTCTAAACTTAAGGAATATGGTAATTAATCAGTATTAATTGAGATCATGTGTGAATCATCTAGAAACTCACACAGATCGACAGGGAATTAATGTGGGCCATCAATTATCTTTCAATCTTGGCCATTGGTGCTCCAATAGAAGACTATAAGAAGAAGTTGATGGGTAAATGGAGGATAAAGCAGTCCAGATACTCAGTTGTCCACGCAGTTCGATTTTCTCAATAGTAGAAGCTGGACATAGAAGATAGAGTCAGCGAGTGAGTAAATATTGAAGAGAAGGGCAACTGCATTCCGAGAGGAAGGCTTCCAGTCCCTGGAAGAGGCAAAGGAAGGGAGGCTCAGCGCAAGCTCTATGTAGAGGATGACGCAGGAGGCTCAACGCAGAGGTTAGGGAGGTAATTTCGGTGGCAAAAATTAGTTGTGTGGTGAGAGAAAATTCTCACAATAATTTTGCCAATATTTTCCTCAGATTAGATTGCCAATTGGGCATCTAAATTATTGTACTCATAATTGCTGTTGAAGAATAATAATAAAACTCTTATCTGTTGCACCGATTTTCCCGCATTGGCTTTTTCCGGGGACATTTGTCCAAAAATAACTGTGTTAAAATTCTTGTGTGTGTGTTAGAATTTCTCAGTTTCAGTATTTTATTGTCCGCGGTACTTTTATGGTGAAAATTGCAGTTGTGATTTTATTCATTGTTTGTCATAGCAAATAAGCTGCATAATTAAATATACAGTTAGAAGAAGAGTTTCAGTTGTTGCAATAGATGAAATTTTCTCATGTAGCAACGATGAGACAAAGGGTTCAAAACAAGCCTTTGTAATCAATGTCAATGGCAAAAGAAAATGGGTAAAGAAAGGTCAAGGCAGTGGTGAAAATGCAACCAAGATCCTAAAGACCATCACTTGTCCTATTGTAGCAAGGTGGACCATACGAAGGAACATTGCATAAAGAGGTTAGTTGATCAAAAAAACAACCAATGAAAACCTTTTAAGAATGATCATCTCACAAAGCATATAGAGGAGTCAACCTTCTTTGCATTTGACATGGCTAGGAAGCAAGTTAATCAACACAAGTAATCTTCTTGATACATTGGTTCAGGTGTGTTAGAGCACTTCACAAACATGAAAGATTTGCTCACAAAGTACATTGCTTGCTCCTTGAAGGAACCGATGAACTTTGTTGGTGAGGCAAAGTAAATAGTAACTAGCAAAGGGAATGTGTAGATTTCCTTTGGAGAAAAAATGTTGATTTTCCTTTGTGTGTATAATGTGCCAGGTATGGATATTAATCTGCTTTAAGCAAGTCAAATAATGAAACATTTCCCCCATAAAGATGTCAATTTTAGCAACCACAAACGCTCTGTATTTGAGTCTTAACCTGCCAACAAAGAAGACGATTTCTCTTGGTTTAGAGGATCATGGACTATTTAGATTGGTTGATATTGGACAAGTCAAGGATCATGCATTAGCAACCAAGCATGCATCAAATATCACTACACTTTGGCATCAACAATATGGGCACCTTAACTTGACCTACCTTTCTCAATTCGCTCGCGGGAATCTAGTAGATGTAATTCATTATATTCAGTAACAGATCTTGGGTGTGTGTAATGCTTGTCAGGCATTGAAGCAACACAAGATGCCATTGGATGAAGGACAAAATTGGAGACTGGAGAGAATCCTTCAACAAGTCCATGAAGACATTTGTGGACTATTACCCACCCAAATGGATAACCCCTTGGAGAAAAAATATCTCCTATTTGTTGCAACCCTATGATAATCTATAGATATAAAGCCTCAAGTGCCTTCCATACATGCTCTGAAAAGTGGTTTATTTCATCTATCTTACTCATTAGATGAAGGTGGGTCTATCTACTGTAACATACATTAATCACTTTTGTAACCAATTGTTTTCATTTAATGATTAAAGGCATTCTAATATGGATCACAGGTTGAATTGGATGATAGACTTCTTTGGTGGTATTCTTGTTCCCATATTGCACCTTGGTGGTTATCCCTTGCCCCTAGTCCAATGTGACCTTCCTTGAGGCCTTTCTTTCCATTGTCCAGAAAGGGCACAAACAATTGGCATTAATTGATGTTACGAGTCCATGATAATTCCATACTTGATACTTTCCATCTGTCCCTTGTATCCATATCCCATCTTCGGGCTCATTGTTATCTGTCACCAGTATTGCCTCCTTGTTTTCCTCATCATTGAGTAGGGCTCGAAAACATTACCTTAAGAGGTTGATGCAGCAAAAAGAAAAGAAAGAGCATGACCCATAATAATAAGTTGCAAAAGATTAGTTGGGAAAAAAATGCCTAGCCTGAGCTCTAGCTCCATCATTAACCCTCACCCAATTCCTAGCTAATGCAAAAGCAATCAAAATGAATTGAACTTTGAATATCACAACCTTGACGAGTAATAAAATGCTTCATCTTTAAGGGGTCAATGATGCACAAATAAAACTTTGTAACCCAAGTTATTCAAGAATATGAAAATCAATGAAAAAAAAGGTGCACAAGAGGGGTGGTAAAAATAGGCCGAGGAAATGGGTAACTCAAATTCCATGATTGCTCCCTCTTCACGTTATAACACTCAAGGATGATGGAAATCCATAGTTGGTACAAAGGTTGTGGCATCCTCCACGAAGTAAACCCTTACCATATCACTAACCACTTGCACCTATTGATTAATGGGTCAACTTAGGAATTGTTACTCACCTTGGGGTTGGAAGCACCTAATAGGGCCTATTACCACTCAAACTAGAAGGGGTCCTAGGAAGGGTACCGATGGAGAAACTGCTAGGTCAAGTGGAAACAATGGAGCAATATCCCATTGTTACCTCAGCTAAATCTCCCTACTCTTTACGGACTTTCACCGATGGGAGGAGTCTCGGTGTTCAAGAAATCACTAGGAGAAATATGTCAATGGTGTGTAATGAGCAATTCCAAGAGCCTATTCAAAGGAGAGCCTCTAATGATGGGGATTGCTTGATTTAAAAGCAAGATGAATGACTTCCAAAAAAGGCTAAAAGGAGACCTAGACCTAGGGTTGAGGAGTATCTCTAGACCTAAGAATCCTAGAAGAATAGGGTCTCTAAGCAATCCTTGTGAAATTAGAGTAACAAGGTTGAGGGACCAAAAAGAAAACCTAGCGGACCCAAACAAGGTCAAGGGTGTGGAGTAAGGCTTCAAGTAGATGGGCTTGACCAAGTGAGGGAGGAGAAAAGGATCAAAGAGGTAAGATTTGACTTTAAATTTGAATGTTATGATCCTTAATGAAACCACTAACCAAAGGGTACCTAAGGGAAATGGTCTTCGAGCTAGGGGTTGAGATAACTTGAAAATCAACTATCGGAACAGCTTCAAAATTGGAGAACCTCTCAAGAACACCTCAACGCAGTTCTTCTCCAAGTTTCATGAATTTTGGATAGCTACATTTTATTTTGTGTGATGCTCTATGATACCTACTAAGTTAGGGTTTAGAAACAAGAGGAGAAGAGTTGAAAGAGATCTCCGTTTTTATGATCACCTAGGACTAGACTAATGCGTAGCCAATTGGGAAAATGGACTCAATGTAATCCAATGTTTAGAGATAACGTATACCCAACCAAGGAGTCTCCTAGAAACTTCACATGGTCTAGAGGCAGTAACTAGGCCACTAGGAAAGTTTATACTTCGTTGATGTTGCAATAGATGACTTATCAAGGTAATAATGAATAATCATATACCCCTAGGACATTTATTCACCATACTTTGACATGAAACATATGAAAAACCCTCACAAAGACAAGTTCAAAAAAGTTTGTATTTCATTAAGGCAACTACACCAACTTCGTGAGCAAAAATCTTCATAAATTGCACAAGTGACAAGACCTGTGAAATAAAACATGAAAATGACATGAGTATATCGAAAATTCTCCAATCATCAATATGCAAGAAAACCAAAGCTCCAAGACAAAAGAGAAGCTCTTCCAAATATCGAAATGCATCAATAATCCAATACATCCATCAAAAGGCTAGCGAAATTCTCAAGTAGAGATACAAGTCCAAATCCAAGTGATGATCAAATGGAATGATCATCACATCAATATATATCCTCTCTAAAGGGTTTGATTTTCCTAATTAGGCCTAATAATGTCCCAACTAATAAAATAATGTGCAAAAATAACATAACATGTGTTATCACCAAAAATTGATCATCTAACCATTTCTAATTAGATGGATCGAAGTACACCATGTAAGACCAGTTTTACCATAGTAAAATTGCTTTCACTATATGAAATAATTTAATAAACAATATTTTATTAAGTTATTTTTGCTTAAAACAAGAAACCCCATGAGGAATAATTAAACAAATCAATATTTATTTGATTTTACTCTAAGAATTGTTGATTTCTATAGCATCGGGAAGTGTTCTAAGTCTCATGTAGAGAGGCTTAGACATCAGTTATCCAGAGAACCCAGAAATCGTTTGTGGAAATTCCACTTGGACATGACTTTATTAAAATAATTAATTATTTTAATGCCACCTAAGTTTAAACTTAGGGAAAGTAAATAATTAAAGGGTATTAATAGAGCAGAGTGTGAATCTTCTAGAAAACAAAGATCAAGTCATCTTTTAATCTGAGCCATTGATTAACAATATAATCTTGGTCGTTGATTCATCAGCGAGAAGACTATAAAAAGAGACTTGAGGGCCATTTGGAAATCAAGCCAGGGACATTTTCAATACCCTAAGGAAATCGATTCTAAAGCAAGAGAACTCGATTTCAGTGGGTGAGATTGTAGAGGCAGGGGTGCAGAAGCAGAAGGAGGAGGGAGGAGTCAGTTATAGGGAGGTAGAAAGAGGAGGATGAAGGGAAGGGTGAGTTGATCAGTAGCAAGACCCCCTACATGCAGAATCACGCAGTCCAGGGAGAGACTACGTAGAGCTCTCACACTGGATGACACAGAGGGTGAAGGAGGTCACCCTAAGAGTCTGAAATTTGTCTGGAGGGTCCAGAAAATTCAGCCAGGTGTTTGCTAATTTTCTCTGCTCATCAAACTCCCGAAAATATACTTTCCATTTCTGAAGATAAATATAAAACCCTCATCTGCTACACCGATTTTTCCCACATTGGGTTTTTCCGAGGACAATTGTCTAAAAATAACTGTATTCATGTGGTTGTTTCTATTGTGCTACTTGTGTAAATTGTCTTTCTATTCTTATGCTCTTAATTATAGTGAAGATCTGCAAATGTGTTTATTTTAGAATTTACTGAAGCATTTGTAAATAAATTATCTCATAAGTAGGAGAAATTAGCCAAGTATTGCAGAAATATTTTCCTCTTGAAAATTTCACATGGTATCAGAGAAAAGGGCTAAAAACAGAAAGGGAGGATCTGCCATGGACCAAAGATCCATCACTCGCAAGGGTTCACGCAGTCCTCCAGAGCACGCAGAAATGCAGAGAGAACACGACATGAAAGTGTTGGCATCCAGACTAGAGGAGGACCTTGCTTGTGTGTCGAGCACAGCTCCTCCAAGTGTTTGGTATATTGATAGTGGAGCATCTGCTCATATGATGGGGGTTCAAGAATGTTTTTCGAGCTACCAAGAAGAAGAAATGAACTTCCAGATAACTATGGGAAACAAGGCAAAATGTAACCCCATAGGGAGAGGTACCGTAAAATTTCAGACCGAGGATGACAACAAGATTCAAGCCACGAATGTTCTGCATGTACCAGGGTTGGAGATGAATTTACTCTCGGTGTCTCAACTTTAGCACAAGGGCTATGACGTATATTTTATTAGAGATAAGGTGTATGTCAAACACCCTAGCTGTAGCAAAAAGGCACAAATCGGAGTAAGAAGTCACAAGCTATATAACTCCAGCTTGAATCTCCGGTGGCCCTAATTGGTAGTACAGAGGACAGAGATCTGAATGAATTATGGCACAGAAGGATGGGGCATCTACATCATGGAGCCTTGGGGACTCTCAAAAATACTGTCATAGGGGCTCCTAAACTCATCACGAAGAAAGACGAAGTTTGCAGCGGATGCGTACTAGGGAAGTACGCTAAGGCAGCATTTCCAAGAAGCAGCAGCAAAGCCAAAGGTGTATTAGAGTTAATACACTCTGACATTTATGGTCCAATGTCCACAACTGCTCTCAGAGGGGCAAAGTATTTTGCCACCTTCATTGATGATCATTCCAAGAAAACATGGATCTATTTTTTGAAAACCAAAGATGAAGTCTTTGATCTATTCAAAGATTTCAAAGCATTGGTGGAGAACTCTACAAGAAAGAAGATCTAGAAGTTGCGGTCAGATAACAGTGGAGAACATATCAATAAAGACTTCACAAATTTCTGTGCAAAGGAAGGCATCAAGAGAGAATAGACAGCTCCATACAATCCACAGCAAAATGGAGTTGCAGAACAGAAGAATCGGACGATAATAGAAGCTGCAAGGGCAATGTTGTACGACCAAGATATGCCCAAATTCTTATGGGCAGAGGCCTGCAATACAGCAGTATACATTCAAAACAGAGTTCCCAATAGAGCTTTGGGGAAGGTAACTCCCAAGAGTGTGTTCACAGGCAGCAAGCTAGAAGTGAGCCACATCAGGATATTTGGCAACATGGTGTACTGCCACATTCCAGATCAAAAGAGGAAGAAACTGGATCAAACTACAGAAAAGGGTTTTCTGATGGGCTATAGCGAGAATGCAAAGGCATATCGCATCTATATTCCAGAGAGCAGGAAAATCGTGGTAAGAAGGGATGTGAAATTCCTGGAGGAGAGGGCCTTCAGGAAATCTTGAGCAACGACCACAGATACGCAGATTGATGAAGATCCATTGGTACAGCCTCCACGACCTACAGAGGAGAGGCCAAGTGCCTCTCCAAGGCATAATAATTCTGAGGAGAGCTCCTCCGAAGAAGAACAAGAGGAAGATCAGGTAAGACCAACCACAATTAATGGGAGACCAAGCAGAGAACCTCAACAAATTCTTAAGGACGCAGAAGAGTTTGTTGGAGCCCCTAGAGAAGGAAAGAGGATAAGGAAACAACCAGACAGATATCAGGCACTGGTAGCTCAGGTTGGTGAACCATCTCCTTTCGGGAAGCAACCCAGCATCAAGTATGGCCGAATGCCATGGTGGAGGAGTATAGCTCCATCATGACAAATGATGTATGGGAAGTAGTCCCTACACCACAGGACAGATCAGTTGTAGGATCTACATGGATCTACAAGATCAAATATGCTGCAGATGGCAGCATAGAGAAGTTCAAGGCAAGATTCGTAGCTAAGGGGTATGCATAGAAAGAAGGTATTGATTATGAAGAAACCTTCGCCCCAGTAGCTCGCTACACTTCTATCAGATCCATCATCTCTCTGGCTGCGAAGATGGGATGGGAGATCCACCAGATGGATGTCAAGACAACGTTCTTGAACGGGGTGATAGAGGAGGAAGTGTACATAGAACAGCCAGAGGGCTTCGAGACACATGAGCAAAAGACTCATGTTTGCAGGCTTAAAAAAGCCTTGTATGGTTTAAAAGAAGCCCCCAGGGCATGGTATGGATGGATTGATAGCTACTTGCTGAAGATGGGGTTCGTCAAGAGTGATGCAAATCCTAACCTCTATTATATGAGTAGGAGATGAGCCGCTTATTCTTGTACTTTATGTGGATGGCCTGTTTTTGACCGGATCATCCAAGCTCATCAAGGACTGCAAGGAGAATCTGGCAACAGAATTCGACATGAAGGACCTGGGATAGATGCACTATTTTCTTGGATTAGAAGTCTGGCAGCAGAAAGGGGAAATCTTCCTAGGACAAGGAAGATACACGACAAAAATCCTGAAGAGATTTCAAATGGAAGAATGTAGACCCATGGCCACGCCAATGATTACTAACTGGAAGAAGATAGACACATCGGAGGATGATGAAGCTGATCCCACCTTGTACAGACAGCTCATCAGATCATTGATGTATCTGGTCAATACTAGACCAGACATCTGTTATGTCGTGAATACCCTTAGTCAGTTCATGGTTGAACCAAGGAGGGCTCACTGGGCAGCAGCCAAACATGTTCTCAGATACTTGAGAGGGAGAGTCGAATATGGGCTAAAGTACACCAAGGGCAATGAGTTTTAGTTGAGTGGGTTCACAGATGCAGATTGGGCTGGAAGAATAGTAGATCTGAAAAGTACCAGTGGGTATTGTTTTATCTCGGATCAAGAATGGCCTCCGGGTGCAGCAGGGAACAGAAGTCCGTAGCACTGAGCTTAGCCGAGGCAGAATACATGGAAGCAAGCACAGCTACATGCGAGGCCATATGGCTCCGCAAGTTACTCTTGAACCTGCTCAAGAAGCGGATGGAACCGACCAAGATTATGTGCGATAATCAAAGCTGCATTAAGCTCTCTAAAAATCATATCTTTCATGATCGGTCGAAACACATCGACATTCGATGCCACTCCATCAGGGACTATGTCCAGAGGGGAGCAGTATAGTTGCGATACACTCCTACACGAGAACAGGTGGCAGATATCTTCACAAAGGCTCTAAGTAAGATCAAGTTAATTTACTTTAGAGAGAAGATGGGGATGGTCGAGAACCCCTTCCATTAGAGGAAAGGGTGGTCTACAGTGGAAGAGGGAGTTGTAGTACGGATGTTGCAATGGCAGGGCAGCAGTACAAGAAGCAGCAGTGTATAGATGAGGGACATCAGTGCAGCAGTGTATAGATGAGGGACATCAGTGCAGCAGATGGTGTAGAGCCAGAGCAGTACAGCGGTATCTTGCTTAAACACTTTCCTCGCTAAAAAGGAGTGTTGATTTCTATAGCATCGGGAAGTGTTCTAAGTCTCATTTTTGGTAGAGAGGCTTAGACATCAGTTATCCAGAGAACACAGAAATCGTTGTGGAAATTCCACTCGGACATGACTTTATTAAAATAATTAATTATTTTAATGCAAACCCTAAGTTTAAACCTAGAGAAATTGAATAATTAAAGGGTATTAATAGAGCAGAGTGTGAATCTTCTGGAAAACAAAAATCAAGACATCTTTTAATCTGAGCCATTGATTAACGATATAATCTTGGTTGTTGATTCATCAGCGAGAAGACTATAAGAAGAGACTTGAGGGCCATTTGGAAATCAAGCCGGGGACATTCTCAGTACCAGAAGGAAATCGATTCTAAAGCAAGAGAACTCTATTTCAGTGGGTGAGATTGTAGAGGCAGGGTTGCAGAAGCAGAAGGAGGAGGGAGGATTCAGTTATTAGGAAGCAAAAAAAAAGGGTGAGCTAATCAGCAGCAAGACCCCCTCCACATAGAATCACGCAATCCAAGGAGAGACTACCCAGAGCTCTCGCGTTGGATGATGCAGAGGGTGAAGGAGGTCACCCCGAGAGTCTGAAATTTGTGTAGAGGGTCCAGAAAATTCAACCAGGTGTTTGCTTATTTTTCTCTGCTCATCAGACTCCTGAAAATATACTTTCCATTTCTGAAGATAAATATAAAATCCTCATCTGCTGCACCGGTTTTCCCACAGTGGGTTTTTCCGGGGACAATTGTCAAAAAATAATTGTGTTCATGTGGTTGTTTCTATTGTGCTACTTGTGTAAATTGTCTTTCTGTTCTTATGCTCTTAATTATAGTGAAGATCTACAAATGTGTTTATTTCAGAATTTACTGAAGCATCTGTAAATAACTTATCTCATATGTAGGAGAAATAAACCAAGCATTGCAGAAATATTTTCCTCTTCAAAATTTCATAAGGATAATTAATTAAACCATTGTTTAACTAATATTCCTGGTCATATCTAACCCAATTATGAGAAATACTTACATAAATCATTATTTTTCTTATTTTTCTCTAGGAATAATTAATTAAATCATTATTTAGTTATTATTCCTTGTTAAATTTGACTAGATCATCTAGTAATAATTAAACAAATCATTATTTGTTTATTATTCTTTAACCACATTCTTGAAATGATAAATAAATCATTTATTTGTTTATTATTTCTAAATAAAGGTATTTAACCAATTTAAATACCTTTTCCCTTCAACAAAATATAATAAAGTATTTGAAGCGGTTAGATCTAGATTTTGGTTTATAAGATTTTATTATTCTCCATTATCGAGGATAACTCAATATTTTGTTATAAATAGAAGGGTTTTTCCATTCATTCTTCACTTTGATCATTCTCATTGTCGCTATCATTTTCTTTTGCCATATAAGCTCCCACTTGAGTTCATCACATATTTGGGTTTTTCTACATAATTGAGAGAGAGGGACTCGTGAAGCTGAAGCATTGAGGAAAAACAAGAACCCATCCCATTGAAGAGGACTGGTAAAATTTACTTGTTTCCTTCACCAGGTGTTGTAATATAAGAAATCACTCTTTAAACTTGTCTTGTCCATTGGTTATCTGCAGCTATTTTTTGCATCAGTTACTATTTCATTTTGTAGTTTAACTGCTTTTGCTGCATAGATCTGGGTTTTTGCAAGATTTATTCACATTGGCTATTGCAGATCTAAAGAGTTACGCAGTTGTTTCTGTTCTTAGGGCTATTCATCACTCATAGCTTAAGTAAGGTCTTTTTGGTACACTTGCCGAAATATTTTACACTAACAAATGGCGACTCCACTATCGTGATTCACATTCTTGTGTGATCAGTCGCTTCAGCAACAAGGGTTTTTCTTCAGCTGTTTTTAGTCTCTTGGTGTTGTTTTTCAACTTTTTTGCCCTAATGCAGTCAAAATTCTAAATTCCAGATGTTTTCGGGTGTTTTCCGCAGGTAACAGGTACTAGTTGCGCTAGAGACAACAATTTTCCGCAACCTGCCGCCCAAAAACCAAGGAGCAGAAAATTGCAGTTTTTAGCCCAAATAGTGCGATTTCACCCTGAAATCGCTCTTATCTGCACAAAAAGTGTGATTCCACCTGTTTAGATATCAATAACTGCGATCTGGAATCTTTTCTAAGTTTTTTATGCAATTGTCAAGGTTTGCCGAGAGCACTGTTTTGGGTTGTCTAACCTCTGTTTCAGCCCATCTTAGGCCTGGATATGCTCGATTTGTCTCTTTGAAGTGGAATCAAGCCCCCGAGGGTTTCTGTATACTTCCACCTTTTTAGGAGGAGTTGAGCTGAGTAGGTAGTCTGAGATTTTGCAACGTTTTCAACCACTGTTTCAAGGTCTGATCCATCTTTTTTTATAGATCATTTTCACAGATCAATTTTTACATCCAAAACTCCCTCTTGACTTTTGAATGACCTTTTCCCTTAGGGTTTTTTTGTTTGCCCTAGGTTTTTCACCTTTAGCCCTATCTTTTGCAGCAATTTTCCCCTTCGGTTCCTTGTTGTTTTCTGCATCATTTCCAACAGTATTAAGTCATTAGATCCCTGTCTCATAGACATTAGATCTCTTGCCCATTTTTAGTGTGTTTTGAGTCCATTTCACCCCCTTTTCGTCTTGTTGTTTAAGAGCTTTGCTTGGGTTGGGATTTATGCATGATTAGTTGTTTATTTTACTGTCGTTTCAGTTTCATTTACAGCTTTTCAACATTTTTCTTTTTCTTTAAATAATTGTCTGGGCTTAGTTAAAATAAACACACGGCTTGCACACACTCACACCTAAAGCGAACAGCGCTTGGTTAACACCGCCAAGCCAAGACATAAACATCATAATTAATCAATCTACCACATAGAGTTGTGTTTATCACTCTTCAACCTTTTCATATCATTTGTGACTTGCCATCATTGCGCCTCCAAGTTGTTTGTTGCGGAGACTCCAAGGTCTTCACCCTCAGTTTTCATTAGGACTTCTTACTCCACCCTGTAGGGTCCGAGTTAGTCCTCCCCTGAGTCCCCATTCTGACTCTAGTTCTTCTGGTTCATCGGATTCCTCCTCTGATTCCGCTTCTTCTCAACCTCATACAACCACCATGTTAAGCGCCAATGCAGGTGCAAGAAGCCAACCAGCCGGTGGATCTGGCCCTAATCCTAGAGTCACTTCTAGTGGAACCGCTACAGGAACCGTCCCGGCTACTCCTTTGCTACCTTTTATGGCGGCTTTAAGCCTTCCCGATCTTGGCCAATAAATTAATGACCACATACTCCACAATGCAGGTTGGCTAGCTATGCCAACTAAGCCACCCGCCTTTCTGACCATGTCCAAGAATGGCGTAGAAGAAGGAGCTTGTGTAGAGCTCCTACATTCGACGATTGTGTATATATGGATTGGTTTCTTAGAACGCTCTTAGCCCCCATAGGTAAAGATGTTGCATCTCATTTTCCTCTGTCCGAGGAAGAAGCTCTCCAGGTTGCGTGAAAATATGACTTGATCTACGCCCAGTCTGGTTATGTTTATACTGTTCTACCGGATCTTCCTAGACCTAGTGGTATCAATGCACCGAGGGCATCTCATGTCGCTGACGGTACCGTTGGATCCCTTTCAAATCCATATGCTCCTCCTCACATGAGTTATGGTTACCACCAAGGGGGACCAATTCCTCCAACACCTATCCCCCTCCAAACAACTTGTATCCCGGTCAAAGCACGCCTTACGCATTCGCACAACCACATCAATCGATGCCAGGGCTAGTTGTTTCTCAACCTGTTACCCAAATGTTGCCCCATCTCCTTTCTATCCTTATGCACATCCCAGCGCTCCAGCCCCTCCAGCATCAGCGCCCCCGCCTCTCGCGCCTTCTCATCCTCTGCCACAACAGCCATCGCCTCCTCAAGGTGAGGTGTATGCTCAGCAGAGCGTGACTAATCCCCCAAATTCCAAGAAAAAGAATAAGGGGAAAGGCAACCAGAACCAACAAGTGCAGGATAACTAGGGTCGCCAAGGTAATCAACCGAATGCACCCCAAGGGAACCAGCCTAATATTGCAAACCAGCAACAGGTAATCAGCCCAAGCAGAACAAGGTCGTTCGTACGAACAAGGCTTGTGCATGTTGTGGTGTACATGGCCATTACACACATGATTGTCCCCTTCTACCCCAAATGCGCTAATTGTGGGAAGCCAAGCAATGTCCAGAGGACAGCAACCCACCACGTCGCTTCCTCCAAACAATGCGCCAGCTCAACCGATTGTGTTCACTAATCCTTTCTCTCAGCAAGGATATGTTGTTGCCCAACCACCTCAAGTTCAGGTCGCTCCTCAACCTCAGCAGTCTAGTACCCTTGATTACCAGATTCTCATGATGAATTCTAACGAGGTCCATATCGCTGATGTCAACCTTCAGAACCGGTCGCGCTAATATGACAAGCAACCCGCTACGTCTACAACCGAGTCTAAAACCAAAGTATCCACAGAGTCCATTCTGACACCAAATGTTCCCTTACAGATCCCTCAGCCTAAGGCAGAGGTCATTCCCAAGATCCCCAAAGGGAAATTACACCGAAATGTTGCTTCTGCCAAAGCCGCCCACACCTACAACATAATAGATGACTTGGCGCAGTCTCCTACTGCCATGTCAACACTAGAAGTCCTCCAGACGTGCCCATCACAACAAAAAGCTCTACGATTTGCTCTGGGAGTTGTGGATCCTTCAGATGATCGTTTGATCGTCTTTAACGTTAACAAGTCAGAACATCCCCCTTTACCCTCATATCTTGCCTTCCAAATACCAGTCAAGCTCAGTAATGCCCATGTTCAGCGATGTATCATTAACAAGGGCGCATCCACCTATGTGATGTCTGCATCTATTTAGAAGCAACATGGGTCCCCCGATCTGTCCCCATCCACCATTACTTCGCATGCTTGGGACTGTCACCCTTCCTAGCCCCTCGGCATGTTCTGCAATTGTCCTATTACACTTGTGGGAAAGATTGTTTCTATTGACATAGAAGTCATTGATGACCCCTTGGATTATAATATCCTCTTGGGTCGTAGCTATACATATGCGATGTCAGTTGTCGCATCTGCAGTTCACCGTAAGATGTGCTTCCCCCACAATGGAAAGATCGTCACTATCAATTAGTTGACATATTACCAGCCCAAGTCCCAGACCTCTACTGAGTCTATTATATCATCGATGGCTGATAAACAAATGGTCGCACCTGTTACCAGTGTCTCGCCTAGAGTCTATAAAGATCCCTCATTACTTGGTGCATTCTCTGGTCCACCTCCTCCTATTTTTGAGTCGAGCCTATTGAGTATTTGCATGTTGCAAGCATCTCGGGCTAGCCAAAAGTAGCCCGGTACGACTAACCAGACACCAACGCCTTCGCAACCTGTTGTTGTTCACTCGACACAGCCATCAGGACCTTCTCCTTTTGCTGGTGTCTCTCCCAATCTTTTTCAACCAGGAACAGTTCCCCCAAGTCTTAACCCTTTGGGAGCCGCTCCGCCAGGGCATTACCCTTTAGGTCAGATACTATTTTTAGCTCCCACATCTGGAGTCTTTTCTGTGCCTGATATGGCTACGTTCAGTTTACCCAATTTGACCCTGGGGATTCCAGTCTGTTACATTAATCCCCCAGTAAACACTTTGCTTGGTCAACTCAAACCATATATCGCTTTGACCCTGGTTCAACCGGTCACCATGACCCATCCCTTTGCTTCAGTGCCACAGCCACCTCAACAGGAATCTACTCCTATTGCGAAAGCATTCAGTGAGGGGGCAGAGCCAAAAAGAAGGAACCTAAGGACAAGGCTCCCCAAACACCTCCAACTCCACCTAAGCCTCCAAAGCCTATACCTCTGTGCGCTTTGTGTGGTGTTATTGGGTATGCCACCAATAACTGTCCTGAACTTCCTCGTCTCAAACCTGTGGTCAACGAAACGTTTCTTGAATCTGACATCACATAGGTCCATGTTACCTTACTTGATTCAGCCAAGAAACTCAAATCGTTGTGCATGAATCACCCTTGTGCTTTGTGCATCATTACAGCCACTATTCTCATCATTGTCCCCATCTCGATGACATTCGTGATACCCTTCATGTGATTCTTGAAATCGAGGCCACCCGTAGTTGATCATCTACTCCTCTACTTGTGCGTTATGCTTCACCAGAACCAGAGCATAGTTTTGCACCCATTGTGATACCTCCCCCCAATGTTGATATAACGGACTCTTCGGTCGCTATTCTCTATTTGTCGTCATCCAAGAGATCCACAGAGGAAGACCCCTCTAGGGCTTCCCATTCTGCTTTTGTCGAACCCCCCTCGTCAAACACCCTAGTCTCAACATCGGTAGATGTTTCATCTACTAGATCTTTGTCTACCATTCGTAGCGATGCGTATGTGAACCATATTTCTCATGAAGATGCGACAAGTAGCTCCGCCACATCAAGTGGTCTCTCTTCCGCCAATCCTCCCATCTTTCATTCCGATGAAGACATTATGGAAGCCATGACCACCCCTGATTTCCCTTGGGATGATATGCACCATCGTGCGTACTTCCTTCCACAGCAGACTCATGACCAATATGTTGTGGAGTCTAAAGACTTCATTCATGGTGAAACTAATTGGTTTAGAAATCCCATCCCTGCACCAGATGCTTTCGAAGAAGAAAACATGGCCAATATCTCTCCTACCATTAAAATAAACATTTTTGATAAACCAAGAGTTGAAGAGACATTAACTTGGAGGCACACTGCACCCCAGAAGAAACTGAGGCTTACACCAAGCTATTCAAGGAATTTTGTGATGTTTTCGCCTAGTCTTATTCTGAGATGCCCGAACTTTATCTCGCTATTGTTGAACACCATATCAACAGATGGCCCGATGCCATTCTTGTCCGTCAAAAGTTGAGACCCATCAATCCTTCCAGAGGAGAGGCTATCAAAGCCAAAATCAATAAGCTCAAGCATGTTGGTTTTATCTATCCCATTGAATACACCACATGGGTTTCCAACCCGGTTCCCGTTCTCAAGAAACAAGGCACCATTTGTGTCTGCACTGACTTTCGTGACCTAAACAAAGCTTGTCCCAAAGACAACTTCCCCACACCATTTATTGACCAAATCATTGATGAGTGTGCGGGGCATGAGGTTCTATCCTTTATGGATGGATTCTCCGGATACAACCAGATAACTATCCGTCGTGCTGATCAGTTGAAAACTGCGTTCATTAGTCCGTGGGGAACTTTCGCTTATAGGGTCATGCCTTTCGGTTTAAAGAATGCAAGAGCCACCTTCCAGCGAACCATGTCCTATAGTTTCCATGACTCGGCTCATATTATCCTTGCTTACCTTGACGACCTTACTGCTCGTTCTCGGCTTCATGCGCAACACATTCATGATTTGCGTACCATTTTTCTTCGATGTCGCATGTATAATATCCGCCTCAACCCGTTGAAGTGTGTCTTTTACGTTCCTGTCGACCGTCTCTTAGGCTTCATTGTGTCCAAAGATGGTATAAAGCTTGATCCCCTCAAAGTTCAAGCCATTCTTGAACTCCCTATTCCTCGTACCTTGCGCAAGTTACAAAGCCTTCAAGGCAAAGCCAACTTCCTTCAACGGTTCATACCTGACTATGCCACCACTGTGTGTGGGTTTCTTAGACTCCTTCGATCTAACATTCCATTTGTTTGGGATGATTATGCTCAACAATCTTTTGATGCCCTGAAACATGCTCTCACTTCCACTCCCTTGATTAGTCCACCTAACTTTGATAGAGACTTCATCTTGTATATCTCCGCTTCCACCCATTCAGTCGTTGGAGTCCCCATCCAGGAGGATGATGTCGAAAATGAGCAGGTTATCTATTATGTCAATGAGAACCTTGTGGGACAACCTATTTCCTATTCACACGAAGAGAAATTGGCGTTGGACGTCGTGTTCACAGTCCAAAATCTTCATCATTATATTCTTACGCATTCCACTAAGGTCGTGACCAATTCCAACCCAATGGCTTTCCTCTAAGTCGACGAATCATTAATGGGAAATACGCCCATTGGATCGTTATCCTCCAGGAATTCGATCTTGAATTTGTCACACCTAAGACTAAGAACGGTTTAGCCCTTGTTGAACTCATTTCTGAATTGCCTACTAGTACGAGTGATCCGTCGGTTAATGATGAATTACCCAATGAACATTTGTTTGCCATTGCTTCGGATGATCCTTGGTATGGCGACATCCTAACCTATCTGTGAACCCAGAAATTCGCCCCCCATCTCAATCATGATGATTCACGATGTATACGACACCAAGCCCCCCGCTACCTTCTCATCAGTGACGATCTTTATCATCGTGGTGTTGATATTGTCCTTCGTCGTTGTCTCACACACACTGAAACTAAGCAAGTCCTTAATGCCTGTCATAGCAGTGCTTGTAGTGGCCACCTCTCCGGTATGGCTACTGCCCAGAAAATCATGCGCATCACGTATTTTTGGCCTTCTCTCTTCAGCGATTGCATTGAGGCAGTCAAACACTGTCCCAATTGCTAGCTATTTGCCTCAAAGGCACGAGCTCCACCCGCTCCCCTTCATCCTGTCATATCAGCTGGTCCTGTATGCAAATGGGCCATTGACTTTATGGAGTGTCAACCCCCATCTGCTAATAACCAAAAGTATATTATTGTGGCCGTCGACTATTTCACTAAATGGGTTAAGGTCATGCCAACATTCAACAACATTGCGGCTACCAAGCCCTCTTTTTCTTTAACCATGTCATCGCTTGATTCGAGGTTCCGAAACAATTGGTCTCTAACCATGGCCGACATTTCGAAGATGAGATATGGCATGAGCCATCCTCTCTGTTGGGCTTTCAGCACCAATATTCATCGTCCTATTATCCCCAAGGTAATGGACAAGTTGAAGCGGTCAATAAAATCCTTAAAACTATGCTTCAACGGACCGTGAACAAGCACAAAATCAACTGGCACCTTATGCTCTTCTCTGCTTTGTGGGCCTATAGAACTTCTGTTAATACCGCCACCGAGTTTACTCCTTTCCACCTTGTTTTTTGCGAGGAGACAATCTTATCGATCGAGTGTGAAATCCCCTCCCTGCACCTAGCCGTTGAGCTTCTCCCAACACCCAACCTTTAGAACAAAGACTTATCATGCTTGAGCGTGCTTCCGAAGACTGTCGTGTTGCATTGCAAACCATTGAGGCGACCAAGAAGCCCACCAAAGCTCAGTATGACTGAAAAGTCCACCCTCGTACCTTTCATGAAGGTGATTTTGTTCTTGTGTATGACCAAGCTCATGATGTCCTTGGTCATGGGAAGTTTAACTCATTATGCTTAGGACCCTAGATCATTAGTAAGGACTTGGGTAAGGGGGTATACCTTCTAGAGAATTTCAAAGGCCAACTCCTTCCTAACCCTCGCAATGCACTCTACTTCAAGAAAATTTACCCATAGCATCTCCCATTAACATGTGTGTATTTATTTTTTTTCATGCATTTAGGTAGCTTGCATTGCCCACCATCATCTCATTTGTTGTCTTTTGGCACCTTTCAGATGGATCAATCATCCACACAGTTTATCGGGCATGCCAATGGTGCAAGCCGCTTCTCCCAGAATCTGGCCTCGGCAACTTGGGCAATTTTTACCCCCTTACATTCGTTACTTCTCTCCAACGGCATACATTGGACCTGCCACCAATAACCAAGCCAAATATGATGCAGTGATAGGTTTGTTTGTCGATGCCCTTGATGATCGCATCCTTCATCTTCATGTTCGTTTAGATTCCTTGCTACTTGTCATGCAATTGAATGGTGTTTATCGTGTGCATAACCATATCCTATTTAGAAAATATCTTCGAGTAAAGCTTTTAGCACATGAATTTGAATCCATTAGATTCAGTCATGTTCCTAGAGTCCAAAATCACTTTGTAGATACCATTGCAAATAGCATTCTAGATTGGCATTTATCACATGCATTTAACACAAGACAACCATAAACAACAAAATGGCGAACCACAATCGTCATATAAAAAGGTTCATATCCATATGATGTATTGTCACATAAACACATAAGTGTTTTCAGTCCACTACTCTAAATACATCTGACATGCCCATAGCATGTTACAAAAAACCAAAAAGGGGATACCACATGTCCCCGTACCTAGTCACTATCTAGAGGCTCCCGGGCCAATGGCTCTGCTCCACCAGTTCGTAGATCACGAACAACCTGTCCGTCCATCACCATGCACCGCATGACCCCTCGCCACTCTGAGGTAACACCAGTACACTCATCAATATACCGATCTAGTAGCTCGTGCTACCCGCGCTTTGATACCCCAGTCAGCACCACATCACATCTGCGATGGAGATCCTCTAGCAAAGCATCATAGTCTGGTCTATGTTGTAACGTCGATCCACTCAGTTCTGCAACCCCACGCGCTGCGGCACATCCTGCATATCCTGCCGGCTTGACCAATGCTATATCTGCATACCAAAAGTTAAGAATTAGTACCATATACATATTCTAACAACTTTAAATGCACCAAAAAATAGCAACTTTCACTTACCATCTCGTCCCCATGCTCGGCCGGGTGAAAGTGGCAAGTCACGATCCCCCTGAAAGTTCATACCATTGTATGGATAATCGTCTATGTATAAAGGCATCTGATTTTATGCTAACAATTGGTGACAAGCCCACCAAGATAGCTCTAGAATACAACAATAAGCATCTCAAAAGGGCAAAATGATATACAAAATAGGTTGAAAGGCCGTCGAAGAGGCATGGTGGAGTCCAATGTGTGCCAAGATGAATGAATCAGCTCCAATCATAGTCATAAAGGGGGTGGCCCCTTGATATCCAAGGGGGTGCCCCAAAATGGTTATGGAGGCACAATAACGTCCTCATGGGTGTGAAAATTTCTTCAACTTAAGAAACCCTACTGTTAAATCTTGATTTACTTCTCCTACTTACATAAGTTATTAATTTGAATATTCAGAATTAACATCGAAGTAAATACAGTCAACAGCCTACACAAAGATCAAATACTGAATAACATTCTCATAAACAAAGTGACACACAAGAATTTTCTAGACAAATGTCCCCGAAAAAGCCCAATGCAGGAAAACCAGTGTTGCTAACTTATGAAGGGTTTTTATTATTATGCAGATTCTAAGTACAACATTCATGGGCACCAAAACTGGTTAACCCGACAGAGAAATATAAATGGCAACAATACCTCTATCCCGTAGACAGAAAAATATGACTAATTCAGACCCTCAAATGGGATTTATAGAACTCATCCCCTTTTTGACCTCTAAAAACCCCAGCGCTGCTCTAAAGCCCTCTGCGTCAGACTCTACGTTGCTCAAGAAGGACCTACGTCACCCTAGAAGGGGTTACGATGCCCCCCCCGCTGCCCTAACTGGGCCTGTGTCAGCCTTGCTTGGCTCCTGCTGCCTCTGCATTGCCCATGCTGGGCTCTTGGCTAGACTGCATAGTTGTTGCCTCTGCACTGCTCTGGAATGCTCCTTCTCTGCCCTCGTTGTACTCTTGGCCTAGGATCAAACCATCCCGCTTGCCAATACTGCCCCTCGCTGCAGCTGAAACACTTCTAAAATTCTTAGCAAACCATGCCCTAGAATCTCAGCTTAGCTCCAGTGCTCTTCCAATGTGTGTGTTCTCCAACTAACCCCAAGCCCTTCTCTTATACTTTTCTCATTGGGAAACCAACGGTCGTGATCTAATCTCTAACCGACGGCTAAGATTAGAAGTTGCTTTATCCGTGTCACTTAAGTCATTCTCATCACATGTTTAATTTACTTCACTTTAATCTTTTAATTTTCCTAAATTAGACTTAGGATCCTTAATTAAAATGATTAATTATTTGAATAAAACTTAAACCTGATGGAATTCTTCTAAACGCTTTCTGGGTCTTAGAGATCTCATGTACTCTAGCCCCTCCACAAATTTTGGGAGCTAGAGCACATCCGATGCTACCCCACCACCCCAAAATCTCAACAATGGGTCTCCATATGAATCGAATGAGCCTGTATCCCATCTGTAATGATGGGAGGAATGATGCAAGCCCTCCCATTGTCTCCTATAATGAAACACATCCTCATTTGGGCCTTGGATAACATGCCAAGTATGTGGTGCAAAATTGTAGTCAGTTGGGCAAGGTGGTCCAAGTGCATCATCACTGTCAAATAAATGTTATACGAGCAAGCAATGGAAGATGTTGAAGGCTCCCACGAAGTGGCAATCTACTCTCTGCTATGGTGGAGACCCATGACTCTCAAAGCTCACCCTACAAGTGCCAATATGACCCTTTGGAGGGCTTGGACCCTGTAAAGGGAGACCAAACCCTAGATGAAGACACACCAACAATCTTGTATAAGATCCAATGTGTCTCCTCAACTTCCAATACAACAAATCATTGGTGCAATAGAGTAAATGAGTTTACAAATCATGGAACCAAGTGGACATTTCATAGTGGCATTCCCTCCCATAATGGGCTTCAGAATGTACAAGTATCTCCAAGTTAAGAAAGAGGTTTAACCAATGACCCTAGTAGGTGGTTTCAACCTCTAAGGGTGTGACATGTCCATGGTACATCCATCAAATGGCAGGTGGTATGTGAATAATGATGGAATGGAGTGGGGCAGCAAGGGAAGGCTCCAAGCCACATGCCACAATGTAAGGGTAGTTAGGATAACGGAAGTGCACACTTAGGTGTATGAGTGGAGGAGGGAGCAATCATGGAATATAAGTTACCCCGAAGTTACCCTGGCCATTTTATTTCCACCCTTCTTCATATGCCTTTTGCCTATTATAGATTTTTGTTTTGTAACTGCACGGGGCTCCAGGGGATGAGAACATGATGTGTAGGATATAGCAATGAATACCCCATTAAGGTGGGGCAGTTCATCGCCCACCAGGGGTTGGGACAATCATGGGTTCTTAAATGATGTAAAGGGGCCAATGTGAGGGGCCCTAGGAACTAGGGTGATGGCCAAGATGAATGGAGTAGAGCTCATGTTTGGCTTCTTCCCACGTGCTAAATTTGTATGTCCCAACCATCTTTTGCATTTTCTGGTACATTTATTGTTCAGAGTGGAAAAATTATGTTTTTTTCTTTTAGCTACATCAACCTCTGTGGCATTGCTCTAGGCCCAACCCAAGGAGAAGGGGAGGCTAACTCCTTGTGTACCCAATGGAAAAATGTGGACCCGAATGGGAAATACAGCAAATGGGGTGAAAATGAGCAGAGGGAAGTGATGTGTTTTCGATCAAAGTTGCCATTAATGTCGTTATGATGACACCAATGTTAAAAATAATGGAAACCCTAAGTCTAGGTTAATGCCCTAGATAATGCCCTAACCCTAGCATTGTTTGTTGATAACCCTAAGGCAAAACCCTAACAATGTGAAGATCCTTAGGTGCCAAATTCATGATGCCCTAACCCTAGATGCACATGTGCAAACCCTAAGTGAAAACCCTAGATTCCTAATGCACATGATGAGACCCTAACTCTATATGTCATAACACTACATGATACCTTACTCTTTACCCTAATACCTAATGAATGAAATTTGTGTTCCTAATAATGCTCTAACAAAACCCTAGGTGCTTTTGAAGCAAACCTTAAATAAATTAATAATAATACCCTAGCATTATAGTTATATTATGACATCATTTTACAACACTTAAAATTAGTTCTTACATGTACCACGGCGTGATTTTTTAATTTATTTTCATACACAATTAAATTGCAAAAACATCATGCCAAATGCTATATAATTAATGTTGGACATTATACGTTACATAATTTTAGTGAGCTCCAGTTGTTCGTAGGTCGGCTCCAACATGCCAAACGCTCTATAATTAACATTGGACATTAGACGTTACATAATTTGGTGAGCTCCAGATGTTCGTAGGTCGACTCCACCATCACAAGCCAACTCTCCAAATCCAACAGTCATGACCATTCGAATTTATTGCAAATGGTATTAATAAAATTAAAATTCCATTCGTTGAGGAGCATCAATCCGCACAACATATAGAAGATAGAGATATATCTAACGAAGTTCACATCTCGTGAATCCGCTAAGGTAGAGGACAAGCAAAACAAGTAAAAACAAAAGAAGAACTGGTGAGAATTGTGGAAAATTCATGTAAGAATCCTTCTACAGCTTTCAAACCTGTGGAAGAATGACTACACTCTAGAACCATGTGTCTATCTTGGAGAATTCGTGTGGCAGAATTTTTTAATGTCCTTTGATCCTGTAGAAAACAACTACACTCAAAACAGTGTGTATATCTTGAAGAATTAGTTCAACAAACCCTTGTATAATTTGTAGAGTACGACTACACTTCATAATTTTGCACCTTGAACCTATAGCATTTGATGTTGACCTCAGACCTATAAAATTTGAATTTCAAACCTGTGTCTTGCAGCTTAGCCACTTCTGTGGAGGATTTCAGTCGACTTTGTGTCCTATGGACAGAGCAATAACTTTGGACCTCTAGAAGCAACTTGCGGACCACTTTTTCAGTGCAAAACAATGCTATATATATCCACTTGCATAGGGTAGAACAATTGTATATAACAACTTGCAGATTTGGTTAAGACTCAAGCAGAGAAAACTTGAGGAATATCCTTGAATTAATTGAAATTGTCTTGGATTAGCACTTGAAGACTCAGTGGTTTGAAGCATTCATCTTGGAGACATTCTTGAAGGGTTTTTGGAAAAAATTTGGTGACATTGTTAAGCAGCCTTAAAGCCACCTCAAAGCAAATTTGATATTGTTCTTAGAGCACTCTTGCTAAAGTAGTCATTGAAGACATTGAAGCATTGATTGAAGATCATCCCTAGTATTGTTGGAGAGTTATTAAGGACATATCTTGGAAGATCTTGTAGCATATTTGGAACAAAGAAGAAGTACCTCTGGAAGCAAATTTTTTGAAGCCCTCACAAGGTAACCTTCAAGAAGACTACCTGGGTGATATGAAGAGTCTTGGAAACACATTTTGAGACTGATAAAGTTGTCATTGATGAGATAGTGCTTTGGAGATTATTTGAAGGCATTGATTAAAGTAAATGTTGAAGACATCATCAAGGCTTGTGTAGAAGATTTTGGAAGCACTGAAGAGCCATTAAACCTACATTAAAGAGCTAAAGCAGATTGATAGGGTTGGTGCCCTAGAGGATAGGTGTCCTCAAGAAGATTGGGTTGAAGCCCTAGAGTTTGGAGCCTCATAGAGACGAGGTTGGAGCCTTGTGGAAGATAGGTTTGGAGCCCTTGAGGTTGGAGCCTCATAAAGAACAAGTTGGAGCCTTGCACCATACAGGTCAAAGCCTGGTTGATCGAAGATTGGTGTTTTCATCTAGGGTTGGAACCCTAAACATTGTAATTGATTTATTGTAAAGAAGAGAACTGGAGTCCTCATTATTTCTGATTAATAAAATTATTTATTCTATATTGTTCAATTTGAGCTATGTTTATAAGTGATCTAAATGGGTAAACTAACAATTTTAAGAGAAATATTGATTCACCCCCCCTCTCAGTATTTCTGGCAAATGGAATCAAAGCCAGTGCCTTCACTTACAGCCTAACAGCTTGAAGGTAGATCCTTAGAACACCAATGGCAAAGTCAAGGAAGAAGGTTTGCAAACCCTTCAAAGGTGTCACCTCCTCAGTGGATAATCAAATTGTGAAATCTCCATTGTTCAATGCAAACTTTGAAATATGGAAGGCAAGAATGAAGAATTTCTTAATTGGTCAAAGTTTTGAAGTCCGGGAATCAGTGGTTACTAAAAGCATAATGGAAGAAGAAGAGTCAAAGGAACATAATGCAATAGCAATAAAAGCAATCTTGAGTGGGCTACCAAATCATATAAAGGTCAAAGTGGAGAAATGTTCATCAACAAAAGAGCTTTGGGAAAAGCTTCAGAATCTTCACTCTAAAGGATTATTAGTCATAACCTCTAATCCAAAAGATGATGACAAAGAGCATCAAGATGAACCAAAGAATACAAATAAAAGCAAAAATTAAGGGAACGATTGTATAAAGGAATGATGATGAAGAAATTCTTGAAGTAGAAGTTGAAATAGATCTTAAGACAAAACTTGTAGTTGCCCTGGAAGAAATAAGTAGCTTGAAGAAGGAAAATGACGAACTCAAGAAGCAAGCACGAGATGGTGACCAAGAACTTGACAAGACAAGGAAGGAAGTTGACCTTTTCAACCTTCAAGTACAAGAAAGAGATGAGGAGCTCACCAAGCTAAAAAAGGAATTGCATCAAAACAAGAAAAAACATCATGAAGAATTCATATGCATGACAAATCAGTTGGATAAACCAAAGAAAAGGGAATACATTTTGTCAAGCCATCTTGAACAAAGACATGAGGACTTGAACAAACTTGAAGCACAAATTGGTCAATATAAGGAAGAGGTCTCCTCCCTTAAATCTCAGTTGGAAGAAGCAAAGAAACGATTACAAGGAGCTAAAAAGGTGATGGAAGTTTTGGCCCTCCTAGAAGGACAACTAGATGAAGCAAAAAAGGATAGAAATGCCATAGCATGCCAACTATAAGAAAAAGATGAAGAGATCTTAAGATTAAAATCAGATATCACCTCTCTCAAGGCCCAATCATGCGAAGCAAAAAAGATGAAGGAGGAAATGGAGAACCGTCTAGCAAAGAAGGATGAAGAATGCATGAAGATGAAAGAATAAATTGATATTCTAAGGAAAGAAGTTGATCAGCTGAACAAGATTCTGAAGAGTTCTCAAACCCTAGATGACATCCTATATCATCAAAGATCCCCCCTTGATAAATCAGGTCTTGGTTATGCAGGTGAACCCTCAAGAAAAAATGATGCAAACTCTAATGCATCAAGCAACAAGGATGTGAAGAAGCTTGAAAGAAATGTTGATGCCCCTAGTTCCAGCAAAAGCAAGAAGATTAATCAAGATAACCTTAAAGGAAACCGTACTCCAAGAAGGTATGCAGAAGGTGTCAAGGATGCAAGAGGCAAAGTATATCATCAAAGGACCTCAAGGCAGAAAGACTTTAGAAGTTCATCAAGACAAGCTCCATCCTCCAGGTACCGAAGTATATTTTTTCATTATTGCTACTCATGTACAAATTTTGGGCACATGCCAAAGGATTGTAGGGCATAAAATAAGGTCAAGTATAATGGTCCCCATTAGTCTTCCAGAAGCAACTTTGCATGAAGAAATTATGCCTCCTCATTTATGTACAAAATTGAATGTTATAAATGTCATAATATTGGTCATACGGCTCATGATTGTAGCTTGAATTGGGCTCCTAAACAAGCTAAAAACATAACAACCAAGCATGAAAAGAAGGTTAAACAAGTTTGGAGAAGGAAGCAAGTTGAACCACAAGGAGATCACGTGTAATGTGTCTTGAAATCTCAAAACATCAATTCATGTTGTTGATGTAATGAGAACATCTTTGGCAGATATGATATTTCAAGTTTTGATGATGAGATTTTTGCATATTGTTAAGGGGAGCTTGTGACAATTTGCCTATTCTTACAAGATGTTTCTTTGATAAGCCTTGGGAAACCCCTAACGTGTCACACATGAACAATCATGCTATGAGACAAATAGATATATCTCTTGATGGATCATCTCTCAGAAATTTTGAAGAAAATCTTGTTGGACAAATTGGTCTCTCTTGCATAAAGGCATCATCTACTTCAATCCTTTCCATGTATGCAAAGCTTAGGGGGAGCAAGTCCACTTCACATCCCATGAACCACCTTTCAAGATGTCTTCCACTCAAAATAGTAATTTTTCTTGTCTTGGGTTCCATAAAAGGAGAGCAAGAGGAGTTTATGCAGGCAAGGGAAGGAGATTGATCGCATGAAGAAATACAAAATAAAGACATCTCTCTTGTACCACATTGCCAGAAAAAGGAAAGCATGATAACAGGGGAGCAGCATTATAAGAAGCAGCATGATAGGGGGAGCACTTGATGGAAAAAGGCGTTGTCAAGACACCCCATTTGCCATTGATGTCAAAGGGGTAGAGAATGTTGAAAGGGCAAGAATATTGCCATCAAAGACAAAGGGGGAGATTGTTGATCAAATGTGTCATTGATGTCAATAGGATGATACCATTGTTAAAAATAATGGAAACCCTAACTCTATGCTAATGCCCTAGTTGATGCCCTAACCCTAGCATTGCTTGTCAATAACCCTAAGGCAAAACCCTAACAATGTGAAGATCCTTAGGTGTCAAATTCATGATCCTCTAACCCTAGATGTACATGTGCAAACCCTATGTGAAAACACTAGATTCCTAATGTACATAATGAAACCCTAACTCTATATGTCCTAGTACTATATGATACCGTAGCCCCTGCCCTAATTCCTAATGAATGAAATTTGTGTTCCTAATAATGCTCTAACAAAACCCTAGTTGCTTTTGAAGCAAACCCTAAATAGATTAATAATAATACCCTAGCATTATAGTTATATTATGACATCATTTTACAACACTCAAAATTAGTTCTTACATGTAGCACGGCATTATTTTTTTTATTTATTTTAATACACAATTAAATTGCAAAAACATCATGCCAAACACTATATAATTAGCGTTGGACATTAGACGTTACACAATTTTAGTGAGCTCCAGTTGTTCGTAGGTCGGCTCGAGCATGCCAAATGCTATATAATTAACGTTGGACATTAGACGTTACATAATTTTGGTGAGCTCCAAATGTTCGTAGGTCTGCTCCACCATCACAAGTTAACTCTCGAAATCCAACAATCATGACCATTCGAATCTATTGCAAATGGTACTAATAAAATTAAAATCCCATTCGTTGAGGAGCATCAATCAGAACAACATATAGAAGACAGAGATATATCTCACGAAATCCACGTCTCCTGAACTTCAAATTGTTGAGGTAGAGGACAAGCAAAACAAGTAAAAACAAAAGAACTCGTGAGAACTGAGGAAAATTCGTGTAAGAATCCTTGTGCGGATTTCAAACATGTGGAAGAACGACTACACTCTAGAGCAATGCGTCTATCTTGGAGAATTTGTGTAGCAGAACTTTTGAAGGTCCTTTGATCCTGCAAAAAAAGATTACACTCAAAACAGTGTGTATATCTCGAAGAATTAGTGCAACAAACACTTGTATAATCTGTAGAGTACGACTGCACTTCAAAAATTCTGCACCTTGAACCTGTAGCGTTTGATGCTGAACTCAAACCAGTAAACTTTGAATTTCAAACATGTGGTAATCTTAGATTAAACCTATGAACAAAAACCTTGCAGCTTAGCCCCTTATATGGAGGATTTTGGTTCCCTTTGTGGCCTATGGACAGAGCAATAACTTCAGACCTGTAGAAGCAACTTGTGGACCGCTTTTTGAATGCAAAACGGTGCTATATATATCTACTTGCATAGGGCAGAACAATTGTATATAACAACTTGCATATTTGGTTAAAACTCAAGCAGAGAAAACTTGAAGAATGTCCTTGGATTAATTGAAATTGTCTTGGAGAGTAGCACTTGAAGATTCAATTGTTTGAAGCATTGATCTTGGAGACATTCTTGAAGGGTTTTTGGACAAAAATTGGTGACATTGTTAAGGAGACTTAAAGCCACCTTAAAGCAAACTTGATATTGTTCTTAGAACACTCTTGCTAAAGTAGTCATTGTAGACATTGAACCATTGATTGAAGATCATCCCTAGTATTGTTGAAGAGTTATTAAGGACATCTTGGAAGATCATCTTATAGCATATCTGGAAAAAAGGCGAAGTACCTCTACAAGCAGCGTTTTTGAAGCCCTCATGAGGTAACCTTGAAGAAGTCTACAATGAAGAGTCTTGGAGACACATTTTGAGGCTGATAAAGTTGTCATTGATGAGATAGTGCTTTGGAGATTATTTGAAGGCATTGATTAAAGGAAATCTTGAAGACATCGTCAAGGATTGTGTAGAATATTTTGGAAGCACTGAAGAGCCATTAAACCTACATTGAAGAGTTGAAGCAGATTGATAGGGTTGGTGCCCTAGAGGATACGTGTCCTCAAAAAGATTGCGTTGAAGCCCTAGAGGTTGGAGCCTCATAGAAGTAAGGTTGGAGCCTCGTGGAAGATAGGGTTGGAGCCCTTGAGATTGGAGCCTCATAAAGAACAAGTTGGAGATTGGCACCATACAGGTCGAAGCCTGGTTCATTGGAGATTGGTGTTTTCATCTAGGGTTGGAGCCCTAAACATTGTACTTGATTTATGGTAAAGAAGAGTATTAGAGTCCTCGTTATTTTTCATTAATAAAATTATTTATTCTATATTGTTCATTTTGTGTTCTGTTTATAAGTGATCTAAACTAGTAAAGTAACAATTGTAAAAGAAATATTGATTCACCCACCCTCTCAGTATTTCCAACATTTGTATTGTGTCGGGAAGCGGGACCACACAACCAAAATCGAGATTTCCCTTAGTGCCACCCCTAAAGCTAGCAGCCAATAAAGGAGATCCCACGGGACTAGGATGCAAGGTTAACCATCAAATTGGACAGAGGATACAAGAGTACAAACCAATCCCACTCCTCCCGCCGAATCTCCCCACTAGTCCATGCCTAAAAGTGTCCATGATAAGTAAACAAAAATACCCAACTACACAATGAAAAGCCATAACTTCGAGATTGAAAGACCCACCTTCAAACATACAATGATAACAGATGGTAGAGGGAACATATGGTTTGCTCAGGTGGCGGACATAATGGCACATCAAGCTATTTGATGGCTACAAGGGGTTGTTGGTTGTTAGCTAAGGACCATTTAGGAGAAAAAAATTCTCCTATGGATACTACCCACAGATGTTGGGTAACAAGGCCTTTTGATAACCCTCCCATATCTAAGCATGATAACTTGTTTACAAATCATCAGCTAGGAAGATATTTGAAGATGACGCTTGTGTGAAGTACGTTGGTGCCTTTTGCATTAGATATGGCCCATTATGAGAATTTTATGGTTATTTTACATATGATAATTATCTCACTTGATTTTGGGGGTATTTTAAAAATGCTTACATCCAGGTACAGTTGTCATCCCTTGAGGGATTACGTGAGACTTTTCTAGCACTTCAAAGAGGACGTCCAACCCCACTTGACAACCATTACGAAAACCAAAGTCGAGATGTTGACCACATTTTGAGAAGTGTTTACCATGGGTTGTATCGAGTACTAATGATGACTTTCTCCTCTCCCTCTAGAGCCTTAAATGATGTGCATTTGGACCAAGATGTTACTTAGAGAGATGATGTACATCAATGACTTCAAGATGCCACTACGTTGGCATTGTACCTTCTTGATGGGAATTGCGTTGTTGCTAAGTTGATATGACGATGATGATAATGCCTTCAGAACTCTCTGAGAGGATGGTACACTTCTCTAGATGATGATGTCATGCCCTAGCCTTCTGATTGTTGAAAATGTAGCAAGCAAGGTCTTCTGATTTGTGCCTTATCCAGTGAAGACCTCAAATTGTCCTCATGAATTAGACTTCAATGATGGTGACTTTATTTCCAATTTATAGGAATAATCATCAAGAGTTCAAGTGTTGTGTTGGAGGTCCAGTTAAGTGGATGCCTTCAACAATTTGACTACATGATTGGTTGGCAATAAGCAGTTCAGTATGAGCGAGTTTGTCTTCAGTCTTGATTGAAGGAAGAGGGAGTTAGATCTCCAGTGTCGATTGGATAGAGCACGAGTTAACCACTCCAGCGATGATTGGAAGGAGAGCAAGTAACACTCTCAGTTAACTTGCATTCACAACTCAAGTTCTAAATTTGAACTAGCCTAATTTAGCATGGATCGAATCTATAAAGGAATGATAAAGACAAAAGTAATTCATAATTGTTTTGAGCACAAGGTTGTGAGACAAAGCAAGCTCACGAGATTGTGAGAGAGAGAGCCTTGATGTGGAGCGTCGGAATTGTGTCCTAAAGAATAGGAGCACAAGTGCCCTTGAATTTAGGGGAATTGATTGTGTGCAGGTGTGTGGAGCTAGGCTCCTAAAAAATAGTAGTTGAAGTGCACATAGAAATAGGACACAAGTGCGCTACAAAATAGGAGATTTTATGCCCAAGGAGATAGGCCCAAGTGCGTTAAGAAATAGGGCCAAAAGTGTGCTAGAGAATAGGAGACCAGCGCAAGGATAATGGAAGCTTAAGTGCGCAAGGAAGGAGCAGAATTTAAGCAAGACAGCGGGGTTTGCAAAGCAAGTCAAGGAGGCAGCAGAGGATCAACTGTGTGCAGGAACCAAGATCAAATAGTGATCAAGGAAGGCCAAGATCAATTGTATTAGCTGAGATTTGTGTGAGAAGCAGAACACTTTCTCAAGAGAGACAGATTGCTTTGTAATATATTCAAATGCTCCAAGAACAATAAATAAAATAGCCACATCAAGCAAGTAGGTTTTTCCTGTTGGATTCCTGGGAAAAGTGTGTCAATTTATGCATGTGTTTATATTATGTTGCTTATAAGTTGTTAAGAGGCTCTATATCTTGGTGAAAGTTAACTAGTTTCAGTTATCAGTTATTCATCTAAGTATTTGCAGAGTTTTCATGGAAATTTAACATGGTATCAGATCAGAGACCAGCATAATGACCAGCACCAAGTTGACTAGTGAGGTTGAGCACAGATTAGTCAAGAAGGACAGCGATAGAGCTTGAAGATCAGAGCAAAACAGTTCCTTGGATAAGCAGTATGGTGTTCATAGGACTAAGGTCAAATCACAGTTTAAAGGGAGCCTCGAATTTCTGTGCATGGAAGGAGTGAATCACAATAGTGTTGGAAGATAATGGGATGGGGGGGTTTATCAAGAATCAAATAGTTCCACGTCAGGATCCCCAACTGTTGGCCCAACATACTAAGAATTGTTGAGAAATCAGTGTGCTTATGTATTAAGGTCGATTTTTTTGTCATGGTAATTTCTTGTGAATTTGTTGGCTTTATTATTATTATGTTTTCTTCTTTCATCAAGCAATTACCAAAATATGAATCAAGAAGATCACAATAAACAAAGAACACAATATGTAGGCTCTCTAAGCCAGGGCCAAAACCGTACAAGGGGGAAAACCTAGAAAATCACCTCTTCTTATAGAATCAAATCAAAGTGAGAAATCCAAGACCCAAATCCAACCTCCAAGAAGCCAAGTCAAGCCCTCCATATTCCGCTTCAACATGATAAAATCCATCAATTTCACTCATAGGAGATCACGCCAATCTCAGCCATAGTAACTCATATACCACAAGAAACTCTCATATTTTCCAGATCTTTTTTCACGGAAAACTTGCATATGTATATCAGATTTTCTACCATAAAGAAGATTGCATATCTAACCCAGAAAGCTCGCACTCCTTTTCAAATATACAGCCTTAAGCACACGTATATCTTCATAGGAATACATCTTCAAAATTTTGCCTATCTTTGCCATAAAACGCATCAGAGAAAACCATCAAACTTGCTTGCCATTTGGGTGGAGGACGTATGCCAATATATAGTTGTTCTAACATGCAAAAAGACGCATGTGATGGGTGAGCTGACTTGTTATCCAAGAGGGTTGACTTGGCTTCTTGAGGTGGATTAACCCAAAATATATTTTTTTAAATATTTTTCTCTTTTTCTAAACACGAAGTCCAAATAGAACTTTGACTCAACAATCCTAGAACCACGAAGAACATGCTTTGTGAAAATTTCTGAATATTACTTATGCAGAAACCCTACTGTTATATCTGGTTATGCTTCTCCTACTTAATTAACTTATTAATCTGAAATTTCAGCATTAACATCGAAGTAACACATTAACAGTATTCACAGACTCGCATCTAAATAGAATACATGCACACAGACAAAGTGACACACAAGATTTTTTGTACAACTGTCCCCAGAAAAACCCAATGCGGGAAAACTGGTCTTCTGGCTGCTGGAGGGTTTATATTATTATGTAGAATCTAAGTACAGCAAATTTGGGCACCTCACCGGTTAACCCGACAGAGAAATATAAGATCTGCAGCGACACTTGTTGTTCCGAAGACATAAAAATGGACTGATTCACACCCTCAAACGGGATCTACAGAACTCAACCCCTTTCTACCTCTAGAAACCCCAATGTTGCTTTGAAGCTGCCTGTGTCAGCCCTGCGAGCCTGTTGATGCCCCTACACTGCTCAGAAGAGGGTTGCGTAACCCCAGACTGAGTGACGCAGTCCTTACGCTGCCCTAGTTGGACGAGTGTAACCCTTGATGGCCTCATGCTGCCTCTGCATTGCCCTTTCTCGTCCTGTGTAGCGACTGAAACCCTCTGCGCTGCGCAGCTGCTGCATAGCCTCTACTTCCTCTGCGCTGCTCTTGGTTGTTGCTTCTCTGCCTCTTGCTGACTCTTGGCTCTGGGATCATATCATCCCCTTAGCCAATACTACCCCTCGCTGCAGTTGAAACACTTTTGGAAATTCTTAGCAAACCCGCCCTAGAATTCCAGCTTAGTCTCAGTGCTTTGCCTCTGTGTGTGTATCCTCCAGCTAACCCCAAGCCTTTCCTTTATACTTTTCTTGTTGGGAAACCAACGGCCATGATCTAATCTTGAATCGATGGCTAAGATTTAAAGAAAGCTTGATCTATTTGATTTAAGTCATTTCCATCACATGATTAAATTAATTCCTTTTAATATTTTAATTTTCCTAAGTTAGACTTAGGGTCCTTAATTAAAAATATCAATTAATTAATTTTCTCCCAAACTAGATGGAATTTCTCAAATCCCTTTCTAGGTCCTGGAGATCTCATGTACTCTAGTCCCTTCACAAATTTTGGGAGATAGAGCACATCCGAAGCTACCCCAACAATTCACAAATCTCAACACTCCCTCTTAGCGAGGTAAGTGCTCTAGCACAATACTGCTTCACCCCGAAGCTCTGCACTGATCTTTGGTGTGTGTCTCTGCGCTGATGCTTGGCCTATTGCCCTTCATCACTGTGTTGCTGCTGCTCTCCCGTACTGCTGCCCATGACACTGCCACCACCACTGCTACATCTGTACTGCAGCTACCTCTCAATCTACTGCACAGTGCTGCCAACTATTGCACAGCAACTCAGTTGTTGAGAGAAACAATTGAAAACTCCTACCCAATCTTTGACAGACAAGTCAATTGGATTGCATCCTCATCACTGAAGCTCCATAGGCTGCTGCTATGCGCTATCCTCTTGAAGCCACTATGTTGCGGCAGCTCTGCTCTGCATAGGCCAGCCTACACTGCATTGTTAGTCACATCAGCCCTCCTACGCTTCTGCTTCTACATTGTTGTTGCTTCTGCACTGTGTTGCTCCCTCTACAGCACCTCAGCACTGCCCTCTGCTTCACTGGGATCTTCTGCAACCACCTCTCTCCTTGTCCCGTTATTGTCTTAAGGCTCTCCTAGCTCGTATGTGATCCAAGAGTTGGGCTCCTGAACGATCCTGCCACCACTCTGTAGCTGCTCTACAGATCCATGTCGCCCCACTTTCTTGGTTCATGAGCGCTCATGGCTACGTCATTTTCAAAGCCATTGTCTACCACAGCAGACTTGGAGGTAGAAGCTTCCTTGTCCTTCTTCTTCTGAGGATAATTACTAGCGAAATGTCCTAGTTCACCTCACTGGAAACACTTGATCTTGAATAGATCACGTTTCTTCCTCCCTTGCTACCTTGATGCCAAGGCTGCATCTTCTTCTTCTTCCTTCTTCACCTTACTGCATCCGGTGCTGTGTTGTCTCTTGGTGAACCGACAGAGTTCTTCCTGACGGAGGATCACCCACATACTATCTCGGTTGGGAAGGTCCGCTCTGACAAAAGTTTCCCAGTCCTCTGTGACCGCATTGAGTGAAGTCCTCACCATCACATTGACCTCCACTTTCACTCCCATAGTTGTCAATTGATCCATGATCGCCTGTAATCTGAAAAGGAAGGGCTCGATTTCTTCTCCCTTGGCCATCTGAATAACCGCATCTGGTTCTCCAGAAGCATTCTCCTCTGGACAGAACTACCCTCATATAGGGCAGTTAAGGCTTTCCACATCTCATTAGTTGTCTTCTTATCGGTTATATGTAATACAACATGGTCCTTAACCCCGTCCATGATGAAACGCTTGGCATGTCTCGCTGCTTCATTATGCTTCGCTAGTTGAAGAGTATCAATCGACGTGGCCAGGAATTTTTTTGCATGTCCCTCAGACCGTATGCCTCCATGACTACCAGGATTCTGGCCTTCCAGACTACAAAGTTGGACAGACCGTCCAACCTATCCTAATCACGTAGTCCATGAGGTGCCATCTGCTCAGATCTACTCTGTCGGAATAGATCTTCCTCTCCTCGCCTCTCAACTGAAGCTCGGATCTAGATTCCTTGGCAAAAAAGGCACCCTTTGCTCCCTCTGACAACTGATTTCCTCTATGGAAATCTGCCAAACACAAAGAATCAACTCTCTTCGATCCTCTGATTGATATGCAGATTTATTTGGCTGGAAATCCTCTAAGAAGTTGTTCTCTTCACGCTCTTTGTCAACTAGTGCTCAGGCTAATTTATGCACCTTCAGAAATTTAACCCCACCAACAACTATTGAAGCTTTGCAGCACTGCTTCCGGCACTCTGAATCAACCACAGCCTCAAGACTGCGTCACCCTGGTCGGCCTCTGCGTGAGCAGACAGTCCCAACGCTATCTTTGCGCTGCCTCTGCGTAGTAAGTACGTAAGCCTGCGTGGGGACTGCATCACTTTGGCCTTTGCGTGGCTCTGCTTCCCTCTTCTGTTGCGTTGTCCTCTTGATCCGGCTTTCTGTGCAGCAACAAAGTCGTAGGCTTGTTGACTTTAGTTGTAAAATACACAAGAGGTATTGTAATAATAATATATTATATATAAAATGTATAAGAGATGATAAATGTTACAATAAGGCCCTGCTTATATACCTACGCAGGTGGCCTTTCATGACTGGGCATGTCTTTTAGAAATGCCCTTTTACTAACTTAATAACTACTTACATAATCCTTATTTAACTATTAATAACTATATTTATTATATTTACTATGAATTATATTCATAACATTGCCTTCCTCTCGAAAAGCTTTGTCCTCAAAGCTTAATTTTTCGACAATTTCCTTCACTTGGGATTATCTTCTTGGCATATGTCATTCATCATTGGTACCTTATCATGTAGAGTACCATAGCTTTGTAGAATTCTCTCGTAATGTTGTCTTTGAAACTAGGGTTTTTGTTTTTATTTTTATTTTTTTTTAAATGATGTCTTGAACCCCTTTTTTTTAATTTAATTAATTAATTAATTAATATTAAATTAATAAATATAATCATAATTATTATATAACTATATTAATATAAATTATATATAAATATATAATTATATTAATATATATATATATATATATATATATATATCAAAAATGAAAAAATCGTTATCGGGATATTATCGGCGAGGGGAAAAAATCGGAAAAAATCGGAATTATCGGCAAAAAATCGTCACATACAAAAATATTCATTTTTTTTCAATTTTTTTAATATCTAAAGCATCTACAGCATAAAATAAATGCATTGACACATAAATATGAAAAAAAAACTAATATATAAGATGTGTAATATCATGTCTAGTGCTACATCACACATAAAACTAAATCCTGTCCTGAATACTAAGTCCTGAGTCTCAAGAGTCAACTCAGTCTCAAAATATCAACAAAAAATATAATAATGTATCTCATATCATGAGTCATAATGTCAACAGTCATATACAAAGGAATGTCAATGCACCAGTGACCATATAACCTATGGTCCTATACTATTGATTTCCTCTGCCCCTCTTGCGAGAAAATACAACAGCTTTGCCTTTCTCTCTAGATGAAGACGCTGGCGGGACTGGCAACGGGACTGGCAATGGGCTCTGTCGTGCTCTAGAAGAAAAAAATGAAGCACCAGAACCGGAACGGGAACCTGAACCACTAGGAGCTAAAGGAGGCCGACCACGTCCTCTACCGGTAGTAGTGGTAGGTGGTGTCACCTCCTCCTCCTGCTGCTCCTCCTGCTGCTCCTCCTCGTCCTCCTCCTCGTCCTCCCCCTCCACTACCTCCTCTATCCAATCACGGGCTGACTCCATGACAGGCCTCTCAGCCTCAACCCTCCATTCAGCAGTGGTGTCAATCGCATCTAAAGAGATGGCCTCCATATCAGGGGTCCTCTCAAGTTGTCTCACCCACAATCTAAGATTATAGTAGACGTAAACCATGTCATTGAGCCGCTGACCCTCCAACCTGTACAAGGGTCATAAATTAATAAATTAAATATTTAAAAAAAAATATTTAATGAATTCAAAAAATCAGTTCGAAATTTGAATATGTTAAGTGTTTTACCTGTTGCGCCTTTTGGTGTGTATTTTTTCAAATACACTCCCGTTGCGCTCGCATCCTGAAGCGCTACATGTTTGGCTGAGTATTCTAATGGCAAATTTTTGGAGTTTTGGTATTCTGCCACCGTAGCTCCTCCACCATGCATCTACAAGTTACAAGTTACAACAAATAAGATAAACTTATAATTTATAAAGTTACAAACATACGAAAATTTTTAAAATAATGAAAATCTTACCTGGCATTTTAGCAGTCCTATCCTGGACAGCCATGTCGAAGCTCAAGGTGCCACCTGCCATTCTGTATACCTCCATCTCTTTGGATATCTCTGCACGTTCTGATGGACTTGGCACCATCTTCTGAACACAAGTGAAAAAGCCATCCATGACCTCGCATCAAATACAAAACCACATGAATAAGCAAATGCGGGGTTCAGGAAGAGCCCTGCAGCATGAATGGGACGATGGAGTGTGTTGTTCCATCGATCATCAATCACTTCCCATAAAAGAAGTTGTCTCTGAAACCCATCATCACCCTTATCATCATAATAGTTGCGAACAGCTTCTTTGGCCCTATCCATGGCCTCATACAAGTAGCCCATTGCGGGCTTCTCTCCATCCACCAATCTAAGAACCTTTACCAAAGGTTCACTAATGTTGCACACCTCTTCCACTCCAACCCAGAAATCTTCCTGATATGACACCAACCTGCAGATGGCCTGTCTCTCTGATTTGCGGCTGATAGTCAAAGCACGCCACTTATCTGAAAGAAACATTCTCTTCAAATCCCACTTAGAATTCAAGAGGGATTGACGAGAGATGAAAGTAGTGGCGAATCGTGTAATAGCAGGCCGCACCAACTCCTTATTGTTGGTGAATGTCCTCATCAAATGAAGCACAGATCCATGGTTATATATAAATTTTGTGATTCTCTTTGATGATTCTACAATATCTTTGACAAAATCAAGCTTTCCGATGTCCTCCAACATCAAATCTAGGCAATGTGCAGCACAAGGTGTCCAAAATATGCTTGGATACCTCTCCATAAGCATCTTGCCAGCTAAAACATAGTTTGCAGCGTTGTCCGTTATGATTTGGACAACATTTTGGGGCCCAACCTCCATAATGAACACATCTAATAAATCACATAATAATCTTGCATCTTTGACATGTGCAGATGCATCAACAGATTTTATAAACATTGTCCCCTTGGGACAACTGACCAAGAAGTTAAGAAGACTCCTACCCCTTTGATCAGTCCAACCATCTGACATCACAGTGCATCCTGTGACTTCCCATGATGCCCTTAAGTCTTCCAATCTCTTGGTGCAGTCAGCGTTCTCATTTTGCAGAATGCGCCCTTTAAGGTCATGATATGTAGGGGCTTTGTATCCTGGGCCAACAACAGCGATAGCATCAATCGCAGCCTGATAAAATGGATTGTTCCTGGCAACATTGAAAGGAATATCACTCCAAAGAAACAGTTTGCCCAACAACCTATCAGCTTCTTCCTTCTCCTTTTTTTAATAAGGGAGGAGATAGATGGCTGTGCTCCGTGAGTGGTTCTAGGAACAAAAAATGAGGAGGCAGCTGCGGGGCTGCCTGTAGAAGAGGCTGATGCTGAAGAGCCACTACCACTCTCACGCTCAACTCCAAACTTTGATATTTGACTCTTCAGAGCTGCTTTGCTGACTTTAGTGGCTTCCATTTCTTCCAATGAGTTCATGGCTCTTTTGATTATTTCTGGATTGGTATTATTGCAAGGGCCTACTTCATGCCCAGGAATCTGTGCCAGGTGGTATTTCAACCTGTATACCCCCCCTGCCATGTGTTGACCACATAATTTTCAAGTCAAGTGTAATCGGTCAAACCCCCCATCAGGGTCACCAAATTCCCAGAAAGGATCTAATTTCCTTGGCATGTTGGAAACTTTGAACTTTGAATGTTGAAATTTGAACCTAGGGCACAAGAAAAATTGCCAGTTAAAACTTAAAAAATAAAATAAAAAAATTACAATTTTACATGCAACATTTTGATTTTTTTCACAAAAAAAAACCCTCAACTGAATGCAATAATAATAGGAAAAAATACATGTTGAAACACAAACAAAAATAATGGGAAGAACCTAAGAGCACAAGAAGAAATATAAAAAACATAATTTAACAAACAAATTTTTGCATTTTTGACCAAAATAAACCCTCTCCTCTCAATAAAACAAAAAAAAACAAAAAAACACAACCAAATGCAATCACAAATGATGAAAAATACATGGGTAATAGAAACCCATGGAAGAACAAGAGAAAACCAAAAAAAAATGGGTCAAATTTGATGCCCATACCTGGAAAAACGTTTTGCCGGAGACACTTGGTCCAAATTCAATGTTTGTTCGCTTGGCTTGCAAGAGATTCTTCACTATTGGGCGTGTAAATCACCTCCTTCCCTCCTTGGCTGCTCTTCTTTTCTCCTTGGCTCTCATACCCCACGCTGTCAAAGTAAAAATGAAAAAAAAAAACCCAAAAACCGGCATATAACCGCGCTGTCCAAGCCTCCCACGATAATTTCGGGTCGACTCGCGATAATTTCGATATTATCGCGATAAAATCGCGATAACGATAATTTCAATTTATCGTTTTAAATTATCGCCGATATTATCGTTCGGCTCAAAAACTCGCGATAATTTCAATTTATCGTGATAATATCGCGATTTTTTCAACTATGATATATATATATATATATATATATAACAATGTAACTTATGTGATTTTTTTTTTAAACTGCAATGATAAATAACTTATATCCACCGAAAGCAAGTCGTCCACCATATGGCTTTTTAATTAAACATCACGATTCACATCGTATCGTATCACAACCCACCGTATGGTATGTTTAACGAACAACATATCAACCGTCTCAAAAAAAATGGCACGGTCACTTTTTTTGACACTGGCGGATGATGGAGGAAGGTGGTTGCCAACTGTGAGGGCACCACAGCGTGCAGACATGCCACCGAACGGAGCGACGTGGATTACAGCAGTGATTGATGCGAGAATATAGTCGACGACAGACAATAAAGGAACTCGATGCAAACGTCAAGAGCATACTGCCACAGGAGGATGCCACTCACAGCCTATGCAAACGTTGTCATGGCATTTTAAAGTTCTTAAGACTTTACAAGTTTTCCGATCCCAGAACCAACATCTACCCTCGCCATCTCTGGACATAACAAATCGCCCATCGGGTGAAAAGTTAACTTGGCAAGCATAACCCGCTGCAATATGCCCCGCAAACCTCTTCTTCTTATTGAGTTGGAACCTCTCCCTTGTGTTGTAGATCAAAATTTGATTATCCAAACTCTGTGCAGCAAGCCAATTCGTGTTTGGATGAAGAGAAATCAAAGGCATTGAATGCATGTGAGGCTCACTAATGTATTTAATGACCACAGGAATGCCGAATTCCCGAACCCTCAGGGACTTGTCATCGCTCGATGTCACAAACCTCCTATTATTGTCCACAAAAGTAATGGTACTCACAGCACCAAGATGCTGATCATACTCCTGAGTGATCTCACCGTTATTCATAACCCACTGCACGATCTTCTTATCACTCATACCTGCCGGTAGCACATTTTGCTTATCCTCGTCCGGGTGGAGCTTCACAACATATGGTATCTTCCCTGTGGAGAATGTCGAAATCACCTTCCTTGTCTCCATATCCCATAATTTGATATTCCTATCATACCCAGAACTCAAAAACCTGGAACCATCATTGTTGAACGATATGTCGCGCACCGCCTTCAAATGACCCATGTAAGTCCTCATGCATTTCCCACTGTTAAAAACATCCCAGATCTTCACCTTGGTATCCATGCCAGCGATAACAATAGATACCAGCAGATAACAACAAATGGCCATACTTGGGGAAGAATCGGATTGCGGAAACCCCCTTTGTATGCCCACTCCATGTATGCACCCACCTCTTCGAAATATAACAATGATCATTGGTTGCCTTGGCATCCTTGGGAGGATCAATCCTTCTTGTTATTTCAACACTATAGTTTTTATGCACACTGATTCCAGATGCTTGTCCATTATGTTCAGTTATTGTGCACTGTTTTATCTCCTCGTCATAATTGTTCTGGTTTTCTTCCTCCTCATAATCATCATCAATTTTAGCTACTTCAATAGATTCCTGGCTAGTAGGCTCATCTTTGTTTTTAAGATCACCTTCATCATAATTTGAAATTTTCATAACTTGATCTTCTGCAAAATGTAGTGATTCTTTATGATTATTTCCTGAATTCTCTGAATCGACTGAATTGTTGTGTTGATTATGTCCAATATTCGGGAATATTGGTTCTTGCGTCAAATTTATCTTCTCCCAAATGGCATTTATTTTTTGCATTGCTTTGTTATGATTGTCTGTGGACTCGCTATGGTTTTGCCAAATTTGTCTTTCTATCTGATCTGTTGTGTCTTGAAGTTTTTTGATGTCGTCAGAATTTCCTGTAACCTTATCTTCAAGATTGATTAATCTTTTAGTGAATTTATCGGAATTATTATTGATCTTACTCTCAAGATCGATCAACTTTTTGTTGAAATCGTCCATTGTCATTGATGAAGACATCGAGCAACAGCGATTTCGAGGCACTGCATGTAACAGCTAAAGGTAGCCAGCAGTGGTGTAGGTGCTTCCTTCCAGACGAGAAGATCACTCCTCTGATACCAAATGGAGCAACAAAGTTGTAGGCTTGTTGATTTTAATTGTAAAATACACAAGAGGTATTGTAATAATAATATATTATATATAAAATGTATAAGAGATGATAAATGTTACAATGAGGCCCTACTTATATACCTACGCAGGTGGCCTTTCATGACGGGGCATGTCTAAAAGACATGCCCTTTCACTAACTTAATAACTACTTACATAATCCTTATTTAACTATTAATAACTATATTTATTATATTTGTTATGAATTATATTCGTAACATTCTGCGACAGTTGCTGCTTTCTACAGCAAGGATTCTTCAATCTTCTTGCTGATGATTCAGCTAGATCTGCAATCACTCTAATACCATGTGAAAAATTATGAATATTACTTATGCAGAAACCCTATTGTTAAATCTGGTTATACTTCTCCCACTTAATTAAGTTATTAATCTGAAATTTCAACATTAACATCGAAGTAAATGTGAAAAATCCTAAATCCAAATTTCTACTGCAACAAATCTGAATTACTTCTCCTATTATTTTTCATAATTATTCCATTACATTGAAATACCGAAGTAATTACTGAAGCAGTCTACACGAATAATACTGCGGAATAAATCCAAGTGTTGAAACAAACTGAACAAAATACAATGTAAAACATCCACATTTGACAGAGTTATTTTTGGACTAAGTCCCCGGAAAAACCCAACTCGAGAAAACCGGTGCAGCAGATCTGAGGGTTTTATATTATTAAGCAGCAGAATCTTGAGTACAACTAGAGTGCCTATATACGGCTCACCCTTCATATAAATCTATACAGCTGATGAAATTGTGAGATGTACCTCACTCTGCGAGTCCCTAACTAATCTAAACAGCATTGGTGAAGCCCCTCTCTGCCTCTACGTGATTGCCTACACTAGAACTGCATAAGCCTGCGTGGGCAAGCTTGAGGAACTGCGTCATCTCTCTCAGCAACTGATCAAGCTAATCTAAGACTAGATTTTGGCCATCCTGGCTCAAAAACCCTAGCCTCTATCTATCTCCGAACTGTTTCTGGAAGGCACTGCGTCACTTCTACATGACTTCCTTCAAGCACTGCGTCACCCCTTCAGGTGACTGCGCTATCTCTCTCTGTGTCACTGTTGCCTCTCTCTAAAATGCACTCCTGGTCCTCCTGACCAGTTTCTGCTTCTGCCCCTCTCTGGATCTGATCACTGAATCAAAATCACTTAGCAAACCCTGCCCTAGTGATTCGATTCTGACCAAAAGCTGTGTCTCCTCACACAAACTCGAAAATGGCAAATGCTCAATGTGCTCAATGTGTTTTCCATAGGCCCCTCACCCTCCTTATATTCTTTTGTTGACCCTTCAACGGGCAAGATTAAAACATAATCAAGGGCTAAAGATTAACTTGGAGGTGATCCATGACTTTCTCTAGAAGATTCACACTTAGTTTAATTAATACCCTTTAATTAATCAGTTTCCCTAAGTTTAGACTTAGGAAAACATTAAAATACAATTAATTAATTTAATTAAACCATCTCTAAGTGGAATTTTCCAAAACCATTTCTGGGTTTTATGAAATACAAATCTTAGCCTATATACAAAGTTACAAGGCTAGAGCACATCCGATGCTACAATAAATCAACAGTAAACACATTAACAAAATTCATAGATTCAGATCTAAATAGAATACATGCACACAGACAAAGTGACACACAAGATTTTCTAGACAACTGTCCCTGGAAAAACCCAATGCGGGAAAATCGGTCTTCTAGCTATTGGAGGGTTTATGTTATTATGTAGAATCTAAGTACAACTAATCTGGGCACCTTGCCGGTTAACCCGACAGAGAAATATAAGATCTGCAGCAACACCTATTGTTCCGAAGACGGAAAACTAGACTTATTCACACCCTCAAATAGGATTTACAGAACTCAGCCCCTTTCTGCCTCTAGAAACCCCAACGCTGCTCTGAAGCTACTTGCGTCAGCCCTACTAGCCTGTTGATGCCCCTGCACTGCTCAAAAGAGGGTTGCATAACCCAAGACTGGGTGACGCAGTCCTTACGCTACCCTAGCTAGACCAGCGTAACCCTTGAAGGCCTCCTGTTGCCTTTGCATTGCCCTTTCTTGGCTTGCGTAGCTACTGAAACCCTCTGCGTTGCGTAGCTGTTGCATAGCCTTTGCTTCCTCTGCACTACGTAGCTGCTGCGTAGCCTCTGCTTCCTCTGCGCTGCTCCTGTTTACTGCTTCTCTACCTCTTGCTGACTCTTGGCTTTGGGATCAGATCATCCCCTTAGCCAATACTACCCCTCACTGCATCTGAAACACTTCTGGAAATTCTTAGCAAACCCGCCCTAGAATTCCAGCTTAGTCTTAGTGCTTTGCCTCCGTGTGTGTATCCTCCAACTGACTCCAAGCCTTTCCTTTATACTTTTCTCGTTGGGAAACCAACAGTCATGATCTAATCTTGAATTGATGGCTTAGATTAAAAGAAAGCTTGATCCGTGTGATTTAAGTCATTTCCATCACATGTTCAAATCAATTCCCTTAAATATTTTAATTTTCCTAAGTTAGACTTAGGGTCCTTAATTAAAAATATTAATCAATTAATTTTCTCCCAAACTGGATGGAATTTCTCAAATCCCTTTCTGTGTCTTGGAGATCTCATGTACTCTATTCCCTTCACAAATTTTGGGAGCGAGAGCACATTCGAAGCTACACCAACAATCCACAAATCTCAACATGCTTAACTAATGAAACAATAAAAAATAAAAAATAAAATTCCTCTTTTTCTTCTTTTTGGTTTGTACATAAAATACATAATGATACAAATTATGAAGATCGAACCTAGTTACACTTTTCAACAAGAATGACACCAAGCCGAAGAGGATCATTCTAGAGGGGGTCAAACACCATATTATTCCTCATCTCCATGAGAAGAAGACAGCATATGAGATGTTTAAAGCCATCTTAGATCTGTATCAAGGTTCCAGTGATGCCAGGAAGCTAACTATCAAAGAGAATCTAAGAAGTATCTAGATGTGCAAAGGAGAGCCCATCTTCAGATATCTTTCCAAGTTCACTTAAGTTTGAGATGAGCTAGGTAGTGTGAACAAGACGAAAGCAGAAAAAGGCCTTGTGAGTCTTGCCCTAATGCGACTCCATAAGTCTTGGTATAGTTTTCAGGATGCTAAGTGGCAGAGAGAATATTTCCAATTGGGAAAGGCTATGGAGTGATTGTGTTCAAGAAGAGGTCCAAAGAAGCACGAGAGCTAGTAGAGAAGCTCTAGCAGAGGACAAGGAGAACTTGTTAGAAAATCAGAAAGGCAGAAAGATTTTTTTATTCCTGATAACTACTTGTGATGTTCTTATAATCTTATTATCTTAGTGTTCTCCTTTTATCTTGTTTCATCAAGCAATTACCAAAATAGTAGCACAAGGATCAAGTACACCAAATATAGGCGAACAGGCAGGGCAAAACCCCACTCTAGGGGAAAACTCAGTTAAGAATTCTTCCTTCGATAGTTTTCCTGAGATAATCCAAGACTCTAGACTTAGACAAAGACTACCTCCACACCAAGTCAGCACTCTCAAAACTTCGACCTTACAGTAGCAACAACAGCACTATGATGCAGCACTTATCTTCGACCTAATAACTTCAATCTTGATGAAATGACTTCGATCTTGATGCAATGACTTCGATCTTGATGCAACTCCTTCTCTTGAGGCAGCACAAACTGGCAGCAGCAACTTTGACATAGCAATGGCAACTTCGATTTGGTAGCAACTTCGCTATAGACAAAAAGACTTCGATCTTCTAGAGGAGCCCACACATGAGAGAGAGAGAGAGAGAGAGAGAGAGTCTAAAACTCCGATTTTTCCCTATTCCTTCCTCTTCTCCAGTCTCACATTGTTTTTATCCCTTCTTCCCTATTTCTCAATTTTTCCAGCTCTTCGTGTGATATCGAACTTTCGTGAGTGTGATGTCTTCAAATGAATCAAATTGCTTCAATATATACTCTTTTGGTGAGGCCGAATTGATCTCCTTGAGGCCAACTTGATCTCTTTGAGGCCTACTTGGTGTGGAGGTGACATAATTCATTTTTGACTCAAAAATAATCCTTTTTACATGATTCAAAAGCCCAAGAAGGGTCTCTTTAAATGTACAATGACTCTGTTGAGTCAGAATATATCCTAGAATTCCTCAATGAGGACTTTGACCTAAAACATGATGACCCAAGCATGAAACCCATGCATTAATAAGTCATTGTAACAATAATAAAATTTTATTTTCATTCTTTTGATAAGTACATTACATAATGACTCAAATACATTTATCAAGACCGAACCTAGTTACATTCTTCAACAGAACTTTGCCCTAGCATGCAAAGGTCGCAGAGTCAAGGGCAAGAAGGGCCAATGAAAGGTCGGGTCGAGTCAGAAAGGCCAGAAGAAGAAGAAGCATCTAAGTAAGATCAAGTGCTTCCATTTCCATGAGTTTGGCACTATGCCGCTAAGTGTCCTAACCTGAAGGAGTCCAATAAGGATCACGTGGTTGTATCAACGAAGGTAGATGTGTTTTCTGTCAAGTTCAAGACAGATTTATCATTGATAGCTTGCATGGAATACTCAACAGACAACAACATATGGTATATTGATTTAGGGGCATCGCTCCACATGATTGGGATCGAGAAGAATTCCAGCTACTTGAAGGAGAAGGACTTGTAGTTTCAGATTGAGCTAGAAGATGATGGAAAGTATGCAACTAGAGGAGTTGCTATTGTCAGTTTTCAGATGGAGTCGGGTAATCCTCTCTATCTTAGAGATGTCCTCTATTTTCCAAGCCTGAAGCAGAATCTTATTTCAGTAGCTACCCTTGAGGATAAGGGTTATGATGTCATCTTCAGCAGAATTAAGGCTTACCTCAAGCACATAGCTTATGGATGTGTGAAGCAGATAGGCGTGAGGATGAAGAATCTCTACAAATTCTAGGTAGAGGCAGGCACAACCTTGAACAACAAGGCATGAAGTGCGCAGAGTAGAGAAGTGATGGTTGAGGAGAGCAGAGCTCTTAGGGAGTCCATAGAGCAAGATCATGTTAGAGTACCTAAGAAGAAGCTACTCAAGATGGAGCCTCAGCCAATATCTCAGTTTCAGTGTCAGTTACTTGCCAGTTTGTTCGACTAGTAGGATGATGAGGAACAAAGCCCAAGGTGAGTGAAGGCAGCCACTCATCCAGTGACTCCCAGTATCGGGAGAGTTCGAGCCAAGTGGCAAATAGAGTTGTTTAGGGACGACCAAAAGAGAGTTTGATCTTCCAGTACCACCTTCAGGCAAAGTAAGCAGCCACCGAGATACATAGGGTACATGGCACTTGTGACTGAGGCATAGACTCGCAGAGCGCGGTTGGAAGGAACAAGCCTTCAGATCAGATTCCGCAATAGGAAGCAAGGAAGTCTTCTAGTTTATAGGGAGCAGCTGCAGCAACAGAGAATGTGGTAGTGTTGAAAATAGATCCAGGTGGACAAGGTTCATCCAGAAGTACCTTCCTCGCTAAGTGTGAGTGTTGAAAATGTAGCAAGCAAGGTCTTTTGGCTTGTGCCTTAGCCAGTGTAGAACTCGAATTGTCCTCATGAATTAGACTTCAATGATGCTGATTTTATTTCCAGTTTACAAGAATAATCATCAAGAATTCATGTGCAGTGTTGGAGGTCTAGTTAAGTGGAAGCCTTCATCAATTTGACTACAGGATTGGTTGGCAGTTAGCAGTTCAATTAGAGCAAGTTAGTCTTCAGTCTTAATCGAACAAAGGGCGAGTTAGATCTCTAGTGTTGATTGGAGAGAGCACAAGTTAGCCACTCCAGTGATGATTGGAAGGAGAGCGAGTAACACTCTCAGTTAACTCGCTATCAAAACTGGAGTTTTAAATTTGAACTAGCCTAGTTTAGCATGGATCGAATCTATAAAGGAAGGACTAAGGCGCAAGTAATTCACAATTGTTTTGTGCACGAATTTGTGTGACAAAGCAAGCTCATGAGATTGTGAGAGAGAGAGCCTTGATTATGGAGCACGGTAATTGTGTCCTAAAGAATAGGAGCACAAGTGCAATACAATTTAGGGGCATTGATTGTGCGCAAGTGTGTGGAGTTGGGGTCCTAAATGTGAAAATTTAAAAGCCGAAATCCTATTGCAGCAACTGGAATTTATTTTTCTAATTGTTAATTATTTTAACAATTTATCTGCTTTGGCAAATATCAAATAAATCACACTGCAATCTTCACAAATAAAACTGCAAAAAATAATAGCGCTGGAAACTGAGAAAATACTAGCACACACATAAAAATCACACCATTATTTTTGGATAAATGTCCTCGAAAAAAGCCAACTTGGGAAAACTGGGGCAAAAACTAAGGGGTTTTATTATTAAGCAATAGCGAAATCTGACTAAAATCTATGGATGCCCAACTAGCAATCCAAAGCAAGAAAAATACTGGCAAAAATCTAGTGAGGGATTTTCCTCACCCCGTAGGCAAATTCGACATTGAAGACTGGCCTCTGAAACCCTCTACGTCTTTCCCTGCATCAACCTCTGTTCGGGCTCTGCGCAAGCACAAATTCGTAGGTTTGGATCTCTTTCTGAGTTTCCCCTTTTGCTTGCCTCTGAATCTGGAAATGTTTCTCCCGTCCTTTACGGAATTCTTCTGCCACCAAAACTCTGAAACGACTTCCTGAATCTGCACATCGAACTGCCTATTAAAGGCTTCTGTGTTGCCCCTTGGTCAACCTCACTGTAGTTATTTCTGCCTCTCTGCAATGTACTTGTCAGATCTGGAAAACTTTCTCCGGCTCACTATCCCTACCCCTCACTGACTCTTTTTTATCTCTAGCTCTCCAGCAACTCTTGCTGCTCTCTAGAAATCGATCTGCCAAGGAAATCGAACTGTTGGTGTGTCTTCTCCAAGTACCCAACAACTTCTTTTAATCCTCTCTTGGGGCTCCAATGGCCAAGATTAAATCTTAATCAAGTGCTCAGATCATCTTGAAGTCAAAGAGAGCTTCTAGACTATTATCACCTTAACTTAATTAATTCTGATCAATTAGCCATATTCCCTAAATTTAGACATAGAAAATATTTTAAAATCGGTTAAAAATATAATTTTCAAAAACGATTTTTGGGTTTTGGAGATCTCATGTATTCTAGCCTATCCACCAAATTTCATGGCTAAAGCACATCCGATGCTATAAAAACTAACACTCCCTCTTAGTGAGGATTGTGGTCTAATGTTGCACACCCTACTACAACACTATGTCTCTGTATCATCCTCCATCACGCTGCTGATATCTGGTCACTGTGACTGCCTGCCACTGCCCACCAACTACTGCGCAACTCTGATGTTGCATTTGTATTGTTGTTGACCCTATTGTATTGTTGCCAACATTGCATCTGCACTGCAACTCCCTCTCATTTGATGTCGCTGCAACTACAACAACTGCAACTGAGAAGCATCTAAAATACTGAATCAATTGTGCTTAGTATGATGCATCTGTCACCCGAGTCTCTGACTGCTACTACCCTATGCACTGTCACTGAAGAATATGCATTGTTGTTGACTCTGCACTATACCACTTTTCACTGTTGCCAACTCTGCACTGCGCTCTCCAGCGTCTGACTGCTACTAGTTTGCAACTATCACTCTCGTACTGACTGCATCAACTGCCACTGATCCATCTTGCTACTGAATATTGTGGGCCCCCGTAGCCAGGTAATGCTCCATGAGGAGGGCACCACAATGGACCCTGACCATCTGGCACATTTGAGTCTCATACTCCTCCACTTGGATTTGGTGCCCCGCTATCTCCTTTCGAGCCTAGTTCCTGGTTAGGACCCTTCCTTTCTTTGCAACTTGCACTAGACAACTCGCACTTCCTCTGGCACTTATTTCCGGCAATTAGAAGTCGAATTGCTACCCGAATGTGCATTCTGGCTAACTCGCACTGCCTCCTCTGCAATTTCGTACAGTCATCTGTGCAAAGCTGCAAAATCTGTGAAACTCAAGCAAGAGAAAATAAACCCAAAAATCTCCATTTTTCTCGTTGCTCGGCTATTGAATCTGCCACTCCCACTCCCTTCTGGAGTGAGAAGATTTGTTCACAACTACTGCCAATATGCAACTGGAAAAATTAGATCTCTAAAACTCGAGATCCCGAAGAGAAAATCTCCCTCTACTTTGTGTGTGTTTTTCTCTTCCACCCGACGTTGATTCTGCAACTTCAAACTGCTACAAAACCCTTTGCGTCCAACCAAGGAATTTGCTTCATGAAAATCTGAGTTGTTGTTGCTCCCTCTGTTTGTTGGAATCACTATTTTGGGCAAATTGGCTTTTCTACAACCCTACAACTGAAAATCGAACTTTTGCCCCAACAATTCGGTATGCCTGTCAAGGTACTACACAGCCTTTAGGAATTTCGACCTGCTTCTCCCTCTGAGTAGTGAAATTCTTTCCCTCGCTTCTGAGTTTCCTGGTTGATCACTCACGCTCTGATACCATGTGAAAATTTCAAAACTGAAATCCTATTACAACAATTGGAATTTATTTTTCTAATTGTTAATTATTTTAACAATTTATCTACTTCAACAAATATCAAATAAATCACACTGCAATCTTCACAAATAAAACTGCAGAAATAATAGCGTTGGAAACTGAGAAAATACTAGCACACACACACACACACACACACACATAAAAATGACACCATTATTTTTGGATATATGTCCCCGAAAAAACCCGACTTGAGAAAATTGATGCAACAATTGAGGGTGTTTATTATTAATCAACAGTGAAATATGAGTACAATCTATGGATGCCCAACTAGCAATCCAAACAAAGAAAAATATTGGCAAAAATCTAGTGACGAATTTTCCTCACCCCACAGGCAAATTCGGCACTAAAGACTAGCCTCTTAAACCCTTTACATATTTCCCTGCATCAACCTCTGTGTGGGCTCTGCGCAGGCACAAATCCGTATGGCCTGGATCTCTTACTGAGATGCCGCTTCTGCTTGCCTCTGACTCTGGAAATGTTTCTCCCGTCCTTGCGGAATTCTTCTGCCACCGAAACTCTGAAACGCCTTCCCGAATTTGCAAATCGAACTGCCTATTAGAGGCTTCTGCATTGCACTTGTGTCAGCCTCACTTTGGCTATTTCTGCATCTTTGCAATGTACTCGCCAGACCAGGAAAACTTCCTCCGCCTCACTGTCCCTGCCCCTCACTGACTCTTCTTCGATCTTTGGCTTTCCAGCGACTGTTGCTGTTCTCTCGAAATCAATCTGCCAAGGAAATCGAACTATTGGTGTGTCTTCTCCAGGTGCCCATTGACTTCTTCTTCTAATTCTCTACTAGGGCTCCAACGGCCAAGATTAAAACTTAATCAAGGGCTAGGATCATCTTGAAATTGATCTGTGTGAGCTTCTAGACTATTCTCACCTTAACTTAATTAATTCCGATTATTTAGCCATATTCCTTAAGTTTAGACTTAAGAAATATTTAAAAATCAGTTAATAATCTAATCAAGCCATCTCTAGGCGGAATTTCCATAAACGATTTTTGGGTTTTGGAGATCTCATGTATTTTAGCTTCTCCACCAAATTTTGTTTTTCGAACACATTTGATGCTACAAAAACTAACACTAAATAATAGCAGTTGAAGTGCGTATACAAATAGGGGCCAAGTGCGCTACAAAATAGGAGATTTTGTGCGCAAGGAGATAGGCCCAAGTGTGCTTAGAAATAGGGCCAAAAGGGTGCTAGAGAATAGGAGATCAAGGATTAAGGAGTCGTCGAATTGAAGCAATACAACAATGTTTCCAAGCAAGTCAAGGAGGCAATAGAGGATCAATTTGTTGAAGAATGTAACGAGTGTCGGTCTTCATAATTATATTTGAGTCATGATGTAATGTATTTGTCAAAACAAAGAAAAATAAATTGACTTATTAAAGCATGGGTTTCATGTTTGGGTCAATTTTTTTTAGGTCAAAGCCTCCATTGAAAACTTCTAGTGTTTATGTCAAGTGTCATTGTTGTAAATTTTTGTAGATGTTCTATGCTTGATGCAACTTTACTTTTATAAGAGCAATCACATAAACAGTTAAGTAAAATGTTGATAGAACATACAGGTGGATCTATAGAAGACAAACCAGAAACAGAAGAATGTGTTGGTGTGTTATGGCGGTCAGCAGGATGCTTCAACCAGCAAAGACTTCATGGTCGGCCAACCCAAAATGTGTCACACCAGTCCTCAAATCAGTCACCCAGTCAACTCAAAGTCAACCCCAGAAAAGTCAACGTTGTCCAAAAAATTCAACGCGGGGCAGCAGCAATAAAGTCAACGCAGCTCCAACTTCGGTCAACCTTTTGACCTCAACTTTTGTGCCAATGAGTACAGCCTTCAAAAATCGAACTCTCCACCAAATTTCAGCTAATTCGGACCATGCTTGACCAAAGTCAACGCTGGTCAAACTTGCCCAGAAACCCTAACTGCAGAAATTTCATGCTTTTTTCAGCTTCAGCAACTCCGTCCTTTTTCCCATGTGAGAACTGCTTCTCAGATGCTCGTATCCAATCAGAGGAGGAGATGTGTGTGATGAGAGTGTGAGTGAAATTCTCTCCAACGTTGACTGTATATATATCCATCATTAAGGTGTGGGACACATCTGCTGGGGGTGTAAAACCTTAAGGTCGACCTACACATATTTGAAATTATTAAAAATAAATTCAAAATAAATGTTCCGCTCATCAAATTAAGATCAATTTTACATCGATCTTACACCTCTCCGAAAGAGGAAACCAATAAAAATATTGGTATCTTCATCTGAGCATCACAACATGGAGTTTGGACCTAGTTGTCCAATTTTAACACTCCCTCTCAACTAGGGAGAACTCCATCCACCTGTGCAAACAAACATCGTGCGTCATCCCGCCGTAACTTGCTTTGCTGGCCTCTTTGTGTCAGAACAAAAGTGGGTCAGTCACAAAGACATCATCCCCCGGCTAACAAATTCAGCCTAGAGATCCGAAACCTCTATCAAACTCACAAAGAGTCTCATACCAACCCAAAGTTGGTTTACCTGACCCGAAGTCAGTTGGAGGTCCGAAACCTCACTATACTTGATCCCAGATCAAGTGGTTGGACCGTGCCATCCTAGATAGAGAGTACGACAATCTCTGATGCGTCCATCAATCTTTGCTACTAGTCTCTAGCTTTTCCCACCTCATTGGCCAAATGAGAGTTACTTCCCATGAGCCCTGAACTCAATGGGTAGGATGCATACGAGGCACAGATAATGAGAGGTGAACCAACTCAAACATCATAACAGTGGGGCAGAAGCACCACAAGGTTCGGCAAGCCTAGCCCCGTGAGTGCTTATAGCTCCGAGAAGCTATCCCCAAAGCCCCCCAGAGCACCCAGAGCTCATCGTCCAACAAGACCCACATCATAGGGTCGTTCCACGATACCAAGACTCTCACGGAAGGTTAGGAACTTGACCTTCCCCAGGGGCTTTGTGAGAATATCTGCGACCTGCTCATCGGTTCCTATATGATCGAGCCTTACGGCACCTCGCTGTACCATATCCCAAATAAAGTGGTACCTGATATCAATATGCTTGGATCGATCGTGGAATACTGGATTCTCGGACAAGCGAATCCCACTCTAGTTATCACAGAGTATCACGGTGGTATCTAGCACATGTCCGAACAGCTCACTAAAGAGCTTTCGCAACCAAACTGCTTCACAACAAGCCATACTTGCTGCAATGTATTCGGCCTCTGCGATGCTCAAAGCCACCGACTTCTGCTTCTTGCTCATCCATGAGATCGAAGCAGAACCAAGATTGAAGCAGCATCCCGACGTGCTCTTACGATCCACCACACTGCCAGCCCAATCGGCATCAATATATCTAAGGAGTGTCACGCTCCCGACAGTGTATCTCAGCCCATGGTTTATCGTGCCCCGAAGGCATCTCAAAAGATTCCTGGCACCAACCTAGTGAAAGTGATCAGGCTCAACCATCTGTTGACTCAAAGTGTTCACTGCAAAACATATATTTGGACGGGTGTTCACTAAGAACATCAGGGCCCCTACGAGTTGATGATACTCGGTAGGATTTGACAATACTGGGCCAGCAGCGCTGCCACTCAACTTCTTGAAGTTGAGTTCCATTGGTGTTGACACGAACTTGCAGTCCACCATACCAAATCTTTCCAGAAGCTTCACAATATATTTTCCTTGAGAAAGGAAAATATCGCCAGGTCTCTGCCAAACCTCCAGGCCTAGGAAGTAGTGCAGCAGTCCTAGGTCCTTCAGTTCGAACTCAGCAGCGAGCTCCCTCTTGCACTAATGAATGAGAGGGTCAACACCTATCAGGAAGAGGTCATCCACATACAGCTCCAAGATGAGAGGTTTTCCCTTGACAACCTTGAAGTAAAGGTTTGGATCAGCATTACTTCAAGTGAAGTCCAACTTCATCAAGTAGCTATCTATCCTCTCGTACCAAGCTCTAGGTGCTTGCTTCAGCCCATAGAGGGCCTTCTTCAACCTGCAGACATCGGTGTCCCGATCCTGGACTTCGAACCCCGGAGGTTGCTCCACATATACCTCTTCCTTTATTGCACCACGCAGAAATGCAGTCTTCACATCCATCTGATGAAGACTCCATCCTTGCGTAACAGCAAGGGCTATAATAGATCGAATGGTGGTATATCGGGCCACAGGTGCAAATATGTCATCATAATCTATGCCTTCCTTTTGAGAGAAGCCACGGGCAATGAATCTTGCCTTGAACTTTTCAGCACTTCCATCAGATCCATGCTTGATCTTGTAGCGCCATTTCGAGGTGACAACTGCTTTGTCTTTTGGTCTTGGAACCACATCCCAGTCATCATTCTTCATAATGGACTCATACTCTTCGTGCATAGCATCCTTCCAGACTTGATGATTTACGGCTTCCTCAAAGGATCCAGGCTCGGATTGTACAATAGTACTCATGGCTGCTAGATACCCTTGGTATCTATTTGGCTTCTTGCTTTCACGAAATGTCCCTCTTGGGGCAGCATGTTCCTCAACATCCTCGAGAGTGTCCCTGAGCCATGATGGTCTCTTTCTCAGTGAAGGAGGTGGATCAATCGGTTCCATCGGTCCTTCAACATCAGGCATTGTTTCATCCTTCGGTTCCTCTTGATTTCCAGGCCTTGCTTCATTATCTTCCTCAGATCTCGAAAGATTGACTACTTTCCTCAGGGAAGTATCTTCGTCAAAGGTGACATCATGGCATATCTCCACTTCCCTTTGACCAGGCACATAGACTTTATAGGCCTTCGAAGTTTCACTATAGCCCACAAACATTCCTTTCTTCCCAGAAACATCCAACTTGCTCCTCTTTTCTTTCGGCACATGAAAGTAGACGGTACATCCAAAAACTCTAAAATGTGAGACATCAGGTTTCTTACCAGAGAAAACCTCTTCGGGAGTTTTGGATTCTAGAGCAGAATGCAGGCATCGATTTTGTATGTACACGGCAGTGTTCGCAGCTTCTCCCCATAGAAACTTCAGCAAACCTTGGTCACATAGCATGGCACAGGCAACTTCCACAATGGTCCGGTTCTTTCGTTCAGCAACACCATTTTGCTCGGGAGTATAGACAGTTGTGGTCTCCCTCTTAATGCCAGCTTCTCTGCAAAAGTCCTTGAACTCATTTGTCTCATATTCAGTGCCATTATCAGTTCTCAAAATTTTGATCTTCTTCCGTGTCATATTTTCCACCAAGGCTTTGAACGTACAGAACCACATGAAAGCCTCATCCTTCTTCTTTAAGGAGTATATCCAGGTTTTGTGAGAGAAATCATCTATGAATGTCATATAATATGAACATCCTCCCAAGGATGTCACGGGCAGCATACCAGATAGATCAGAATGGATCAATTCCAAGACATCAGATGTCTTTGTGACACTAGAGGGGAAAGGTCCCCTTGTATGTTTTCCTTCGGCACAACCCTTACATACACCTTCATGATTATTTGGAAACTCGAGCATCCTTGTCACCACCTTCCTTGCTTCGGGAAGGGCTTTATAGTGAAGGTGTCCAAACCTTTGGTGCCATAGTTCAGTCTGTCGAATAGTATCACATTTCATTGCTCCCAGCGGACTCCCTCCAACCTGGTAGAGTGTATCAACTCTAAACCCAATTGAGATAGCTTCCTTGAAGCTCTTCTTCCACATGAGCACCTTTCCATCAGTGAATGCCGCATTGAAACCTTTGTCTTCCATGGTCGATATAGACACGAGGTTCTTCTTCAAATTTGGTACGTAGAGTACATCCTGCAAGTGAAGGACTTGTCCTTGAGACAAGTGGAGGGTCACAGTCCCTGTCCCTTTCACGGGATATGTGGCATTATCTCCAAGGATAATTTCCAGATTAGTATCCTTCTCAATCATATCAGAAAGTGCTTCCTTGAACCCAGTGATATGCCTTGAGGCACCGCTATCTATCAACCAGACATCCATAGTGTGGGGTGGGGATGTAACAGAGAGGGCAGATACAAGAATGTATTCATTTATTTTATCAACATGTGATTCGTCATACGTGGAGTTTCTTGACCTTTTGAAAGGTTGATCATTTTCGCCAGAGGAAGCCTTCCTTTTTCCCTTGAACTTGTTGTTCCTTTGATTGCCATTCCTTCAGTTGTTGTTGTTGTCATCACTATCGGGAGAATCCTTCTTGAAAGGACATTCTCTAGCATAGTGACCAGGCCTATGACAAGTGAAACATTTTCCCTTCTTTCCTTGGGCTCCTGCTTTACCCTTATTCTTTGAACCACCAGAGTTCTTCTTTCTAGAATGAGCAGCGTATGCAGCATTTCCTCCATTTCCATACTCCTTCATTCTTGATTCTTCTTGAACGCATCTTGACAGTAATTCGTCAAAGTGGGGTATCACATTATTATTTAGAATGGTAGTGTTGAACACGTGCCATTCAGATGAGAGCCCTCCAAGTGCGGTGAGTACCATCTCTCGATCAGCTATTGTCTCCCCAATAACTAGCAGATTGTTCCTAATTTCAGTCAGCTTCAGAAAGTACGATTGGACAGACTCATCCCTGCCTTTCTTCAAATTCTTCAATTGATTCTTGAAGAATAGTACTTGATTCGCATTGTGGGCCTTGAACATGAGGATCAATTTATCATACATCTCTTTGGATGTGCCCAACTCAGAGATGTAGGCCACCAGGCTTTTATGAATGGATTCCCCGATCATCAACTTTGATTTGATCTCCCCCTTCTTGTACCTTGTTTTGGCAGTAGAAGTAGCAGCGGATGGAGGTTCTTGGATTTTACCCTGCACATAGTCCATGACATCTTGGTCTTTCAATTTGAGATCCAATATAATTTTCCATGCTTGGAAGTCATCCTTCTCAGTTAATTTGTCATCCTCCTTGAAGCTATAGCTTGTGGAACCCATTATCCTTTTCGGTGATTGCTACAAATAGGGCTTGTCTTCACCTCAGCTTTGATACCATGTAAATTTTTGTAGATGTTCTATGCTTGACGCAACTTTACTTTTATAACAGCAATCACATAAACAGTTAAGTAAAATGCTGATAGAAGATACCGGTGGATCTATAGAAGACAAACCAGAAACAGAAGAATGTGTTGGTGCGTTACGGCGGTCAGCAAGATGCTTCAACCAGCAAAAACTTCTTGGTCGGCCAACCCAGAATGTGTCACACCAATCCTCAAATCAGTCACCCTGTCAACTCAAAGTCAACCCCAGAAAATTCAACGCAGGGCAATAGCAATAAAGTCAACGCAACTCCAACTTCGGTCAACCTTTTGACCTCCATTTTTGTGCCAATGAGTACGGCCTTCAAAAATCGAACTCTCCACCAAATTTCAGCCAATTCGAACCATGCATTGACCAAAGTCAACGTTGGTCAAACTTGCCCAGAAACCCTAACTGCAGAAATTTCGTCCTTTTTCCAGCCTCAGCAACTTCGTCCTTTTTCCCACGTGAGAACTGTTTCTCAGATGCTCGTATCCAATCAGAGGAGGAGATGTGTGTGATGACAGTGTAAGTGAAATGCTCTCCAACGTTGACTGTATATATGTCCATCATTGAGGTGTGTGACACATCTGCTGGGGGTGTAAAACCTTAAGGCCGACCTGCACATATTTGAAATTATTAAAAATAAATTCAAAATAAATGTTCCGCTCATCAAATTAAGATCAATTTTATATCGATCTTACACCTCTCTGAAAGAGGAACCCAATAAAAATATTGGTATCTTCATCTGAGCATCACAACATGGAGTTTGGACCTAGTTGTCCAATTTTAACAATTGTCCATGTCATAATGTAAAATACCCTTCTTGGGCGTCTCTTGTCAAGAATATTGTATTTTAGGTCTTCTAGGCCTTCTCCACCAAGTCGGCCCAACTAAGGGATAGAAACACTTATATAAAGGCAAGTCAAAATTTGAGAAGAACAAGAAAGTCGAATTTCAGAAGTGCAAGCAGACTAAGAAGTACAGGTAGACCGAAAAGTACAGGCAGACCCAGAAGTGCAAACAGGCCAAGAAGTGCAGGCAGGTCTGAAATTCTGAAGAAGCTGGGGCCGAAATTTCTAGGTTGTTGGGCTATAGCTGCTAAACAAAAGGAAAATATTGAAAGTTGTTGTATCACATTGGAAGGTTGACTTGGTGGAGGAGGAAGATCTTTAGGTCTAGGGTCTAGGACTATCACATTTTGAATCTACTAAAGGAAGAGTTTTTTGACAGGGTTTTCCCTTATATAGAGGTTTTAGCCCTACCTGAGTGCCTACATCTGGTGTTTTGTTTTTGATGATTGCTTCATGAAACAAAGATAAAAGAAGAACATATGAAGGTTAATAATAACCCAAAGATATCACAAGTAATTATCAACATAGGAAAATATTTCTGCCTTTTTTATTCCCTAACATGGTATCAGAGCTAAGGTGAAAGAAGGAAGAAAAAGGCAGCTTGGAGATCTACTGAAAGGAGAATAAGGAGTTTCAACGTTAGATCACAAGGAATAGTAGATATCAATATGACGAACTCAATGAAGGAAGAAAAAAAACTAGAAGGAGCCTCCAACTACAGGGCATGGAAAAAGAAGATAGATATTATCCTCAAAAAGCACAAAGTATTGAATCTTGTTCAAGGGAAAGTCAAGAAACCAACAGATGAAGCAGAGAAAGAGAAGTTTATAGAACTTGAAATTGTAGCCATGAACCTAATAGTGGATGGAGTAAAGGACAACTTAATTCCATATATTTCCAACGTAGATTCTGCTCAAGAAATGTATGAGGCTCTCTCCAAATTATTCACAATCAAGAACATTGGTCAAATAGCAAGCCTCGAGAATGAACTAACTGTTAAGATGACCAATGATGATATTGTTTCATCATATTAAAGAAACTCCAGATTAAGAGATGAACTCCAAGCAATAAATGAAATCATACCAGAAAAAGAGCTCGTAATTATTTCTCTTCTAGAACTACCAAATTCTTGGAGTACTTTTACATCAGGAATTAACAGTTGGAAGAATACTCCAACATTTAAACAAATGTGGAATGCATGCACTCAAGAAGAAGCCTGAATATCATTAGTAAACAACGAGGAGGATGAAGAAGAAAACACCTCGAATGCGTCTTTTGCTCATTACAAAAAGAAGGGAACCTTCAAGAAGTTCAAAGAACCAAAGATGAAAGTTGACCTATCCAATATTGAATGTCACAACTACCATAAGATGGGTCATTATAAGAGTCAATGTCTTGAGAATCCAACGAATAACAAAAGATATAGGGATCAACCAAATATTGTCGATGAAGCTCAGCCAAAGAACACGATTTAGGAATCGGAAGTCAAGGACATATACTACTAAGTCCTCTCCTACATATCCTTCTTAGTCTTGTATAAATTTCCTTTTATGTTTTGATTTCTAGAGTTTGCAGGTCTAATATGTCTAGTTGGAACATTTTTTTAATTATTTTGAGAGGTTGTAGGTATCCCTCAAAAGGATAGGATTAAGAAGGGAGCCTTCACCATTTTACCAAAAGATAAGTTTCTTACTCTTTATTTCATCTTTTCATGTTTGTTTTCCTCCTCGCATCAAGACTTCTTTGTATTATATGTTAATAACCTTTCTCTTTATATTTTCCTTGGTTAGGAAAGCTTGTTGAATGCTCAAGGGTTATGGAGGACACTTCAAAAGATAGACTTGAAGCATGGTATAAGTTCTATTGCAAAGTAAACCCTTCATGAATTGATGTCCTACAACGTTTGTTAACAAAAAACTCAAGGTATGTCTTAGACTATAAGCTTTGTTTTAAAGTTGTCTTCATGTAAAAGGTATGTTCATTCTCTTTTGAAATTTGCTTTACATTACTAACATCATTATGTCTAGGGTTTTGAATCACAAGGATTCTTGTTAGGGTGATTAATCATTAGATTGAATCTACCCTCATGATATTATTTGATCATTCTTGTGTAACCCTAACCTTTAGGGTTCAGTACAAGACCCTAGCATCTTGTTGCTAAGGGTGTGTCAATATTGATTATGAAACCCTAGTAATCTTGTTGATGAAATTTAGAATCCTATTCTTTTGATATTTAGGGTTTTGGTATTATTATAATAGAAACCCTAGTTCTTTAGGGTTTACTGTTAATGGTTAAATTATGCATTGAATCCCTAGATCTTTAGGGTTTCATGAATTAGGGTGTATGAGCAAAACCCTTGCAATATCTATAATAAGATCTTAGGAATGAAACCCTAGGTGTATATTCGTTCGATCAAAACCCTAGCCTGGAGAAAAATTGTTGTTTGTCTAACTTTGATGTATTGATGTTTGTGTCCTGGGTTTACCTAGTAGGTATGAATGTTGACATGGGATGCCAGTACCTGATAATGAAATCCTAGATATGTATATGTGAGTATGCTGACCTAATCAAAACCTAGGACCTCTGATTTACCTAAAGCTTTTATATCCTTCTCCAACTCTTCAGTTGTACTCTGGGCAGCAGCTCAGGTAATGGGTTCGGCACGTCTAATCTCATACTGAGTGTCACCGTTAAAAGTTTCGAGATATTGCTCCAAAATTGTCTTGTCGGGAGGCTTATAATCTTGAGCCATATCCCTTAGAAGACCATTAAACCTTTAGTTAAACTCTTCCACTGTTCCATTTTCTCTTTTCTTTATAGTGTTCAACTCTTTGACTAAGTATTTTCCTTCTCTCTTATCCCCATATTTATCTTTAAATACATCTATGAGGGCTCTTTAGGAGTCAAAGACATTATCTTCTTTGTCATGAAACAAGTCAAGTGCATTATCTTCCAATGACAAAACAAATAATTTCATCCAGACATCTTCATGGTTGTAGGCATTGCAATGAGCGAATCTTTGCACAAATGTGTTGAACTCTTTGATATGAGCTTCAACATTAATCGCATTGTTTCCTTGAAAGGTCAAGAGCTTGCCCATGGTAGACTCGTCCGAAAGATTGTGAGGACACCCTTGGACATTTGTGAAGTTGCAATGCCTGTAATAATCACCCATAATGTCTTCATTGACAGAATTAATGAAAAGCAAAAGGAGACATAGGAGAGCTTCCTATTCAAGAAAATTTAATCGCTCTCTAGAATGTAATTTGTTTAACTGGGCTCTTAGAACCTTTTCAGGATTGGGAGCGGGGTTAACCAAGCTACAATGATTCCTTCTAGAGTAAGCTCTTGTGAATGGTTGAACAAGTGGAGTCGCCACCCAAACAGGAAACCAACCTAAATGTCCAGGTGCTAAAAATGTGGATGAACAAGATGAGAGGATAAGTGAGAGAACAAAGGATAAGGTGATGAAAAGATAAAAACTGATGTAATACTATAGATTGAGAAGATGTTGTTGAGGGGCCGAGAATGAGATAAACCCCTCCACGGCAACGGCGCCAAAAAGTGTTGACACTTAGATTGTACAAGCACCGTGACAATGGCTCAAGGCAGGGGTTGACACTCTGACCCCCGCCCACTTCGTTCTAGTTGTCTACCAAGAGCAGGCTATGGGGGTAGTCCCTATGGAAACAAGATGATGAAAGACAAGTTGGGAACCAACTTGTCCAAGAGACACAGTTGAGTGGCCTAGCTACTTGGTTAAATTTAGCAAGACTTAAGGATTTGATTGGATTTAGAAATGAGACCAGTGCCTTATGGAGTCAAAACTCTTGCTAATTAGAAATTAAGACCAAATAATCAGATGGACAACTGCTGCTTAAATGACTTACTAACCTATATGCTATGCAAATCTTCAGATCTAGGTGTAATGCAAGGATCTTGGATACTTTAAATTATATGCCTATTCTAAATGGAACCTCCCTCTTAACTGTTTTCAGACCAGTCTTTAGAGTAGGTTGTCGAATGGTAGCCAACGGGAATCAAGCAGAGGCTTGATTAACGATACCTCCCCCTATGTTCCAACCACCCAATGCCTCCGGCGCTACAAAGACTGTGGCTCTGACAACTGCAAAGTCACTGTGTTAACCACTAAAAAGGTGTTGAATCCCTCAAGCTTGATGAGAAAGGGTAGCCCTAGAGGTCTATCAACCAAACTTATGCTTGGAGGTAAATTATTAGTGCAAGTTAGGCCTAGCATGCTTATGCAATGATTATAAGTGAATCTTGGATTAAGATTGTTTAATATTTTAAGTACTTAAGTTATGATTAACCTTTATGTGAAAATTCCAAGTCCTAGATCTGGAATCCTACCGCAACAAACTAAACTACTTCTCCTACTTGTAAATTAGATTTAACAAATTATTTTGTAGATTACTTCTGAAAACATTGAAGCAATTACTGAAGCAGCATTCACTTACTTAAAGTATATGTGAAAATAGTAAAATTGAGCAAGAGAAATAACACACACAGGACACCGTTATTTTGGGACAAACATCCCCGGAAAAACCCAATGTGTAAAAACCGGTGTCGCAGATTGTGAGGGTTTTATTATTAAGCAATAGTAATATTTCAATACATCTCTGATTGTCTCACCGGACAAATCAGTTACGGAGAATATGACTGACAGAAAGATTAGAGAGATTACCTGACTCTATCACTGGAAATCTCGGTTGATCCGCCCACTAAATGATGTGCCTCTGGCAAGCTCTGCATTGCCTCTACGCAGTCCTAGCGTCACTCAGCTGGTGAATCAATCTGCTCCTCAAAAATCTCGATCTCTACCTCCTGGACTCACACCCTAACTTCCGGCTTCTGAAATCAATTCTTCAACAAATCCTCAGATTTCCTCTGGCCCTCTGCGCAGCCTCTTTGTAGCCCTACGTGGCTCTGTGTCAGCCTCTCTAGCTCTGCTCTGCCCTTCTCTGCTGATGATTCTCCGATTGAGAAAGATTTCTCTTCGGATACTGTCTCTACCCCTCTCCACAATGAAGAATCACTTAGATCTGGTTTTTGTCTTGAGCACTGCTCAATTCAAAAAATACGATCACTTGATCCTTTCGATGTATCTTACAAATGACCCTCAAGTCTTCCTTTATAGTCTTCTCGTTGAGACTTCAACGGCCGAGATTAGATCTCCAATCAACAGCTAAGATTACATTCAGACCTGATCTGCTTTTTTTCTAGAAGTTTCACCCACAATTTAAATTAATACCCATTAATTATTTTAATTTCCTAAGTTAGACTTAGGGTCCTCATTAAAAATAATTAATTTATCAAATAAAATTGTTTCTAGGTGAAATTTCCCAAAACAAACACTGGGTTATTTGTAATGCATGTGTCTAAGCCTCTCCGCAAAATTTGAGACCTAGACCACATCCGATGCTACCACAAATCAACACCTTAATGATAAGAATACTTAACGATAAATTATAAAACAATCTTATAACCAAGAAAATACCAATTTGTTTAGTGCCAATGTCAAACCCACAAGATTCGAATTACTCAAGGTTTAGACAATGCCAATATCAAAAGATGCCCAATTAGAATAACTATCAGCAAAACTTAAGATGTCGATTGCTCAAGATAAACAATAAAATTACCAAAGCTTCTTAATATTGTGAAAGAGCACAAGGTTATGAGCTTAACTTAGAGCAATCAAAAAATATTGCATTAACCAAAATGCCAATTAAATCTCAATGCCCAAAGATAAGAGATGCTCAATTTATTCTCAATATCCCAATGCTTAAGATAGACAAAACAATGAATTTAGCAATTATCAATGATTCCTTAGCAATGTTTAATTAAATGCTTAAACCAATCAGATAAATGAAGCTTCAATGCTCAAAGTAACTTAAACAATTTCAACAAGATTAGAGCTATGATGTGCGAGTGGTTACTTAGTGGAAAATTAACGATTCCTTAAAGACTACGGATGAGCTTACAAGTAAGCAAACAAACATTAGCCTTCAAACAACCAATGCTAAGACAATCTTCTTCACCATATCACTTAGCAACATTAATGAGATGAGCACTAATTAGCAATAAGCAAACAGTAAACTACTTTAGATCTAGGAAACAACAAGAATATATGAACCAAAAATGAGCAATGAGGTGCCCAAAAACTTGCCAAGTGAAAGCATGAACTAACAAGCACTTTTTATGATGTAGCTTCAGAATATATCAGATCTGATTTTACTTATGGCAGTCAGCAAATGAGCATATAAAGAGCTTGATGACAAATGCCCAAATCATGCAATTAATTCCTCAATATGTTAGGCAAATTTTGAGTTAATATTAGGGCACTTTAATGAGTGTTATGTCACTGTTATGAGGAGTTTATGACAGCTGTAACAAAACAGTAAAATAATGAGGGTTTAGAGGTCAAACCCTAGGCCCAATGCCTTGTAGATTACTTTCCCAAATTGACAAAGGATTCTGCAAGGTATTTGGCACCTGAAAATACCAACTTAGAGCCAATTTCTCTGCAAAACACACCAAGTATTCAGTCCCAAAATCAAACTTACCCACAAAGATGAAAGAGAGAAAAATTAGGGCCAAAAGAGGCCAACGCTAGGCCAAATAGGGATAGTGTTGGGGGAAAAAGGGCCTAGATAGGCCTGCACTGAAGGGAGGAGGCCTTGGAAGATCTAACGGCTTAGGGTAAGAGCCCTAAAGGTCTGTCATTGGCCCCACAAAGGCCACGGCCTAGGCAAAAGAGGAGGTTGAGGGCTTGGGCAAGGCCCTAAAGCCTACCGCCTAAGGTTTCTAGGCCTAAAAGGCATGTCACAAGCCCTTAGAGGGTTGCGTCTAAGGAGAAGAGGGGAAAAGGAGGAGAGAGAAGGTCAAGGAGGGAAGAGCGAAGGGGAGAAAGGTTAGCAGAGTGGAAGAAGGTGTTGATTTTTGGTCTAGAAAGAAGGTGTTGATTTTTCAAGAAAGAAATTTATTTCATTGTATTTTAGGTCTTCTAGGCCTCCTCCACCAAGTCAGCCTCAAAGAAGGACAAGTCGCCCTAACTACGGGGCAGAAACACCTATATAAAGGCAAGTTGAAATTTCAGAAGTGCAGGCAGACCAAGAAGTTCAGGCCGAGAAGTGCAAGCAAACATAAAAGTGCAGGTTGCAGGAAGACCGAAAAGTGCAGGCATGCCAAAAATTTCAGAAGTGCGAGCAAGGCTAAAATTATGAAGAAGCTAGGGCCAAAATTTCTGGGTTGTTCTTGGACTATAGCTACAAAACAAAAGGAGAATATTGAAAGTTGTTGTATCACATTGGAAGCTTGACTTGGTAGCTTGACTTGGTGGAGGAGGAAGGTCTTTGGGTCTAAGGTCTTGGGTCTTGCTCTATATCATTTTGAATCTACCGAAGGAAGAGCTTTTTGAGTGGGTTTTCCCCTATATAACAGTTTTAGCCCTGGCTAAGTGCTTACATGTTAATTTTGGACAACTAGGTCCAAGCTCCATGTTGTGATGCTCAGATGAAGATGCCAATATTTTTATTGGATTCCTCTTTCGGAGAGGTGCAAGATCGATCTAAAGATCATCTTGATCCGATGAGCAGGAATGTTTATTTTGAATTAAATCCACTTATGTGCAAGGTCGGCCAGAATGCTTAAAGCCCCAGCGGATGTGTCACACACCCTCATTGATGGATATAAATAGGTCAACATTGGAGGTCATTTTCAATCATCCATCACATCACATTCTCTCTCCTCATCTGAATAGTTTGATCATTTATTGGAGTCTCTTCTTCTCTCACACGTGGGAAAAGACAGCAAGAAGATTTTTGTTTTTCGACCTAGGGTTTTCAGTGCAGAGTTGACCAGCGTTGACTTTACTCAACACTTGGTCAAGCTAGCCCAAATCTTGGTCAAAATTTCGATTTCTACAGTCCGCATTTTCTGGCACAGAAATCAAGGTTGCACATTGACTTTGACCGGGTTGCGTTGACTTTTTGCTGCTGTTATTTTGCGTTGGTCGTTCGCTGTGACAATTTTGACTTTGGGTTGACTGATATTGTTGTCCAAGAGGGTTTTGCGACACTTCTAGTTGCCTGACAGTATTGAGACTTTGCTGGTTGAAGCATCCTGTTGACAGTCGTAATGCACCAACACACATATATTTTTGGCTTGTCTTCTGTCGATCTACTAGTATGTTCTATCAGCATTTTACTTTCTTGTTTATGTGATTGTTGTTTGATATTGGGGATAAAAAGTAAAGTTGCATCAAGCATAAAACATCTACAAAAATTTACATGGTATCAGAGCGGAGGTGAAGACAAAGCCCAAGTTTGTAGCAATCACCGAAGAAGAGCATGGGTACCTCAAACTACAATGGCTTTAAATTTGATGACAAATTGACTGGGAAGGAAGACTTCCATGCCTGGAAGATGACATTGGATCTTATGTTGGAAGACCAAGATGTCATGGACTATCTGCAGGGTAAAATCCAAGAGCCTCCATCCACTGCACCTGCTACCACCAAGTCAAAGTATAAAAAGGGGGAAATTAAAGCAAAGTTGATGATCTGGGATTCAATTCATAAGAGTTTGGTAGCCCACATCTCAGAGCTGGGCACATCCAAGAAGATGTATGATAATTTGATCAACATGTTCAAGGCCAATAATGCAAATCAAGTCCTATTCTTCAAGAACCAACCGAAGAATATGAAGAAAGGCAGGGATGAATCCGTTCAATCCTATTTTCTAAAGTTGACCAAAATCAAAATAATTTTTTGGCTATTGGGGAGACAATAGTTGATCGAGAGATGGTTCTCACCGCACTTAGAGGTCTCTCATCTGAATGGCATGTATTCAATACTACCATTCTCAATAACAATGTGATTCCTGATTTTAACAAAGTACTATCGAGATGCGTACAAAAAGAGACAAGGATGAAGGAATATGAAAATGAAGGAAATGTTGCCTTCATTGCTTGTGCTAAGAAGAAGAAATTTGGTGGTCCGAGGAACAAAGGAAGAGCAGGGGCCCAGGGAAAGAAAGGTAAATGTTACACATGTCACGAGACCGGCCACTATGCTAGAGAATGCCCTTTCAAGAAGGATTCTCCAGATGACGATGATAACAACAACAACGGAAGGAATGGCAATCAAAGGAACAACAGGTTCAAAGGGAAGAGGAAGGCTCCCTCTGGTGGAAATGGACAACCTTACAAAAGGTCCAGAAATTCCAGGTATGAGGAATGTAATGTTGTTGAGGATAAAAGAAATGAATTCATTCTTGTATTTGCCCTCTTTGTTGCATCTCCACCCGATACTATGGATGTATGGTTGATGGATAGTGGTGCCTAAAGGCACATCACTAGGTTCAAGGAAGCACTTTCTGACATGGTTGAGAAGGATGTTAATCTGAAAATTATCCTTGGATATAATGCCACATATCCTGTGAAAGGGGCAGGAACTGTGACCCTCCACTTGTATCAGGGTCAAGTCCTCCACTTGCAAGATGTACTCTATATACTTGATTTAAAGAAGAACCTTGTGTCTATTTCGGCCATGGAAGACAAAGGTTTCAATGTGGCATTCGTTGATGGGAAGGTGCGTATCTAGAAGAAGAGTTTCAAGGAAGCTATCACGATTGGGTTTAGAGTTGATACACTCTACCAGGTTGGAGGAAGTCCACTGGGAGCGATGACATGTGATACTATCCGACAGACTGAACTATGGCACTGGAGGTTTGTACACCTTCACTACAAAGCCCTTCCCGAAGCAAGGAAGGTGGTGACGGGGATGCCCGAGTTCACAAATGATCATGAAGGTGTATGTTAGGGTTGTGCCGAAGGAAAGCATACAAGGGGACCTTTCCCCTCAAGTGTCACAAAGACATCTGATGTCTTACAATTGATACATTCTGATCTGTTTGGTATGCTCCCCGTGACATCCTTGGGAGGATATTCTTATTATATGACGTTCATAGATGACTTCTCTCGCAAAGCCTGGATATACTTCTTGAAGAAGAAGGATGAGGCTTTCATGTGGTTTTGTACCTTCAAAGCCTTGGTGGAAAATCTAACAGGGAAGAAGATCAAGATATTGAGGACCAATAATGGCACTGAATATGAGACGAACGAATTCAAGAAATTCTGGAGAGAAGTTGGCATCAAGAGGGATACCACAACTGTCTATACTCCTGAGCAGAATGGCATTGCTGAAATAAAGAACAGGACCATTGTGGAAGCTACCCGTGCCATGCTATGTGACTAAGGTCTTCCGAAGTTTCTCTGGGGATAAGCTGCAAACATTGTTGTGTACATACAAAATGGATGCCCGCATTCCACTCTGGAATCCAAAACTCCCGAAGAGGTTTTCTCTAGTAAGAAACCTGATGTCTCACATTTTAGAGTTTTTGGATGTCTTGTTTATTTTCATGTACCGAAGGAGAAGAGGAGCAAGCAGGATGCTTCTGGGAAGAAGGGAATGTTTGTGGGCTACAGCGAAACTTCGAAGGCCTATAGAGTCTATGTGCCTGGTCAAAGAGAAGTGGAGATATGAAATGATGTTACCTTTGACGAAGATGCTTCCCTAAGGAAAGTAATCAATCTTCCGAAATCTGAGGAAGATCATGAAGCAAGACCTAGAAATCAAAAAGAACTGAAGCATGAGACGATGCCCGATGTTGAAGGACCGATGGACCCTATTGATCCACCTCCTTCAATGAGGAAGAGACCATCATGGCTCAGGGACACTCTCGAGGATGCCAAGAGACATATTGCCCCAAGGGGCACATTCCGTGAAAGCAAGAAGTCGAATAGATACCAAGGGTATCTTGCAGCCATGAGTACAATCGTACAATTTAAGCCTGGATCTTTTGAGGAAGTCGTAAAGCATCAAGTCTGGAAAGATGTTATGCACCAAAAATATGAGTCCATTATGAAGAATGATGTCTGGGATGTGGTTCCGAGACCGGAGGACAAAGCACGTGTCACCTTGAAATGGCTCTATAAGATCAAGCATGGATCTGATGGTAGTACTGAAAAGTTCAAGGCAAGATTCGTTATCTGTGGCTTCTCTCAAAAGGAAGGCGTAGACTATCATGATATATTTGCACCTGTGGCCCGATATACCACCATCCGATGTATCATAGCCCTTGCTGCTACGCAAGGATGGAATCTTCATCAGATGGATGTGAAGAACACATTTCTGCATGGTGCGATAAAGGAAGAGGTGTATGTGGAGCAACCTCTGGGGTTCAAAGTCCAGGATCGGGACACCCATGTTTGCAGGTTGAAGAAAGCCTTCTATGGGTTGAAGCAAGCACCCAGAGCTTGTAGAAATTTCTGAATCTTAATTCTTATGCAGAAATTATTTTTGTTAATCCGGTACAGCTTCTCCTACTTATACAAGTTATCAACTGAATAAAATCAAGTTAACATCAAAGCAAAACACATAACAGATCTCTACCAATTCAAATCTAGAATAAGCACATGCACACATAGACAAAGTGACAGTTATTTCTGGACAAACTGTCCCTAGAAAAACCCAATGTGGGAGAACCGGTCTCTGGCTGTTGGGGGGCTCTATTATTAAGAATATTTCTGAATACACAACTATGGGTTCCAGATCTGGAAAACCCTACAAAGAAAACTCTAGATCTGCAGCACCTGGCTGATCTAAGACCAACAATACTAACTGATCCACACCCTCAAATGGGATTTACAGAACTCAGCCAGATCTAGGCCTAGAAACGCCAGATCTGCCCCTGGAAGGCACTGCGTCAGCCTCTGAAGGCGTCCAAATGCTCAGCATTGTCACTGGAAGGGGCTGCGTTACCCCAGACTGGGTGACGCAGTCACTACGCTGCCCCTAAGTGTCTCTACGTAACCCCTGAAGGGTTTCCTGAAAATCACGTTGTCCTTGCTGCTGATGTTGCTGCTGCTGCTGCCGTTTGCTGCTGCCTTCCTCTGCGTTGTCTTTCCTGATCTCTTCTCCGCTTCTTGTGTATTCTAGACCCCGGGATCAAATCATCCCCTTGGTCTAAATTCCCCTCTCTGCAGCTAAAACACTTCTGAGTATTCTTAGCAAACCCTGCCCTAGAATCTCAGCTTAGCTTCAGTGCTCTGCCTCTGTGTGTCTTTACAAATGACCCCAAGCCTTTCCTTTATACTTTTCTCGTTAACAAATCAACGACCATGATCAGATCTTGAATCAATGGCTAAGATTAAAAGAAAGCTTGATCCGTGTGACTTAAGACAATTTCATCACATGTTTAATTAAATTCACTTTAATTATTTAAGTTCCCTAAGTTTAACTTAGGAAATACATTAAAATAATTAATTAATTTAATATCTCCTAAACCAGATGAAATTTCCCAAATCCATTTCTGGGTCTTATAGATCAAGTGAACTCTAGTCCTTCCTCAAAATTTGGGACCTAGAGCACAACTGATGCTACCCAAAATACACAAAATCTCAACAGAGCTTGGTACGAGAGGATAAATAGCTACTTGATGAAGTTGGACTTCACTCGTAGTAATGCTAATCCGAACCTTTACTTCAAGGTTGATAGAGAAAAGCCTCTCATTCTGGTGTTGTATGTGGATGACCTCTTCCTCACAGGTGCTAACCCTCTCATTCATCAGTGTAAGAGGGAGCTCACTACTGAGTTCGAGATGAAGGACCTAGGACTGATGCATTACTTCCTAGGCCTGGAGGTCTGGGAGAGACCAGCTGAGATTTTCCTTTCTCAAGGAAAATATATTGTGAAGCTTCTGGAAAGATTTGGAATGGTGGACTGTAAATCCGTGTCGACACCGATGGAGCTCAACTTTAAGAAGTTGAGTGGCAGCGCTGCTGGGCCCGTGTTAGCAAATCCTACTGAGTATCGTCAACTCGTAGGGGCCCTGATGTTCTTAGTGAACACCCGTCCAGACATATGTTTTGCAGTGAACACTTTCTATCAACATATGGTTGAATCTCATCACATTCACTGGGTTGGTGCCAAGAATATGTTGAGATATCTTTGGGGCACGATAAAGCATGGGTTGAGATACACTGCCGAGAGCGTGACACTCCATGGATATATTGATATCGATTGAGCTGGCAGTGTGGTGGATCGTAAGAGCACATCGGGATGCTACTTCACACTTGGGTCTGCTTCGATATCATGGATGAGCAGGAAGCAGAAGTCAGTGACTTTGAGCATCACGGAGGGCGAATACATTGCAGTGATTATGGCCTGTTGTGAAGCAGTTTGGTTGCGAAATCTCTTCAATGAGTTGTTCGGGCATGTGCTAGATACCTCCATGATACTCTAGGATAACCAGAGTGGGATTCGGTTGTCCGAGAATCCCGTGTTCCACGATCGATCCAAGCATATTGATATTAGGTACCACTTTATCCGAGATATGGTACAGCGAGGCGCCGTAAGGCTCGATCATATAGGAACTGATGAGCAGGTTGCGGATATTCTCACAAAGCCCATGGGGAAGTTCAAGTTCCTAACCTTCCGTGGGAATCTTGGAATCGTGGAACGAGCTTATGCCACGAGCTTATGTTGAGGGTCCTGTTGGACGATGAGCTCTTGGAGCTCTGGGGGCTTTGGGGATAGCATCTTGGAGCTATAAGCACACACGGGGCTAGGCTTGTCGAACCTTGTGGTGCTTCTGCCCCACCGTTATGATGTTGAGCTAGTTCACCTCTCATGATCTATGCCTCGTATGCATCCTACCCATTGAGTCCCGGACTCATGGGAAGTACCTCTCATTTGGCCAGTGAGGTGGGAAAAGCTAGAGACCAGTAGCAAAGACTGATGGACGCATCAGTGGTTGTCGTACTCTCTATATCTAGGATGGCACGTGTCCAACCACTTCATTTGGGATCAAGTCTAGTGAGGTTTCGGACCTCCAACTGACTTCGGGTTGGTATGAGAATCTTTTTGAGTCCTATAGAGGTTTTGGACCTCTCGACTGAATCTGTCAGTCAGGAATGATGTCTTTGTGACTGACCCACTTTTGTTCTGAAATAAAGAAGCCAGCAAAGCAAGTTACGGCGAGATGACGCACGATGTTTGGATGGCACAGGTGGATGGAGTTCTCCCTGTTGAGAGGGAGTGTTAATTTTTGACAACTAGGTCCAAACTCCATGTTGTGCTGCTCAGATGAAGCTGCCAATATTTTTATTGGATTCCTCTTTCGGAGAAGTGCAAGATCGATCTAAAGATCATCTTGATCTGATGAGCAGAACGTTTATTTTGAATTAAATCCACTTATGTGCAAGGTCAGCGAGAATGCTTGAAGCCCCAGCAGATGTGTCACACACCCTCACTGATGGATATAAATAGGTCAACGTTGGAGGTCATTTTCACTCATCCATCACATCACATTCTCTCTCCTCATCTAATTGGTTCGATCATCTATTGGAGTCTCTTCTTCTCTCACACGTGGGAAAACGCAGCAAGAAGACTTCTGTTTTTTGACCTAGGGTTTTCAGCGCAGAGTTGACCAGCATTGACTTTGGTTAACGCATGATCAAACTGGCCCAAATCTTGGTCAAAATTCTGATTTCTTCAGTCCACATTTTCTGGCACAGAAATCGAGGTTGGTCGTTGACTTTGACCGAGATGCGTTGACTTTTTGCTGTTGTTGTTTTGCGTTGTCTGTTGACTGTAACAGCTTTGACTTTGGGTTGACTGATATTGTTGTCCGAGAGGGTTAGCTGACCGTATTGAGACTTTGTTGGTTCAAGCATCCTGTTGACCATTGTAACGCACCGACACACATATATATTTTGTGCTTGTCTTCTGTCGATCTACTGGTATGTTCTATCAGCATTTTACTTTCTTGTTTATGTGATTGTTGTTTGATATTGGGGATAAAAATTAAAGTTGCATCAAGCATAGAACATCTATAAAAATTTACACTACATCTAGTGTCCACGATCTTCATGTTTTGTTTTTGATGATAACTCGATGAAACAAAGATAAAAGAAGAACATATGAAAGTTAATAAGAACACAAAAGTATCACAAGTAATTATCAACATAAGAGAATCTTTCTGCCTTACCGATTCTCTAACACAATTGTGAGCAGGCAGTGAGATTAAGTAATAAATTCAATTGCTCCAAGAACAATCAATAAAATAGCCACATCAAGCAAGCAAGATATCATTGTTGGGTTCGTGAAGAAGTGTGTCAATTTGTGCATGTGTTTTTATCTGTGTTTTTATTTTGTTGCTTATAAGTTGTTAAGAGGCTTTATATCTTGGTGAAAGTTAACTAGTTTCAATTATCAGTTATTCAACTAAGTAGTTGCAGAGTTTTCATGGAAATTTAACACTGATGTCCCCTTCAAATCTCAAAGATTTATGACATCGGCTTGGTTGATGATGACATGTTGATGAGGAGTGTTTTGCTTGATGATTAGACACCTTGATGGCCTTTTAAGTGAGTAGCATTCTTTTGACCCATCCATGGCACATTTTAATGGAGATATTCACGTTTAGAAAATAATGTCACCCTTGGAGTCATTTTTTCTCACATCTGTGGATTAAAAAAAGACATATTGTTATGCTTTATCATTCAGATACCTATCTTTTGCGTTGGCTTGTGATCTACTTAATTTGTAATCACATATTTTATTATTTTTAGGGATTTTAGTCATTTTATTCCTAAATCAACTTGGTTGTTCAATAAATAGCGGGAAGTCAATTTAGAGAGAATCATTGTAACACACTCATTCATTGAAGAAGTGTGCACTATAGTTCTATTTTCTCTTGGATGCTTTGGAAGATTAATTGAGCAAATTGTCTTGGGGAGCATATTATGTTTGGAAAGAATTTTATCTTTAATAAAGAAGTGATTCTATGGTGATTTTGTGCAATTTTATTCTGAGTATCCTCTTCTATTTTGCAATTGTTGTAGAATTAGAGTTTCACTAAAATTTTCATCGTATGTATTGAATCTCTTATGGCTCTAACATCTATGTTGCAAAATGATTACCTAGTTTCCATCAAGGAACTTTAGTATAGCTTCATTGCTCTTTTATCTCCAATTGATTGAAAGTTGCTAAGGATTTTATGTAGAGATATTTTCTCTCTTGACTCTCTTTCCATCAGTACTCTACCATATAACTCAACTTTGACTCCATATGCCCATGATTGAGAAAGGCACTAGATCATTTTGTGTGTCAATCCCCTATAAAAAATTTAAAACCCTAAATTTTTATCTTATGTTTCTAGGGTAAATTAGGGTTAGGTAACAACAAACTCTACAACAAATAACATAAACTTCTTTGGACCTCAAAGTCCGAGCAATAGCTTTTCATATACTAAATCGAAAAAGAAAAAATATTATTTTTATGTATTTACAGCGACCTTTTTACAGTTGACATCTAGGGTTTCACCATTGTTTTATGCATTTTCAACGATTGAAGAACTTAGGCAACCTATTTCCTTTTTACCCATTTAAAAGCCTTTGTTTATTTATTATTTGTCATCATCATTTATAGACTATTTTGTTATTGTTTTCATAAATTTTGCAAGTTGTAATTGTGCTTCTTAAAAACCCTAATTTATACCAACAATTAGTAATTTAAATATAGCATGTGTTTGAGATCTCTTTGAACCTCTCTAAGACTATTGAAGCCCTCTAGATAACCATAGGTCTTTGAACTCATTATCTATAATTATATCACCTCACACGAAGCCCTAATTTATTGAATATTATCTTTGGGTGTTCTATTTACCAAAACCCTAGAATGGTATTTGGCCTGGGAATTTTTAGGTTATCTAATCTCTGAATTTTTTTGGGAAGCATATCTTGTGAGGATTGGTGTCGCTCAAATTGTACAGGCACCACGATAACGGCTCAAGGCGAGGGTTGTCACTTTGATCCCCGCCCACTCTGTTCTAGTTGTCTCCCAATAGCAGGGTATGGGGGGTAATCCCTATGGAAACAAGATGGCGAAAGACAAGTTGGGGACAAACTTGTCCAAGAGACATAGTTTAGTGGCCTAGCTACTTGGTTAAATTTAGCAAGACTTAAGGATTTAAGTGTGAAAATTCCTACATTGTAATCTTATTGCAGCAACTGGTATTATGTCTCCTAATCGTTAATAAATTTAACAATTTATCTGCAACTACAAATATCAAAATAAACACACTGCAAACTTCACAAATAAAATTCTACAGAAAAATAAAATGTTGGAAGCTTAGAAATGCTAGCATACACATAAATTAACACAATTGCGTTTGGACAAAAGTCCCCGGAAAAACCCATGCAAGAAAACCAGTGCAGCAGCTGAGGGTTTTATTAGTGAGAAATTCTGAGTAAAACTGGATGTAGAAATCTGGAAATCCTACAGAGAAAAAATACTAGCAAAAATCTAGTGAGGAATTTCCTCACTCCATAGGCAAACCCTCGGAGAACTTGCCTTCAAAAAACTCAGCCCTCTAACCCTCTGTGTCAGACTTTGCACTACACTGCACAGCCTGATTGACATCAAGCCTCTAACTAGTCTCTGATGAAGTCATTCTACCTTCCATTGGCTGGAAAAGTTCTTCTCCGACACTCTACGACTCCTTCCGGCCTCTGGAACTGAAGACGTCTTTCCCTCTCAGCAAATCGAACTTGCTTCTAAAAGCTGCTACGCAATTACTGCGTCAGCTTCTCTGTGGCTCTTCTATTCTTCTGCCTCTCTGCAAATGCACTCACTGGATCTGGAATACTTCCTCCAACCTCACTATCTTTGCCCCTCTCTCACTGCTTCGATCTCTGGCTCTCTCCGGCAACTGACTGTTGCTACTCTGATCTGCCAAGAAATCAAACTACAAAAATGATTTCTCCATCACCACATCGATCTCCTCTTATAATCCTTTGTTGGAGCACCAACGACCAAGATTAAAACATAATCGATGGCTAGGATCATTTCTAGATCAATCTGTGTGAGTTTCTAGATGATTTTCGCCTTGGTTTAATTAATATTGATTATTTAACCTGTTTCCCTAAGTTTAGACTTAGGAAACATTAAAAAATTGGTTAATAATCTAATTAAGTCACTTCTAGGTGAAATTTCTAGAAACAATTTATGGGTTCTGGAGATCTCATGTATTCTAGCCTCTCCACAAAGTTTCATGGTTAGAACACATCCGATGCTACAAAAACTAACACTCCCTCTTAGCAAGGAATGTGTTCTAGTGTTGTTGCACAACCTATAGCAACACCCTGTCTCTACATCATCTCTTGTCATGTTGTTGATGCTTGGCTATTGTTGCCCACCAAATATTGTGCAACTCTGATATATGTTGCATCTATGTTGCCGCTGACCCTGATGAACTGTTGCCAACACTGCATTTGCACTACAACTTTGTTGTTGCTGCTATTGCAACATCTGCAACTGAAAAACATCCAAAATATTGAATCAACTTTGATCAGTATAATGCATTAGTCACGCAAGCCTCTAACTGCTACTAGCTACTACACTGTCCACTGAGGAATCTACGTTGTTGCTAACTATGCACTGTGCCACCTACACTATTGCCAACACTGCACTGCGCTCCCCAGCATCTGACTGCTACTAGTCTCTGCAACTGTCACTCTGGCATCTAACTGCTACTAGTCTCTACAACTGTCACTCTCGCATCTGACTGCATCTACTGCCACTAATCCATCCTGCTACTGAATATTGTGGACCCCCGTAGCCTAGTACTGATCCAAGAGGTGGACTCCTCAAGGACCCTGCCCATCTGTAGCTCTTTGGGGCTATAACACGACGTCACCCCACCTCACTCTTGGAGGTATATCGGCGAACATAGCAAAGTCTTCCTCCAGCCTAGAGGAAAGCCTGTCGATCTCTGCAGAAGTTGCCTGTTGGTCCTACTTCTCCTCCTTGTCCTTCTTCCTGAGACGACACTGGGTACTGTAGTGACTGAGCTCACCACACCTAAAGCATTTGACCTTCGACAGGTTCTTCTTCTTCGTCCTCTGCTCCCACTGTCCCTGACTGGGACACTTGAATGCAAGGGCCACATTCTCCTCCTCCTTTACCGCCTTCGATCCATTGTTGTTGCTGCCACTGATGGAGGTCTTTAGAAGACCTCGCCTCAATTCCTCCTGTTGCAAGTCATCCCACATTTTTTCGCACTCTAGTAGCTTGTCTCTGCCCTAATATGCTTTGGACAAAGACCTACCAATCCTCTGAGACATTGTTGAGTGTCAATCTCACAAGCTCTATGGGTTGAGGCGTTGCCCCAATAGCTAACAGTTGGTCCCGAACCACCTGAATCCTGGTAAGGTAGGGGTCTATGCCTTCCCCTTTCTGCATCCAGTTCAGCCTCAGCTTCTCCTCTAGGTACATCTTCTGCTGCTCGGAAATACCCTGATATAACGTGGAGAGAGCATCCCAGAATTTGTTTGGCAGTATCTTCGCCAAATATATGTGACACTATATGATCCCAGACTCCATCCAAGGTCAACCGCTTCACCCACACCATTTCCTTCTTATACTCTTTCAGTTGATTTGCATCGTGAGGAACCGCCACTACATTGTCAATGTAGGCTTTAATGCCAAATTCATCTGAGGGAAGGATGTCCTTGCCTTCTAGATGACATAGTTGGAAGCTCCATCCAACCTGTCCTAATCACGAAGCCCAGCAATGGCCATCTCAACGAACTGTCGAAAACTCCGTCGTTTCTTTTGCTCAATTGTTGCTCTGCTACTCATACTCCATTCTGGAGTGAGAAGATCTGCTCACAACTACAACCAATTTGCAAGGAAAATCAAATTTCTTCAGACTAGAAGTTCCCTGAGGAAAATTTTCCCTTAGTGTGTGCTCTTCTCTCTTCCACCCCGATGCTAGTTCTACTTCCACATACTGCTACAAAACCCTTTGCATCCAACTAGAGATCTGCTCACTGAAATAATCTGAGTTTCTCCCTCTGCCTCTAAAATCACGGGATCTACAAGGATCGAGCCCCTCTCAAAAAAATCGAACTTCCTCAAGATTGCGAACTTCCTCAGCTTCCTACAAAAAGATTGCGTTGCTTCTGGGAATTTTGGCCTGCTGCTTTTACTAAATAACGCAATTCCTTCTTTTGCTTCTGAGCTCCCCGACTTATCAACTGCACTCTGATACCATGTGAAAATTCCTACATTGGAATCCTATTGCAGCAATTGGTATTATTTCTCCTAATTGTTAATTAAGTTAACAATTTATATGCTACGGAAAATATCAAAATAAACACACTACAACCTTCACAAATAAAATTATGTTGAAAAATAAAACGCTGGAAGCTGAGAAATGCTGATAAAAGTCCCCGGAAAAACCCAATGCAGGAAAACCGATGCAACAGCTAAGGGTTTTATTTTTTATGCAACAGTGAGAAATTCTTAGTATAACTGGATGCGAAAATTTGGCAATCCTACAAAGAAAAAAGATTGGCCAAAATCTAGTGAGGAATTTCCTCACTCCACAAGAAAACCCCGACACAACTTGCCTTCAAAAAACTTGACCCTCTGACCCTTTGAGTCAACCTCTACATTGCACTGCACAACCTGCTTGACGTCAAGCTTTTAACTGGTCTCTAATGTAGTCTTTTTGCCTTCTGATGGCTGGAAAAGTTCTTCTCCGACACTCTGGGACTCCTTCTCGACCTCTAGAACTAAAGACATCTTTCCCTCTCAACAAATCGAACTTGCCTGTAGAAGTTGTTGCGCAATCACTGCATCAGCTTCTCTATGGCTCTTCTGCCTCTCTGCAAATGCACTCACTGGATCTGGAATACTTCCTCCAGCCTCAATGTCTCTACCCCTCTCTCACTACTTCAATCTCTTGATCTCTCCGGCAACTGACTGTTGCTACTCTGGAAATCGATTTGCCAAGAAATCGAACTACACAAGTGATTTCTCGATCACCACATCGATCTCCTCTTAAATCCTTTGTTGGAACACCAACGACCAAGACTAAAGCATAATCGATGGCTAGGATCATTTCTGGATCGATCCGTGTAAGTTTCTAGATGATTCTCACCTTGAATTAATTAATACTAATTAATTAACCTATTCCTTTAAGTTGAGACTTAGGAAACATTAAAAATCGGTTAATAATCTAATAAAGTCACTTCTAGGCAGAATTTCCAGAAACGATTTATGGGGATCTCATGTATTCTAACCTCTCCACAAAGTTTCATGGCTAGAACACCAACGATGCTACAAAAACTAACATTAATTGGATTTAGAAATGAGACCAGTGCCTTATGGAATCAAAACTCTTGTTGATTACAAATTAAGACCATGTATTCGGATGGACAATCATTGCTTAAATGACTTACTAATCTATATGCTATGCAAATCCTAAGATCTAGGTGTAATGCAAGGATCTTGGTTACTTTTAAATTATATGCCTATTCTAAATGTAACCTCCCTCTTAACTGTTTTGAGACCAGTCTTTAGAGTAAGTTGTTGGATGGACACCAACGGGAAGCAAGCAGAGGCTTAATTAACGATACCTCTCCTTGTGTTCCAACCACCCAATGCCTCTGACGATACAAAAATTGTGGCTCTAACGATTACAAGGTCACTGTGTTAACCACTAAAAAGGTGTTGAATCCCTCAAGCTAGATGAGAAAGGGTAGCCCTAGACGTCTATCAAACAAGCTTATGCTTGGAGGTAAATTATTAGTGCAAGCTAGACCTAGAATGTTTATGTAATGATTATGAGTGACTCTTAGATAAAGATTGTTTAATTTTTTAAGTACTTAAGTTATGATTGTTGAGAATTTGAAGGGTTTGTGATTAATTCAAAAATTATCTTCTTGATAATTACTTGTGAGCTTGCTTATGTATTCTCTTAGTTAATCCTTCATCAAGTCAATTATCAAAGTACTTATTCAAATGTAGAGACAGAATTGATTTTTAACTGAATATCTTACAATGTGGTTAGGAAGGTAAATCTCTGATTTACCTTCCTAACTTTCTATTACCTTTAGATCACTGTACTTTGAATTCTTTCCTCAAGTAATTTAATCTGCTGCACCAATTCTATATCTTATTGCACCTATTCGCAAACAGTACCTTCAGCAATCTGTATTCTTAATCACTTCCGCAATCTGTAGCCTTTAATCACTTCCACAATCTCTACCTTCAATTGATTCCACAAACTGTAGTCTTCAATTACTTCTGCAATCTTATTCCTTCAATCTGCATTCTATTCTTCTCCTTAGATCTGCTCCTTTTAACGATGTACAAACTCAGACTAATCCGCAATCAGTTATGTCCTTAGAACTACTCTCTTAAACATTATCCAACCTCCGACCAATCCGCATTAGTTGCTCCTCCTTCCACGTTGTCCAACCTCAAACTTGTCCGCAAATTCTGTTCTTTGTCCAACGCTGTCCACCTCAAACTTGACCGCAATTCTTTTCACCAAATGAGCCGCAGTATATACATATATGATATAATAGGAGATAGATCAGCTATTAGGCCGACCATTCATCTTAATACTTAGGCCGACATTATAACTTCAATTTAGGCCGACTTGAAGTTTATCTTCTCTAACTTTTTATGAGGTATTACTTCACATATATTCCAAGATTGTTTGAAGGTTGTTTCTGCCATATTTTGAGCTTGTCTTCCAACACTTTTGGAGGGTTGTTGAGAGCTTCTTTATAAGGTCTTCGAGCATATCCATCTGAACTGGATCCTTCATGACTTTGACATTTAATCCTATTTATACTTAGAAGACATGAACCTAATAGACATCAAGAAGTCTATCTACATAAAATATCGCACATGAAACCCATGAGACAAAAATACATTTTTATTATCATTGACTTCTTCTTTTCATAATTACATAGTCATCATGAAGACCGACCTAGTTACATTTTACAACACTCCCTCTTAACTAGGGAGGTATTCATATAGTTACATGATCATTTTCAAACTAAAGAATTTCATAAGAAAAATCGGATTGGTAATCGCATCTGTATAGCATCATATCAACCAGCATTGTACTAGTGCAAGGCCTTGACTAACAGCCCCATCTCTTCAACGAGACAATGGGCTTCAATGCTGATGAGACACATGACTTATAGACACCTTCGTCATTGTCTCTCCAAGGTACATACTCCACCCGGGTGTTCCCAAAGTATGACCTTCTTGGACTATTCTTATCTTGGGTAGCTAGCCCTCAAAGAATATCGGTACCCAGCTACTCTTATCTTGAATGCCCTAACACATTCTCAAAGAGTATCGAATGCCATATGATTACCCAATCCTCCATTCTGTCTTCCCAAGACCAGAATGATGTGTCTATCTCTCCCTCTCAACCAGGGAGGCCCTATTCCACAAGGGAATGTACTCATTCTTATACAAAGAATGTACCTAAGCTCATCCTTAGGAATTACCAAGTTTCTTCCAAGTAAGAAACTTACCATCAGGCTCCCTCTTAACCAGGGACCTCCAGCAGCAATGGTGAGACACCCAGTTGCTCAGGAAGAATTCCTAATCTCGATGTCATGGATTTCGATATTGAGGAATCTCCAACTTTTAGCTTCATAGGGCACATATCATTTATCACTTTCATCCTGAGTCATGTCAGTTATCAAAGAGTGATTCATCAGACTTCCTTTATCTAGTCCATTGTTATGCCATGCTGCTTTCCTTTGAATCATTTCCAAGGATCATACATCCTTTCTCATGATTAGCAGCCCTGCACAGATTCATCCAGATAAACATATTCATATTAACTTTTAGAACGAAAGTTACCTTAGTGATGATCTTTCACCATGACATCTTCCTGTAGACATTGGTATCCTTCACACAGATTGACACATCTCCTAATGATATGTTTTTGCTAAGGGTTTCCAGACTTATGTTAGAGTCTACATATCTTCCCAGGAGATCTTCTAGTCACATCTACTTGGCTTCTGAACGATACCTACCTCAAGACATGGTTGCATTTCATGATCTCTTCCTTTTTGCACATTTTCCATTCCCAGGAACTTTCAACAGCCACCTCATATACCATGAGGACATATTATATTGATTTCATATGTCCGTGCACTGAGAGATACTCTTTTATGGATCATACTTCTAAATACAGAAGTTCATTACCTGCAACCATATGACATGACTTCGCAGCATCAATGCTAGCATATAAGTCTGCATACCTCATACCTATTTTTCCTTGAGTCATCCTGTTGGGGTTTCTCTTGAATGAAGAGCTTCATTCCATTGACCTGCTTCATCAATATGTCAACACATCTCAAAGCTTTGTATCCTTGATCTGATGACTGCTTTACTTGAGTAGGGAGGTTTTCCAGAAGCTGTTACACTGAGAGCTTCTTCCATGCTTCTTTTGAGATGCTTCTTAATGTACATTACTATCATACAATTTTTTTACAAACAATCAAAGATCACTTTAAAGAGAAAGATGATCTCAATCATAATAAAGATCTCTTGCTTCCTCCTTCTTAGATCTTTTAGTGTCAGGTTCTTCTCTTTCATATGTGACATGAGCTTCTTCCTTTTTCCTTTTGACATTTCCATATTTAGGACAATCTCTTTTATAATGTCCAAGTTCATCACATCCAAAGCATTGGACGATGTCCATATTTCTTCTTTTATTTTGAGGGCCAAATTTTCCGAATCTTCCTTTCTTCTTGTATGAGGCTGCAAAGGCATGATTCTCTTCACTTGATCCTGTATCAACTTTGGCCTTTAGTCTTGTTTCCTCTATTTTACATAGAGACCATAAATCATGGAATGGAGTGGCTTCTTTCTTCCCATATAGACTAGAATTGAAGCTTCCCCATTCCTCCGATAGAGCATTCAACACCACTGTTGTCATCTCAGTGTCAGACATCACTTCTCCTAGTTCTTGTAGTTGATCTCTTATTTCAGAAATCCTCATAAAGTATGGGACGATTCCTGCTTCCTTTGATAATTTCATTTTGTAGAGTTCTTGTCCCAGAGAGATTGCTTCTTCAGCAGTACTCACGAAGAATAGCTCCACCAATTTCTCATATATTTATTTTGCAGTCTTTAGTTTTGATGCATAGGGAATGAGAGAGTCTATGATGGATTCTATGAGAATCCTTTGGGCTCTAATTTCTCCCTTCATGTACATAACATGGGTTGAAGTATCTTCTTTTGGAGGTTGAATAGTATATCCTTCGATATAGTCCATTACTTCGTCTTCAATTAAATTAAAGTCTATTCTCTTCTTCCATGCACTAAAGTTTGATGATCCAACCAAATTGTTGCTTTCTTTACAAAAAGGCATCTTGATAGATAGGGTCATGAATACTTACTTGAGTGGTCTTGCTTGCAGCTCCTTTTATGTTGATGAAGTCAAGAGTTTCTTTTCTTCAAAGTTGTTGTTCTTGAACCCTCGACTAAAATGACTATCTTCAGAAGTTGTGATTCTCCTTCAAACAATGTTTTGAGTGCAAGGATTAATGAGTTAATCTTTTCATATAAACTAGTTGGATAGTCTTCCTTGCAAACTGGTTTGTCTTTTCAATCCAAAATTTTATCCTTGCTTCTTTGAGTGACTTTGTTGACAAGTAGCCCTTATGTTCAGTACCTTAGCTCTAATACCATGTTGAGAATTTGTAGGGTTGTGATTAATTCAAAAATTCTCTTCTTGATAATTACTTGTGAGCTTGCTTATGTATTCTCTTAGTTAATCCTTCATCAAGTCAATTATCAAAGTACTTATTCAAATGTAAAGACAGAATTGATTTGTAACTGAATATCTTACAATGTGGTTAGGAAGGTAAATCTCTGATTTACCTTCCCAACTTTCTATTACCTTTAGATCGCTGTACTTTGAATTCTTTCCTCAAGTAATTTAATCTGCTGCACCAATTCCATATCTTTTGCACCTATCCGTAAACAGTACCTTCAGCAATCTGTATTCTTAATCACTTCCACAGTCTTTATCCTTTAATCGCTTCCACAATCTATACCTTCAATTGATTCTACAAACTGTAGCCTTCAATTACTTCCGCAGTCTTATTCCTTCAATCTGCATTCTATTCTTCTCTTTAGAACTGCTCCTTTTAACGTTGTACAAACTCAGACTAATCTGCAATCAGTTTTGTCCTTAGATCTGCTCTTTTAAACGTTATCCAACCTTAGACCAATCCGCATTAGTTGCTCCTCCTTCCATGTTGTCCAACCTCAAACTTGTCCGCAAATTCTATTCTTTGTCCAACGCTATCCACCTCAGACTTGACCGCAATTCTTTTCACCAAATGAACCGCAGTATATACATATATATAGGAGATAGATCAGCTATTAGGCCGACCATTCATCTTGATACTTAGGCCGACATTATAACTTCAATTTAGGCCGACTTGAAGTTTATCTTCTCTGACTTTTTATGAGGTATTACTTCACATATATTCCAAGATCGTTTGAAGGTTGTTTCCGCCATATTTTGAGCTTATCTTCCAACACTTTTGGAGGGTTGTTGACAGCTTCTTTATAAGGTCTTCGAGCATATCCATCTGAACGGGATCCTTCATGACTTTGACACTTAATCCTATTTATACTTAGAAGACATGAACCTAATAGACATCAAGAAGAAGTCTATCTACATAAAATATTGCTCATGAAACCCATGAGACAAAAATACATTTTTATTATCATTGACTTCTTTTCATAATTACATAGTCATCATGAAGACCGACCTAGTTACATTTTACAACAATGATTAGCCTTTAATGACAAGAGTACTTAACAATAAATTATAAAACAATCTTATAACCAAGAAAATGCCAATTTGTTTAGTGCCAATGTCAAACCCACAAGATGCCAATTACTCAAGATTTAGACAATGCCAATATCGAAAGATGCTCAATTAGAATAATGGTCAACAAACTTTAAGATGTTGATTGCTTAAGATAAACAATAAAATTACCAAAGCTTCTTAAGATTGTGAAACAGCACAAGGTTATGAGCTTAACTTAGAGCAATTATTCAACAAATATTGCTTTCACCAAAATGTCAATTAAATCTTAATGCTCAAAGGTAAGAAATACGCAATTTATTATCAATATGCCAATGCTTAAGATAGACAAAACAATGTATTTAGCAATTATGAATGATTCCTTAGCAATGTTCAATTCGATACTTAAACCATTAGATCAATGACGCTTCAATGCTCAAAGTAACTGAAACAAATTCAATAAGATTAGAGTGATGATGTGTGAGTGGTTACTTAGTGCAAAATTAACGATTCCTTAAGAGACTATGGATGAGCTTACAAGTAAACAAACAAACGTTAGCCTTCAAACAACCAATGCTAAGATAATCTTCTTCACCATAGAACTTAGCAACATTAATTAGATGAGCACTAATTAGCAATAAGCAAACTATTTTAGATTTAGGAAACAACAAGCATATACGAACCAAAGATGAGCAATGAGGTGCCTAACAACTTGCCAAGTGAAACCATTAATTAACAAGAACTTTTTATGATGTAGCTTCAGAATACTGCAGATCTGATTTTACTTATGACAACCAGCAAAATAAGCATATAAAGAGCTTGATGACAAATGCCCAAATAATGTAATTAATTCCTCAATATCTTAAGCAAATTTTGAGCTAATCTTAGGGCACTTTAGCCTGTTATGTCACTGTTACGAGAAGTTTATGACAATTGTAACAAAATAGTGAAATAATGAGGGTTTAGAGATCAACCCTAGACCCAATGCCTTGTAGATTACTTTCCCAAATTGCCAAAGGATTCTCCGAGGTGTTTGGCACCTGAAAATACCAACTTAGAGCCAATTTCTCTACAAAACGCACCAAGTATTCAGTCCCAAAATCAAACTTGCCCACAAAGATGAAAGAGAGGGCAAAATTAATGCCAAATAGGGCTAGCATTTGGGCAAAAAGGGTCCAGATAGGCCAACGCTAAAGGGAGGAGGCCTTGGAAGGCCTAACGGCTTAAGATAGGAGCCCTAAAGGGTTGTCGTGGGCCCTACAAGGGCCACGGCCTAGGCAAAAGAGGACGTTGAGGGCTTGTGCAAGGCCCTAAAGCCTACGGCCTAGGGTTTCTAGGCCAAAATGCTTGTCTCAAACCCTTAGAGGATTGCTGCTAAGGAGAAGCAGGGAAAAGGAGGAGAGAGAGGGTCGAGGAGGGAAGAGCGAAGGGGAGAAAGGCTAGTGGAGGGGAAGGAGGAGTCGTGAAGGAGGGTCGAGGAGGAAGGGGGGTCGAGGAAGGGGAGCGAAAGGCCTTTCTAGGCCTTGGCAAAGGCCAAGAGGGGATGTCGAGGCCCCTAGGACTTACAGCCAACCCTAGGGAGGCCGAAAATGGATGACGTAGGTCGTCAAAGGGCTGAAGCTGGGCTAGTTGGCTATTTAGCTAGTTGGCTTGATCCCTGTCAAAATAATCTTGGTCGTCGTAAAATATTTAATAATCTTTTAATCTCTACCATCAAAAATATTTATTTTTGAGGAATTTTTGAATTTCTCGTTTAACCCATTTTTTATTAGCTCAAAAATAATTATTTTTTTTTGCAAGTTTGGTAGGACTACATCTTGAACATGTCTAGATACATCACCCCGATCGGGGAAGGGAATTGAACTTGTGTTGAGTGCCATTACAGCCCGCCTAATCACCGTTTAACCAAGACCCCACGAACATTAGCTCAAAAATAATTATTTGGAGCTAATTTTCTCAAAAAAATGACTTTGACTTAATCACTAAGGTCCAAGGGTCCAATTTTTCTTGAAATTTCCAATATTGCCTTGGTGGGGAACCTCCAAAAATTAATTTCTTTGATACCCACGAATTTTTCCACTTGCAGAGTTATATTTCTGTAGGACTCTAACTTTGACTCTACTTAATTAATTTTTTGGCTTAGGATTAATTTAATTTTTTGCTAGAAAAATTAATTAATTGACACTTGAGGGGATTAAATATTTTTCCACCCTCGAATATTTTAGCCATGGTGTCTAAGTATGAGGGATCATGCACTAAAATATAGACCCTCAAATTGCATACCCAATTTTGCGACATAGTATGATATAGTAGACCGAGTGATTTGTAATAAAAGAATTTAGCCAATTAACTTAAATTATCCCCAAATAACTTTTACATACGACTCAACTAGAACGCTAGAACTCACCTAAGACTTTGACAAAGAATTCCACCCTAGATTTGGGGTGAGGTTGGAGGGAAAAACTTTGTCAACCATCCGTGTCTAGAAACACAAATGAATTAGTGAGACAAAAAACCTCCTAGGATGAAACTCTTGCCAAAATAATAGGCTTACCTGGGCTGTTACATACATACACGATCTTACTAGCATCATTTACATTACAAAATTTGCAGAATGGGTTTACAATGACTCAATAAACTGATGATTGATGATCCGATCCTTTGAAAAAAAATTGGCATATCTACTTCCTTGGAACTTTGACAAAAAGTGTGCAACAAGGACAATATCTATCCACAGAACAACACGGACCAATTGCTAAGGTGATAGTGGTAGTTGATCCCATTGTTGCACTTAATCTAGAGTACTTAGTGAGGCTTTGCACTAGGTTGCTATATTTTGTTGTAGCATGGGCCAATGAACATTACATTCGTCAACCATGCTAGGTATTTCCTTCTTTGTTCCGTACCTAGCAGTCAGATCACTATTTGTTCAATAAGAGTTGGGTGAAAGGAGAGCGAACTGGATGACTAGTTTGGAGGAATATGATCTAGAAATCAAGCCAATTCACACAATCAAGGCCCATGGTCTTTGTCAACTAGCGGCAGAAGCAATGGACGCAAAAAAAGAAGATCCTTCAAGATGGGAGCAAGAGATCGAATGTACACCATTAAGTGAGCCACCCCCATTACCAGCACAAATCCTTGGTACGCGGACATGCGCCAATACCTTGAGCACGACACCATGCCCTCCAATTTTTCCGCACGACAGAAGATGGCTCTAAGGCTTAAAGCATTATCTTACCAGTTGGTGCATGGGGTGATTTTCAGAAAGCACCAAAACAGAGTATTGCTCAGATGTTTGGACGCACATGATTCAGAAAAGGTAGTGCGTGATCTCCACGACGGACCAATCGGGGACACTTTGCGGGCAACACAAAATCATGCGGGTTGGTTTCTACTGGCCCGCACTATTTAAAGATGCTCATGCTTACGTCCGCAAATGTTCGGTTTGTCAAAAGTGTGCTGACGTTAATAAGAGTTCAGTCGCCCCATTGCAGCCTATCGCAGTGGAAGAACTGTTTCAACAGTGGGGCTTGGATATTATTGGCGAAATCTTTCCACATTCATCAAAGCAACACCGCTACATTCTCACTGCTACAGATTACTTCACGCGGTGGACAGAAGCAGTTCCACTCAAACAAGTGAACGATCATGAGGTCATCAACTTCCTACAACAGAACATCATTTCCAAGTTTAGTGTCCCTACTTCTCTTGTTTTTGACAATGCAACGTATTTCTCATCATTAAAGCTTTATGACTTTGCATTGGAAAATGGAATAGTACTGAAACATTCTGCTACCTACTACCCTTAGGGATGTTGATTTGTGGTAGCATCGGATGTGCTCTAATTCTCAAATTTTGCAAGGAGGCTTAGGAACATGTATTCCAAAGAACCCATAAAGCATTTTGGGAAATTCCACTCAGATTATGTTTTATGAAAATAATTAATTATTTTTAATAGGACCCTAAGTCTAAACTTAGGAAATTAAAATAATTAAAGGACATTAATTAAAACAATGTGTGAATCTTCTAGAAAAGACAGAGATCAAGTCAAGTTAATCTTAGTCGTTGATTAACGATTTAATCTCGGTCGTTGAAGGATCAACGAGAAGATTATAAGGACTTGATGGGGCATTTGGAAAAGACACCGAAACACCGAGAGAGAGACAAAGTCTAGAGATCGAATTTCTCAAGTGAGCAGTGCTCAGGAGAAGTTAGATCGAGAAGATTCTTGCAGAGAGGGGCAGTGATAGATCCGGTTGGAGATTTTCCTGAGCCAAGAATACATCATAGAGGAGATGGAGAGCAGTACGCAAAGAGGCAGTGTAGCAGCTACACAGAGCCAGCAGAGGTAGTGCTGCAGCCTTGAGGAGATCCGAGATTCAGCTGAGGATCAGTAAGATCTAGTGTCGGAGAGTCGGGGTGTGAGACCAGAAGGGGCCAGAGATCAATATCCAGCCAGCAAAAGAGTCATCAAGTAGAGGTGACACAGTCCCCATGCAGAGTGACGCAGAGACTGAGCAGAGATTGCGCAGAGGTAGCGTAGGGCTTATCAGCTCAGAGTTTGGTCAGTTCGAATTTTCCAGTGTCAATGTGAGGTAATCCTCACAAGCTCCTTGTCAGTGAAATTCTCTGTGTGGATGGCCAGTAAGGCATCCCAGATTGTATTCAGATCTTCTGCATAATAATACAAACCCTTAGCTGTTGCACCAGTTTTCCCGCATTGGATTTTTCTGGGGAGATTAGTCCAAAAATAACGGCGTCGCCAGTCTATTGTTTATTCTTGCTTAGATCTTGTTTCCGCACATTTATTTTTCACAGTTTAATTTTGTGAAGGTTGTAGTGTATAGGTTTCAATAGTTACCTTAGAACACAGTAAATAATTTGTTCAAGTAATTAACAAATAAAAGAATTCTCATCAGTTGCTGCAATAGAATTTTGGGTAGCGGAATTTTCACATGGTATCGAAGCTTGTTTAGCAGTGCAGGAGGAGCAAGAGAGCAAACCAAAAGGATCTAGCATTGAAGAAGAAGCAAGAGATCAAAGAGTTGCACAAGCAGCAGATCAATTTCTCCAGTGATTACGCAGTCCAATCCAGGAGGGCTAGATCTGCAAGGAAATCTCTCTTTGAGTGAGCCAATAGAGAGGTAGGATCTTCCAGTTTGTAATTTATCAAAGGTAGAGGGAGCAGCGCAGCGAATTCAGCTCAGATCAGCAGCTGGTGGGACGCAGATTTCAATGTAACAGCAGTTGTTGGTGCATAAAGCGTTAGAAGAGAGTAGCAGAAGACATTTGGGGGAATTCTGACCTCAAAGAGTTTCTTGCTAAAGAAATTCTAATTTCCTGTGCAAAATCAACGAGTTTGTGACTTATTTGGCTTACTCCAGCAAGGAGTGGGTAGAGCCAGTCGCGTAGAGGGTTAGAGGCAGCAATTCGACAGTGATTGGGTGACATGGCAACCAGTGGGTTGCGTGATCAGGATTGGTTGGAGGGTGCCTCCAACTACGTAATCTGGAAGGCAAGGATCTCCTTCCTTCTAGATGAGCATGACGTCAAGACCTTCATCGACAGTACATTGGTTGAACCAGTAGATGTCGCACCATTGACAGCCTTCAAGAAGAACATGGCAAAAGCCAAATGGTTGATCCTCGACGAGGTAAAGGATCATATTGTTTCACACATTTATGGCAAAGGGGCAACCAAGGAAATGTGGGATGCATTGGCCACGCTATATCAAGGGCCTTCCGAGCAGAGGAAGATGTTTTTGGAGGAAAAGATGCGGACTACCAAGATGCAAATGGGAGAACGCAGTGATCCATTCCTTGCAAAACTTCAAAGGGTCTGAGATCACCTAGAAACTGTAGGAGCAGCTCCTTGAGCCACAGAGATGGTCAAATTGGCCTTAAACTCCTTGTCCAAAGAATACCAGGCCTTTGTCCAGAGCATCTTGGGCAGAGAGAAGTTGTCGGACTAGGAAGGAATGTGGGCAGCTCTTCAGCAATAATAGATGAGGAGAGATCTACTCAAGAGCAAACATGATGGCAGCAGCAGCAGTGGGGCGAAGCCCAAGGAGGAGGAGGAGAATGCAGCCCTTGCATCAAAGGGGTAGCAGGAGCAACGGAGATGAAAGGAGGACGTATCAAAGATTAAATGCTTCCTATGTGGCGAGATGGGATATTACGCTACATAATGTCCTCTCAAGAAGAAGGAAAAAATGAGAAGCATGATCCGTAGGATGCAGCTGCGAAGATCGAGGAGGAGGAATTCGCGATGATTGCCCATATATCGCCATGGGAGCGTTAGGGCGATCTGGAACTGTAGCTCGAAAGAGTTGCAGTTGGGCAGGATCCTTGAGGAGTCCACCTCTCATATCATCACCTTACTAGGGGAGCCCAAACCAGAAGTAGTAGGATGGACAAGTTTCAAACGGTGGAGAGGAGTGCAGAAGTGACAGCACAGTCGCTAGAGGGCGCCAAAGTCTGAGCAGCGCAAAGCAGAGTTGACAGCAATGCAGGGAGTGTTAATTTTAGATAACCATGGCATGTTCTATACTTAATGCAATTTTACTTCAATATTTCTTATAGGCCCAATTCAATTTAGCAATCACATAAACATGAAAGTAAAGTGTTGATAGAACGTAATAATAGATCAACAGAAGACAAGCCAAATAATATATCAGAATTTGTAATTCTTCTTGTCCAGCAAATATAGAGAGAAATGCTTGTTACAGCAGTCAACAAGATGCCCTAGCCAGCAAAGACTTTGGCTGGTCAAACCATCTCTTCCAACATACAAGATCAGCCTTCCTCCAGGAGTCACACACACCTCAAAGACAGCTCCCAAACAGTCAACGCAAGTCAACAGAAATTAGTCAACACAGAAATCAACACTGGTCAATGCTACGGTCAAAAGGGCTTCGGCCAAAGTCAACTTTCAGCCTCGATTTTTGTGCCCTCCAGTACGGCCTCCAAAAATCGAATTTTTTGTCCTCAAATCGCAGTCAAAGCTCAAGGGTTGACCCAAAGTCAACCCTAGTCAACGTTGTCCAAAAAGCCCTAAAAACAGTTGGAAATTCTCCAGCTTCGGATTCACACGTGGGAGAGAGAGAGAGAAGCCTCCAAAGGATGTACGAACCAATCAAATGAAGAGGAATGTGTGTGATGAGATGATGAAGAAATGACCATCATCTCTCTCCAATTTATATCCATCAATGAGGGTGTGTGACACATCTTTTGGGGTTTGTGAGCCTAAATTACAAATCTGGCCAACCTTGACCATTTGCACGTGTGGAAAATAAAATCAAAATATAAGTTCTACTCATCCAAACGAGATGATCTTTAGATCAATCTTACACCTCTCCGGAAGAGGAATCCAACAAAAATATCATCATCATCATCATATGAGCAATGCAACATGGATTTTGGACCTAATTGCCCAAAATTAACAGGGAGGCACAGTGCAGAGTGAGCAGCAGTGCAACAGCTTCAGAGGTGCAGCACAGAGATTAGCAGCAATCAGATCTTCAGTACGAGATGCATCCTATTGAACAATTACTTCAAATTTTGGATGATTTTTTGTTGCAGTAAGTAATAGAATTGCAGTGCAATGGCAGTTGGTAGCAGTTCGCAGGGTCAGCAACAGCGCAGTGTTGGTGGGCAACAGTGTCAGACATCAGCAGCGCAGAGGGAGATGTTGCAAAATCATAGCAGTACTCTAGCTGAATGTATTGCTAGAGGACATTACTCGCTAAGAGGGAGTGTTGATTTGTGGTAGTATCGAATATGCTCTAAGTCTCAAAATTTGCAGGGAAGCTTAGGCACATGTATTCCAAAGAACCCAAAAAGTGTTTTGGGAAATTCCACTCAGATTATGTTTTATGAAAATAATTAATTATTTTTAATGGGACCCTAAGTCTAAACTTAGGAAATTAAAATAATTAAAGAATATTAATTAAAACAGGGTGTGAATCTTCTAGAAAAGACGGTGATCACTTCAAGTTAATCTTAGTCGTTAATTGCCGATTTAATCTCGGTCGTTGAAGGATCAACGAGAAGATTATAAGAAGGACTTGATGGGGCATTTGGAAAACACACTGAAAAACCGAGAGACCGACAGATTCTAGAGATCGAATTCCTCAAGTGAGCAGTGCTCAGGAGAAGTTAGATCGAGAAGATTCTTGCAGAGAGGGGCGGTGATAGAACCGGTTGGAGATTTTCCCAAGCAGGAAATACATCACAAAGGAGACAGAGAGCAATACGCAGAGAGGCAGCGTAGCAGCTACGTAGAGGCAGCACTGCAGCCTTGAGGAGATCCAAGATTCAGCTAAGGATCAGTTAGATCTAGTGCCAAGAGAGTTGTGGTATGAGACCGGAAGGGGCCAGAGATCAATATCCAAAAGAGCCAACAAGCAGAGGTGACGCAATCCCCACATAGAGTGACGCAGAGGTGACGCAATTCCCACATAAAGTGACACAGAGATTGTGCAGAGGCAGTGTAGGGCTCATGAACTCAGAGTTTGGTCAATTCGGATTTTCCAGTGTCAGTGTGAGGTAATCCTCACACAGATTCTCTGTGTCGATGGCCAGTAAGGCATCCCAGATTGTATTCAGATCTTTTGCATAATAATACAAACCCTCAACTGCTACACAGATTTTCCCGCATTAGGTTTTTCAATATTTACCGTAGAACACAGTAAATAATTTGTTCAAGTAATTAACAAATAGAAGAATTCTCATTAGTTGTTGCAGTAGGATTCTAAGTAGCGGAATTTTCACAAGGGGAATGGTCTTGTTGAATCCACGAATGAGAACTTGATCTACATCATTAAGAAGACCATATTCTTTGAGCAGAGGAACTGGCACTCTGCTTTGGTAAATTCTCTACGGGTCGACCGAGTCACGCCTAAGCCTTGCCTGAACACCTCCCCTTACTTCCTAGTATACGGGAAAGAAGCCATCCTCCGCCCAACATCTACTTGCCCGCTTTCCAACTCTCCCAAGAATCCTAAGACAAGCCATGCATGTTAATACAACGTAGGATGGACACCCTTCATAAGCTCCAGGAAGAAAGACAGAAAGCCAAAGAGAAATTCTTATTGCATCAAAATCATATCAAGAGGTGGTTCGACAAGAAGTCTAGAGGGAAGAACAGCTTTAGTGTGGGTGACTTAGTCTTGAAATGGGACAAAGCCCATGAAGAAAAAGGCAAACACACTAAGTTTCAATCCTTGTGGACTGGATCGTTCCTTGTACACGAGAAGCTTGGCCAACACACCTACCGCCTTCAATCACTTGACGGGAAGATTAACTCTCTCCCTATCAATGGCCAAGATCTCAAACACTATTTTCAATGAACATCAGGGGTTGTGCTCTACACTATGTACATAGTTTTGTTTTGTTTTGTTTATTTGTGTTCTTGTTGTTCCCCTTGTTTCTTGTTTTGTTTGTCATGTGAATAAGTGTTGTCCTCACCCATGTGTTGGTTTCTGAGATTGTGTGTGGTTGAAGTCTAAGGAGCCTTGTGACACTTCAACATTTGGTTAGCCTTTGGTCTGTCTTCCTTGTGTTGGTTATGTCTTTTGGCCGATGACATTCCAACGGAAAATATGATCCGTCCGTAAGGAGAGTTTTGGGCAAACCATGAAGTCGTTTCTAGCCGGGAAACCTTATGCCCATATTCAGTTCTTTTGTTTTGGTGTTTTCATGCTTATCCAATCAGTAAAAAAGGGAGAAGGGAAAAATCTAAACAAGCAAACTAAATCAGAGGAACCTATAAACTTCTCTGAAAGAACAACTTCTCCTGCTCTCAATAAGTCGGGATCCCTCTTCCGCCCAAAATGAATAAGTGCCAATGCACAGTCCTCTTTTCAAAATAAAAAAGGTAAAAGAAGAGAAAGGCTTCCTGCACAGAGAGGTAAAGCAAGCAACTCTGTCGGGGTACTGTTCAGGCTCGCTGGCAGTGGAGCAATGTTTGTGTTCCTGAAGTGACTCCGTCAGGGTACTGTCCAAGCCTACTGGCAGCGGAGCAACACCAAAGATGAAAAACTTATACTCTGAAAATTTGTAACTCACGAGCTTCACTACCCTTCCCTGCTTGAAACATTGTGATAAAGTTGAATCTTTGTTGAGTTAAACCGAAGTGGCACGATGGGGACCTAGTCTATTCACGGGGTAAGTGGGGAAACCAAAGTGATTTGCACGATGAATCAATACTCCCCGAAGAACCAAGGCCCTACACAAAAGAAGTTAACTGAAACAAAGAAGTTGGAATTCTACCAGTGTGTCACCAAGTGTTGTAGCTGCTACAACCCCCTCCAAAAGTTTGGCTGATATCAAATTTTGGAGCCTTCCTTGGTCTTGTTCATTGTTGCCGCAAACTTTGAAGTTTATTTTATTTGTTTCCTTGCAACATTTGATCCCTTTCACAAGATAGGAAAAGTGTCGTCTTTTGGCATGTTGGTTGTTGCATAGTATGTATGAGCTTGTTCTAGTGGTTTCAAGAGGTCACCTTTATGCAAATGAGTTGTACCAACCTTATCAGTATTTGTCGCACTCATTTCCAGAGTTTTGAGCACTGTCGCACAAATGTCGTCACAGTCGTCATAAAGTACATCTTTGGTGTCACACGTGTTGTAACTAGTCGTAAAGTTGTCACACAAAGGGGAATGCTTTGTTTGTATGTCTTGGATGATCTATGTTGTTTGAAGTCATCAAATATGCTAAGTGTGTGATCATAGTCAAAGTTCACCATTGTTCACATCGATCTCACTGGTCCCTCACTTAGTCATTTTTCGGAAAACTTCCCGACCGAGCAACTTAGCTTCACCGTGCCTCCCCTGAGCTGCGCACTGCATCGTCTCAATCCTCAAGCTGTGACCTTGTTGGTTGGCACTGTGCAATGCAAAGTACTTGCCTCCCAAGACTGCTCCACTGCCCAGTTTTTGTGACCAAGCCTTGACCTTGACCTCCAAAATTTCACAATTATGGCCTCTAGCCCGGTTTGAACTGCGCACTTCGTAACCTCAAGCTTGAAGCTCTTTCCCTAAGCCCTGGAACTGTGCACTACGCATTCACCCACGCCTTCCTTGACACCCAGAGTTGCGTAGTAAGTTCTCCCAGTATCCATCCCTGCGGCCTGTCCCACTAGCTCCTGAAACTGCGCAGTCATGCCTCCCGGCCCAACTTGAACTACGCACTGCGCAGTCTCAAGGCTCAGGACTTCCCCTTGCCTGCCTGAACTGCGCAATCACTGAGCCTCCTTGTTCATCCTGTCACTTGTTTTGGGCTCAGTTCATGGATCAAAATGCATCATCTTAGGCTAGGGGTTTTTGGATTGATGTCGTCCTGTCATGAGTGAATTGGCACACTGGACTTTATGGCAAACATCATTCAACTGCAACCACAGCTTACAAGATCATGAGACCTAGGTGTTATTAGACTACCTTGTTTACTGATGTCAACAAGTTGTCAGATCTTGTGAATCTTGTCAATTATTTCTAGAAATAGGGAAGTTTCCAGTTTAAGCATGATCTTTGGGCATATAGGGCCACTACTAAGAAGGCAATGAGAAAGATCCCATTTTATCCAGTGTGTGGTATGGAGGCTTCTCTTCCAATTAACCTTGAGTTGCATGTTTTCAATTTATTACAAGTTTTCACAACATATGAAGATTCACAAATTATCAACAAAAGTTACAGGAATTGTTCCACAAGAAATCCAAACAAAGAAAGTTCACAATTGGCGACTTGGTCCTACTTTGGGACAAGAAGAGTGACAGCATTGACACCACCAAAGATTTAATTCACTATGGTTGGGCCCTTAACAAATCCATGCAATATTAAGTGGAGATTCCCTTTTCTTAGAGGATCTTGATGGAGAGAGATCAAAATTGCCAAACAATCGGAAACACATTAAGTCTTTTCCATAAGCATCTCAATATTGTGAAAAATAGAAATAAAGGAAATAAAGGTTGCTTGTACCGTATAGGATTAGGATAGGTTGATAGATCCAATCTCTTTCTAATTGGATGTTGCTTTAGGTTCTAGAATAGAGGCTAGATCTTTGGTCTTGTTTTACATCAAATTTTAGCTTCCAGGCTTCTTGAGTGTCTCAGTCTGCAAGTTTAGCACATTTTCTAGCTAATTATTTTTAGGTTGTCAACATTTTCCAGCAACAAAATTTTGGTTCAGGAGTCAAAGTTTCAGTAAATGCCTTTCAGCAAGTCAAGTCTTGAGCCTATACCTTCTGCATGTAATCGCTAATCGAAATAGCTTGGGAAGTAAGCTTGTTTTGGTCATTCACAAAGGCGAAGTATCTTCATCAATATTCAACCGAGTTTCTGGGATGGGGTAGCGTGAGAGCGAGGATACGCACAAGGGAAACGTATATAAGCAACCCCATATTTAGGGAAATTTCGGGGAAGCGGGGGGGGCGTGCCTTGTTCCCAGTGTGAAGTACCTTGATTTAGCCTTCTAAAGTGTCACCTTAATCTTATCAACCTAGAATACCCTTAGGTGACCTATACTAGGAAGCCTCTCGTGTGGTAAAATTCCACTAAAGAGCGATAGGTGGAGTGTTCAAGTGACAGTGGCGTCCACCTCATTGTTGTGTCATAGTTTAGCTTTTGCTTTGTGAGGCCTCTTACTAGGCCTGCTAGATTTTGAGGCAACAAGACACAATGTACCTCAAGCATTTCCTTCTTATGTATTACCTACTAAACTCAAATTTCTCAATTTATGCTAAGTTGCCACATCATATCACAACTAGGATTGATATTTTCAAGAAAGATGTAGATTTCTTAAAACGTGGGAGCTAGAGTTTATATGTTAGCTTTCTAGCATGTGTTGCACAAGGAAGGCATCATTGTTGATCTTTAAATTTCACATGCAACGATTGATATAATACAATGTTGTTTCTACTACAATATTAGAATCATTTCAAAAGTAAATGATACACAACAAATACAATATTTTTAAAGATCCAAAGGTAGAAGAATAGGCCAAAAGTAGACTTCAAAAGTCAATTATGTCAAATAGACAAATGTTTGTGAATTCTAAGAAAACCAACAAGGTGCATCTAAACAATCGTCTTCTTATAGATCAGCGAAGCTCAAAGCCATCAAGGTAAAAGGAGCATTTTGTAGAAATATAAGAAAGGAGCTGACAACCTAAAAAACGTACTTGGACTTCTAGACTGCAGATCAAAATTAGAAAGGTTTACGATAAATTTTGAAAGGAGACCAATCAAAATTTAGTTCTCAACATAAAGCCAACAAAATATTGCCTCATTAGGGATGTTGACAAAGTGTTAAGTCAGTCACCAAAATTCTATTCTCTCCTGATTTGCCCATTCATGGCATGAGTTTCAAAAGAGATTATTTCAAGTACACATATTGACAATATGCAAAGAATAGATAACTTTTAGACTTGACACTTAAATCAGAGTCAGTCCATCCTTTGTGACACACTCCCTCGAGTTTTGTTTTATGAAGGACTTCCAAAAAATGCAAATAAGAAAATCTCAACATATGTCCAATATGCTTCAAGTCAAACTATTACCATATGGAAGGAGGATAAGGAGGTTTTGTAATAGACTAGAATTATGTAGAAAATTTTCAAATCAAAATCATTAAAAATTATTTAACCTGTGTCTCTGATGGGAAGTAAAAGAACCTACTGACGGCATGTGACACAAGAACATTGCGGTATGACGGTATAAATGAACAGATTTAGTTTCTGTATATAGCATTATCATAATCCCTTGAGGAAGAATGCAGTATAGCCATCTCAAACTTGCATGTGTTGGAGGTGCCATAGCCATCTAGATTCTATAGTCCCAAATCAAGTAGGAGGGTATTACATGGGCTACTAACGTACAGAATTGCGAGGGGTGTTTCTACCATAGTATAAATAGCCTCAAATCATATGGGATACGCTACAAAAGCTACCCACCACTGTTCCCAAACGTAAGTATTGGACTTTCTATAATGATACACAGTATGGTGTTTATCAAATAATAGGTTAAATTCTAGGGATAGGAATACCTTTATGCCAGCATCTAATATCTGCTGACTGTTATCTAGATTATGTGTGCTAAACGAATAGTCATTACGAGTGGACTGTGCTTAATAGCTATCAATTATTTTCACACTAAATTATAGACTAATATTATTATTCAATGTAATTATCTACTAGATATCTCACTTCAGTAAATCGATTGAAAGTATTGGCAATCCCTGATAATGGGTGACTTCAACAAAATGAATCAGGGTGACATTCCAATCTCGAAACAGGTGCCAAGGCTAATATGTATCCAGGTTATGCAAACAAAATGGGGACCATCATCTCAGACTAACCCTGGCAGATGTTAACAACGCCAAATGACCATTATTAATCCTGTTCCTCGTGTATAAGTGTGCAGTGAAAACATGGACCACATGGAAAATGGGTTCTCTGCATTGCGGGACTAGCCTTTTACAGGTAAGCCAACTATCAAAGCCCATGGTGATCACTGAGGTTATTTAAATAAACTAGTAAGGGTTAAAAAGGCATTGAAGAGGAGGAACCGTACCAGGTTCAGATCGTGAAACGAAACTACGGATGCGATTTCAAGGAAAAGAAAACCCGATTGAAAATTATAGATTGGGAATAAAAATGGCACAAATTTACCTCTGAAACGCCATTGCTTCCCGCTGCCATATTAAAACACGTGCTACACTGTCGTTGAAGCAGAGTAGTATTAACAGAGAAGTTCCAGACAAAAGCCAAAATTCTTCACATCTGTTTAAGAGAAGGTATGTGTGAAGAGCGGAATGTGAGATTTTGCGTGAGTGTCATTACTCTGGATATGTTTGAGATCAAATCCATCGAAGCAGAGTTTCCTTGCATTCAAACATATTAAATGAGCGGGAGTGGCAACGAGCCGATGTCGTTTGCCACATATTTATTTAAACGACATATTTATTTAAATTCAGCCTTGCCCATTTTTGTTAGTGATTTTGTGCTTCACGGACATTAGGGTGGTTTTCTTCCAAGCGAAATTGGGGGTTTCTATGTGGTTTTGTTGGGGTTTGTTTCTACCAATATTGAAATTGAAGGAAACTCTTTTTAAGATTTAATTTATTAAATTTGTCTATGAAAAAAATAATTATTGTTTTTAGCTTTTTTTTAATAAAAACGGTTATAGCAAAGTTTAATGTTTTGGAGTTTTTTAAAAAGTAGAAAAAGGCATTTTGAATAAAAAAGATTATTGTTTTTGGTTATTTGGAGTTTCCTTCCGTTTATTCAAGGTATTACTGATAACATCGCTAGGATTTTAGGAGACATAATATCTCCTCGACCTTCAAGCTCCTCCGCACCAATTGGAGTTCGCTTAGATCAATTAAGGACCCAGTTTGCCCTAAGGATGGTAAGGGTGTTTACTTTGCCGTGTGGGATGCCCTACATCAGTGAAATTGGTCGATCCATTAATCAAATAATTTACGAACATGTCGTTGACCTTAAGCATGGTAGATCACGCTCTTTTGCCTTAGCAAAGCATGTTCAAAACACAGAACATCACATTTGCATTGAAGATGCTAAGGTGATCGCGAGGATTGACCATTTCCACCACCGTAAGTTAAGGGAAGCCTTAGAAATTGAAAAGAGACCGGTTAACCTTAACAGGGATGATGGGTGGAGTGTTAGCAGATATTGGATTCCTACCCTTCACTCTTAGTTGATTTTTTTTCTTCCCGCCCAGTTCTCCCTCTTGTCCGTTCTCCTCCTCTTAACCCTCCGCCCCCTTTTTCCTTCCCTTAAGTCTTCTTGCTCGCACTCTCTTTTTTCCCCTTTTTATTTTTAATTAGATTAAAATTAAAATTATGTCGTTCTTTCTAATTATAATATTTATAACTATTCTCGAAATACAATGTATTGAAATAGCTATTAAATTAAGATTTAAATTATTAAATTTAGAAAATAAATGTGGTAAATTATTAAAATTATATAACATATAACTTTCATTAATTCATTTCTAAATATTAAATATTAATAATAATAATAATAATATATAATAAATTATCTACAACTATTATTAATTCATTTTTAAATTAATTAAATTTTTTAATTTCCTTATTTTAGTGAAACCAAAACATTAAAAAAGAATAATAAAAATTAAATAAATTAATAATAATAATAAATTATACCATTATTAATTAATTCATTTTTAATTTCATTAAATTTCTTATTTGAATTAAACTAGTCGTTATTTATAACTATTAGTTGGAGCGTTTTTTTATCTATTTAAATTTGTTCATTGATTTCTCATTCTGTTGTGATGATGAACCACATTGGCTAGTTCTAAACGCGTAGACAATATATACTTTTATGTGATTATCACCAAAAATATATATATATAATAATAATAATAATTAAAAAAATTAATAAATTTATATTAATTTACTTTTAATTTTATTATGTTCTTTAAAAAAAAAAAATTCTATGGTTTAATTTATTAATATTTATATTTTTCTACATTAAATTAGTTGTAATCAACTTTCAAAACGTTATAGTTGGAGCGGTCAGAGTATTTTATATATGTAATTAAAGAAATGTATACATCTTAGTTAAACTTACAAGTTTTTCCTTCACTTTTTTGTGTTGATTAATGTTTAGCTTATTAATTGACAAATAGTTGCAGATCAAATTAATTTCACTAAATAACACAACGAAGTATATAGGAATATCATTGAAATCATTTAAATTAATTTCATTAAATAACACAATGAAGTGTATAGGAATATCATTGAAATTATTTAAACAAGAGAATCAAATGTTTTTTTTTAATATAAGAAAAATGGTAAATACATGGCTTTCAAGACATTTTAACCTTTTAAGACAATTTATTTTGCTCACATCTGCATTGAGTTCCATACTTGATTATTTTGATTTACACCTCTAGTTGATTTGTTTATACACATGTAGAAGATAATGAAAGGATGATTGGTATTTCGGCATTTAGCAAGCAATGAAATAATGAAATGCACTCAAACTTGAGGGTTTTGTAATGGGTCGAGTCAATTCAAACATCTCAGTTTTGTATATAAAGATGTTCAATTTCAATCAATAGATTAATTTGAAGCTTCACTTAAAAGGTATATAGATTTCTCTTATTCAATTCGAATTTAAAATAATGTATACAACTTTGAAGTGCATAAACAATAAAGTGATATATGTATAAAATTATCATCAATAATGTGACTTATAATGGAATCAAATGGTCATATTCGAAAAAATATTTGAATTCTAGAGTCAAAGGAGTTTTGTTGCACCCAATTCCAAGTGGATAAAGAGGGGGCATAATAGGATTGCATGGTAAATTAAGTTTTCCCAAAGTTAGAAGTAACCAAGCAGCAAGTGTAATGTAGTTGCAACAAATTAAATTAAGTGACCATCAAATATTCCTCGAACTTATGTTCGAAATTATCATACAAGCTAAATTATGAGATAAAATATAATAATAGATACAATGTGCTTAGCAACAACATCTTTGTGATTTTTTTCTTTGTAAGTAAGAGTGAGTCAGCACCAAGGAACTACCACATTCTGAAGATTGATATGAGGAATTTGAAGGCAATGATCCTATAACATGGATATTTCAAATCGAACAATATTTCGATCTACACCAAGTGGCATCCTTACAAAAAGTAAACATTGCATCCACATTTTGGGAACAATACCAATATGTTTGGTTTGAATGGCTTTGTGAAAGAAAAAAGGATTATGCTATATATTGGTCCATTTTTACAAAGGAATTGATAGCACATTGTGCGGATATTAAGAGCAAATTAAGAACAACACATTCTTTAGTTAATTGGTAAACCTTCGACAAAAATGTCTTATTACAGAGCACATTCAACAATTCCAAAAGTTGAGTCTTGGAGTAAAGAATATTTAGGAGGATAACTTAATAGACCTATTTATGGGTACTTTAGAGGATAAAATTCAACATGAGGTGTGTCTCTTTGGACCTAAATCTCTAGAGCATGCTTTTATTCTAGCAAGGAAAGTTAAAAGTAAACATGTGTTCATTAGAAAATTGGTCACTAATAACTATAGAAAAAACCATGCTCGCTTTCCTAAATCGATAAGATTGACTCCTCAACAAATGGATGAAAGAAGAGCAAAGGGACTATGTTTCAACTATGACAAGAAGTATAGTAAAGGGCATAGATGCAATGAGAAGAAATTAGTCTACATAGACTCTGGAGATGAAGAAGATCAATAAGTGGAAACTTCACAAGATCGAGAGCTAGAAGAAAGTACTCCAACAGTCTCTTGTCATGCATTGGTCGACATCAGTACTCTACAAACCCTCAAGATAGAAGCATGTATCAAAAATCAAAGGTTAATAATATTGATTGATTCAAGTAGTACATTTGGGGAAAAATTATTGATTTAGGTAGTGTCCATAAGTTCATCAATTACAAATTGGCAAAACTTCTTAATTGCTTTGTATATCCAACATTGTAATTTCAAGTGACAATTGCAGATGGAGATGTCATAAATTGTTCAAGGAAGTGCAATAATATTAAGTTGAATATGGGGGAGTATTTATCAGTTAGTCCCATGATTGCAACCCAAATGGGTGGTGTTGATGTTGTGTTAGGGGCTCAATGGTTAAAATCATTGGGAACAGTGGCCCTTAGTTTCCAAGATCTTTTCATAAGATTTTTCTCAAAAGGAAATGAAATTGAGCTCAAAGGTATCCAAGAGAAACACAGTAGAGTGGTAAGCTCCAATAACAAGACAAAATTGCTAAAAAGGGGACAACAAGGTGTAGTTGCACAATGATGTTCATTAGAAGTTAAGACGCCTTTATCCTTGTAGTACCTTCCTCCCACATCTACCCAAGTAACTGGCCAACCGGGGTAAACATGTGACGAAGAGTTACTATTATATGATTCAAATCCCCATGTAACAGTTAACGAAGTGGAACCAGCAGAACACAACCAAACTGGCCTTCTACACATGCAATAGAACCCCCAGGAGCCATATAACCCTTCCAAGTGATGAGCCCCTGAGACAACCTGACATCTTGCTGCATTAAAGCCTCATTCGCTCCCTTGACATGGGCATGCTTGTGACTGGGACCCTTGAGTCGCTCCCACAGTGAGGCAAGCATGCGACTAGGGACTTTTCCAAGTAGTTTTGTGCTAGCGACTATGGATTTTGTGCCACTTTTTCAGGGCCATGACTTAGGCCACTGCCTAGAACTCCATGAAACTTCCAGGAATGAAAAGTAACATTGGAACAATGATACAAGTGAAAATACTTGAACAAGGACTTTAATGGACCCCTGCTAGCCATGACATACATTTCATCGAACACGTCACAAATATGCATTCTACAGGTTTAAACAACATATATGAGCATAGGGGCCTCATACTTATCTGATAATCACTAAAAAGCATTGATTCCTCGTCACAATAATTGCATTACCATCTATTAAGCCATAGATTCATTTTACATTCAATGATTAACCAAAACATGATAAGATCCATACATTATCACTTCCATAAAACTCACTCATAACCAACATATAACCATTAAAAATATCAAGGATATAACAGCCATATAAATCACATATAAACAAGTACATTTACCCATAGAATACCAAGTAAAAGAACCTCTTAATAATGAATGCAAAGTCCAACCAGGTTCAAGACTTCCTCGTTCCACCTGACCATAGATTGCCTGAACCAAATCTCTCCCCATACAATCACCCCCGTGCCATATTCCGAGCATGAATGTGGGATCTCATGAAACAAAACCAACAAAACCGAACCAGGGCGTCCACAGGCCAAACCACCTCAACCCTAAACCAGTTATTCCACCTCACGGCTAGACATCACTAACCATCACTAGATTGGTCTCTAACCAAGTTGTCCAAGGCTCCAGAGTGTTTGTTCCAACCAAGGCTCCAGGACTAGTAATTCAAACCTGAGTTGTTTCTGGACTCCAGAGCCTTTGTCCAACCAAGGCTCTAGGACTAGTAACTCAACCCAAGTTATTACAGGGATCCAAAGCGTTTTTCCAACCAAGGCTCTAGGAACTAATAACTCAACCCACAACCAAAGGAACATGAGAACCAACTAGAAGAAGAAAAAAAAAGAAAGAGGGAAAGGCTCCTACAACACCAGGCCTATCCAAGAAATGGAAAATATTGGAAAAACCACTCTCAATCCAGGAAATCCGAGAGTATGAAAGAGAATGAGAGCTCTAAAATTGAACTGACAAAATTTTATGTTTTGATCCTCAAAATCCTTTTTATTAAATTATGAGATCTTTATTTTCTTCATTTTCCTCACATGCAACTTGTGACCTTTCACCTCCCTCTTCTCCTATTTTCCATTATTTTCATAAATAAATGCCACTTTGCCTTTTCAAAGCCTTAGCCATTGCCTTTGTCAATTTCCATAGCCATAATAAACCAAATGAACAACCACACAAGGATGTTTTTCCCAACATTCATCTTGGAATATGTGTCCGGTGACCATGGTTATTATTTTTCTTTTATTAAATTTATCACATGAAGTTTTAACCCAAGGTTGTTACAAATCCCTCCCCCTTACGGGAACACCATCCTAGGTGTTCAATTACACCTATAACCAAAAACATTGTTGAAAGTAAAACATACTTCCCATGGAACTTTATAACTTAGCTCGCTGCAATATTTACAATAATCATTCTACTGAGAATAAAACCAATGTGAAAACATGAAAACCATACCAAATCATTCGCTCAACTAGTGAATAGAGAAGGATACATAGCTCGCATCTCATCTACCATCTCCCATGTAGCTTCATCAGGCCTAAAGTGTTTCCATTGCACTTTAACGTGCTCGTTTGCTCGATTCCAGAGCATGACCATATTTCTCTGCAAAATGCACTAAGGTTCCAGTTGGAATTCTCCTTCTGGCTCCACCTACAATACAGACCAATCAATCACATGATCAACATATTTAACATGCTTCTTAAGTAATGACACATGGAAAACATCATGGAATTTCATTGTCGGAGGCAATGCAATTCAATAAGCTATTGGTCCAATCCTTTCAAGAAACTTCAAAACCATGGTGCCATCTTGGCACATGATCTAATCCTTAAGGATCTCTTCTTGGGCTTGATGTGCAAATACACATGTTCCCCAACCTGAAACTCTTTAAACAACATGTTCTGATCTACATAATTTTTCTGCATATCATGTGTTGCCTTTAGGTTCTTCTTGATTACCTACATTTTTTGTTCCATTTCCACCAACACGTCTAGTTCAATCAAGATTTTGTTAACTTGATCGCTCCAACTAATAGGACTATTACAACTCTTCCTATACAATGCTTCAAATGGGCTCATCCTTAATGACTCCTAGTAACCCTTATTATAAGCGAACTTAACCAACGTAAGTTACTCTTCCCACTTTTGCTATTGGTGAATCACATACATCCTCAACATGCCCTCCAATATCATGTTGACCCTCTCCATCTGTCCATATGTCTGTGAGTGATAAGTTGTGTTAAATGCCAATTTTGTACCCAAACCTACAAATAACTCTTTCCATAACCTAGAAGTGAACTTGGCATCCCTAATAATAATAAAACTTATTCACTATTGTAAATGTATTTTGATATCATGGGTGACCTGGATACGGTTTGGCATGAAATTCCCTCAAGATAATCTTCTTGAGCTCACTGCTATATGGTACATAGATCCTGTCCCTAAATCTAATCAAGCCATATGTTGTGAGACAATAGTCCACATCTTGTGTACCTATACCTACACCTGTACATGTACCTGTACCACTACTTGTACCTGTACCACTACATGTACCTATACCACTATATATACCTGTACCTATACCACTACCTAAACCTGTACTTGTACTTTGTTGTAACATGTGCCTGAGCTCCATGTACCTATTATCCTACTAACCTACCTGTAAGATCTGATCCTGTAGATATGTCCCATAAGAACTCATAATTGCTATTTGGTTCACCTGTATCTGCCTATTAAGAGCATCTGCAACCCTGTTCTCTTTACCCTTGATGTGCCTAATCTCAAATTCAAACTCGTTGATTGTGGCCAACCATCTAGCTTGTCTGGCATTCAAATTCAGCTGGTAAAACAAATATCTCAACCCACTATAATCACTCATTAGCACAAACCTCCTGCCAAGAAGATAGTGCCTCCACATGTTCAATGCATGGATGACTGTTGCCAACTCAAGGTCACGTGTCAGATATTTCTGCTCGTGCTCATTCAGTTTCTTTGATTCATAGCTGTTTGGTAATTTAATTGATGTTAAATTACTTCTTAAATTATCGACCAAGACTTGTAAATTGATGAAGTGTAAATGCATTGTTTGTGCTAGGACTTCTTATTAGGGGAACAATTTTCAAATTATACTAAGATGTTTCATGCACATGTTTTTATCTAAAACTTAATCAGAGCATAGCGACTATCACTCTTGCAAAAAAAAAAATCACACTTGCATATATTAAATCTTCACACAAACTGAAATTAAGTCTATATCTACTTCACACTTTGACAGGAAAAGAAACTAATTTTAATAACACACAAATGAAAATGAAAATCTTCTCCACGCGAGAAAATCAAAATTAAATCTTTACTAATAGAAATGAAATAAAATCTGAAGTTCAAATTTAAAATGTCACACTAATAGAGCCAAATCTCACTCATAAAACCTTGAAAGCATTCTATCTTAGATTGCAATTTAAAATCAAATTAATCATACTCTAATATATGCATGTGCACAAGAATCTTTTTCTTCACTCCTCACACGATAAAACGGTCCAATCTATGAAATAAATCTTAAATAAATTTAATTGCAAACTCTATCTTTGTTCATAAGAATCTACTACAAATCGGAACTAAACTGAAAGGTTAACTCTAATGCTACAGAACTCTAATGAAATGAGAAAATTGAGTTATTAGTTAAAAACAAAATTAAAATCTTACAACTCTTGGGGGGCCTCATGTGAGTTGTAAGTATGCAGAAATCACAGAGTCTACACACGCATTTGAATGCAATGCATAGGGAAAATAACAAGTTTGAATTAATAGTTATCAAGAGTTTTTCAAAACAATAATCAAGTTTGTTTTCATCGTGTCGAGAGGTGGATTTATAACCTCTTTCAAATAATTGTTTTGGAGATTTACGAGTCTATTCTATTCGACAAATACTACAAATAACATAAGTAATATGACATGGTGATTTCCTCATGATCGGAGAAGCAAATTATGAGGCAAAATATCTTCTCCTTTAATTTCCTCGCCTGCCTCATTTGCCTTTGGCTCCTTCTTCGTTGGTTGACTTCTGCATTTACTTGGCTTGTATGGCATCCTTATCATTGATCTAGATCATGGAGTTAGGTAAATATCGTTATGCTAGTTGTTAGCCACCTGTCCATACATTTTGTTCCTCGGTTGGAGTTTCAGAACCCATAGAACCTTTGATTAAGCTACAGAATCAGCCATTAGCTGTATAATTGATGCAATTCAATAGCTTATGCAAATATTAAGTTAAATAATAAAGAACAATGAAACTATGAAATAAAAAGATGATTAAGTACCTATTTTTGCCAATAATCTTGTAAAATGATGCTCAATTAGAATTTTTGAGGTAAAAAAGAAGGACAATGGAGTGCAAGAAGGTTGTCAAAAAGGGGCAATTTCGGTCATTCCCCCACGCAGAAGATATTACATGTCCTCATGCTTAAAATTTCAAAATTTGTAACCCTTCTCTATTGTTGAGCTACCTATGAGGCTTGAGCAAGAACATATAACTTAGTTCTCTTTTATTTTTTGGTACGGGTTGCCATCCTTCGTTTCTTCATTAGGATATTGTATAGAAAAATTATGACCTTTCTTTTCATACTTTTTTTTTTAAGATTTCAATTTCTTATTTTTCTTATACCATAAACCAAAATGTAGTAGTATTTTGTCATTTCAAGTTCTCTAGATTTCATTTTGTACCTTTAGTGCTTCATGTTCCTGCTTCAAATATTTATTCAATACTTCGAACTCATATATTTCATGCTTGAGTGTGTCTTCAGCTATGGGTTCTTCTGGAGGACTGAAATGGATTTCTTCATCTAAAATTCTTCTCAGTTTGAGGATGACCCAATAGTTTTTCCTGTACCTTTTTGTTCCAGAGAGAATATATAGTCATATATTTCTTTCTGGACAGGGTCAATTTATGGGGTTTTCCTAGCTGGGCTTACAACTCGTGATGGAACTCTTGGTTCCTCTTCTTCTTCTAGATCAATAAATCCCGGAGATTGTTCAGACTGTTCATTGGTTTGCTTCTTAAGTCTTGCACTTCTTCTTACTTTCATTGGTGACTTTTCAGTAGCGAGGAATGCTTTTTCTTATTAACATGTCCTTGCTTTGTTTCTCTTTTTGATGTACTTGCATCTTTATTGTTGGTTTTCTTTATTCTAACATTTTTCTACTTAATATTTTATAACACATTTGCATCAAAGATTTCATCATCATAATACTCATCTTGTTGCATTTCCTATGCAGTCATTTTTATTTAGGGTTTGAAGGCAACTTTCGTCGACTTTTCTTTGTTTTAGCATTGGGTTCATCTTGTTTGGCTTCTTTGAAATGATTTCTTATCAGAAAAATCTTCCCAATTATCTCCTTTCCTTTTTAAATGAGCTTCAATTAAAATTTTCACTAACCCATGATGATACAGAGCATTTTAAATGAATTGTATTTTCCTTTTAATGTTAGCAACAATTTTTCTTAAACTACAAAGCAAGAAGTATGGCAAATTTATTGCATTACCATCAAGAAAAATCACCATTAAGCGAGCATGGTAAAGAACATATTTCTTAATCTACCCTCACAGGTTATGAACTTATAAATGATTAATAGCAAATTTCTCCATTTTATCTTTAAGGTTGTGACAGGAATTTCTTTATTAAATACAGATATATCCATACCTAGTTTTTAAAGAAGACCTCCCACTATTTTTCTTTAGTCTTTTGGTTCTTAAACCAACCCTCTCCATTTCTTGGAAATATGGTAGCTTATGCCATGAACGACTCTGTCATAATGAATTTAATATCTCCAATCTCAACTTCTATACCATCATAGGCTTGGGCAAATGATTTCGTGACTTCTTTCTCATGCCCATCAAACTTTTCAAAGAACTCCAACCATTTTGCTTGCTGCAAATGTTGTTTCACCTGGGGGTATGCTTCAATAAATTTAGCCCCATTCACCTCTGAACATACAATGACTCCCATGTTGAAGAAGTCTCAGTCCCTAATTTCTCTTTTTGACAAGATTATGGAATGAATTTTTTTATCGAGTAGGTCAGAGAGACGAAATTTGGGTAACATGTGAAGTGTTTTGCCAATGAAACCAGGCCGAGTAGAATGGATATGATGCGAGAAAATGTGATGGTATGCGAAGGAACTGGAATGATATACGAAATTCAAATGATAACAAGGTTTCATACCCTTTAGGCAAGATATGTAGATATTTTTTTTAAGGCCAAGGTCATGTCATAATGAGAGTAATTGTTATACAAAATGGCAGTAGCAACAATCATTCATCTATTTATTTTCATGACTCAATGTTTTTCCCTTTATTATATAACTAATATTTACATACCTTTTATCTTGCCTTAATGATTTTTGGATTTGTCCTTTTGTAGGTTGCTCAAATTACTTTAGTTGTGATCTCCATTCAAGTTGCTTTGCCCATGATCTTCATTTGCTTTGATTGTAATCTGTCAAGTCAGTTGCAGAATTTCATGAGAGCTGCAGATTATTAACAATTTTGTAGCTATCTTATTTTTCAAAAGAGGAATAAAAATAAATGTCTCAAGAAGAGGGAATTTAAAAAGAAAATCTAAGTTGCTAAGAATTTTTGGTTTTCGACTTAGATTTTATGTATAAACATTCCAACAATGTTGGTTTTCATGGTTATACAATTATTTCTTTTTTTTTATCATTATTAATTTTTTTTCTTTTATTTTTTAAGAAAACATAAATCAATTTGGAATTTAAGTTGGAGAGGAAGAAGAATCTTTCCTGGCCAACTTAAAATCAAGATTATTGTGCATATTTCTAATGCAATCTTCCTTTGTAAATGGTTTATGATATATTTGTAATCTATGACCATTTTCAAGGAAAGTTATATTTTCTTCATCAATGGTTTTAATTCTGACTGCCCCATTATCAAAGACAATTTCAACCTCATAAGTACCAAGCCAATGAGTTTGAAATTTTCCTTGAAAATACTTAAATTTAGAATAATAAAGTAATGCTCAATCTCATGGTTGGAATTTATTGTCTTTGGTAAACTTATCATTTCATCTAGACCTTTTTTTTTGAACTATGTTGGTTATGTGAATAACATCTTATCGAATCTCATCAAGTTCATTCAATTGCTCCATTCTTTGTTTTTTGCTTATGATAGATCAAGACCCAATTTGACTATTGTTTTGAAGGTCTTTATTTGGAACTCAACATGGAACAAGACTTGTTTCCCATTAACAATTTCATAAGGAGTATGTCCTCTTGTGTTTCTCCATGTGGTGTGATATGCCCATAAAGCTTCTAGAAGCTTTTCTACCCAATCCTTTCTATGCAGATGCACACTTTTGGTAAGAATTGTTTCAATTACTTTATTAGTTGGTTCAACTTGCCCATTTGCTTGGAGATGATATGGAGTTGATTTTCGATGTTTGATTTTATATTCCTCCATTATATTATGCACCAACTTGGATGTGAATTGAGTACTTTGATCTATCACAATTTCCCTTGGGACACCCAAACGAGTGAATATATCCTCAAAACTAAATGAAACTACAACATTTTCAGCAGCAAAAGGAAGTGATTTAACTTCTACCCATTTAGTGACATGATCTGTATAGATAAGAATGTAAATTTGAATAACTGATATATTATTCACCGAGATTCTCCACGATCACACACTATTTTAACTTCATGCACAATACAGAATCTCTTCTACCATTGATCATTAATTGTGGAAATAAAAACAATCGCATGTGCACATTAAAACCATAAACAATCACACATATGAACACGGTATTTCATGGGAAAGCTTAAATCTGAAAACCCCCAACTATCTATATATCATATGTCATAGATATCATGTAACAATCATTGTACAAATCTCCTCACAAGCTCTCAGCACAACCTCCAATTGCTACACACTAATCAAGCTAGATCTAGCAAAACACATGCTCCAATCTCTGCCACCTGATAGCCAACCTCTATTGCGTAATCAATGATGTAGGATGGCTCATTAAATAACATAAACCACCTGGCTTGTACTGCGCAATCCTCATGGGCTCCTCCAATCACTGGTAGTTGCAAATATGCAACAGTATAGTCACAAATGATAGTTAACCTGCTCTTTCACCTATCTCTGCACTGGTCTCCACTGAAACTGTCCATGCACTGAAGTTAATTGATGTATTCTTTAGTTGATTAATGAGTTTATAATTAGTGAATTAATTAATAATTAATTCACACCACTCTTCACTAATTGTATCAATTAGTTAAACTAGATACAAATAGCTCAACTATGTTTAGATTAGTTAAACTGAACACAACTCCATTAACTCCTCAATCAACTCCACCAAACTCTGTCACATGAGTTCTAACTGAATTATCCATGCAATAGCTCCACTTAACCCTCAGGAATAGCGTAATTCCTTCTATCAGCTCCTGTGCCACATCTGTGCACTTAACTGAAGTGCTCCAAGAGAATAAGATAATGTTTATAGTCCAAATATTATTAAGAGCTAATAATATTCAACATATCTATTTTTAAACTGGCAATCTAAAAATAGATTCCGCCCAATATGTCTAAAAATAGAAGTCCATCTATTTTTCCAACTTGACCAACCATCCACAAATAGCATCCTGCAACTCATAGAATATGATTGACATGTCTAAAAATAGACTTTTGCGCAAAAAAGCACATTGGGCCCATAGTAAGGAGTGACTTCTTTCCACTAAGCTCATCATCTTGTTGCAATCTCAACGAAAAGATATTACTGTTTTGTCTTGATCGAGGATTACTTGGACCAAAAAAATTCAAATCCCACTTTTCAAAATGTTCAATAAGTATCTAAGGTCGTAGAGGCATCTCATATGAAGGGACATGCTTTCCCATCCTCTGACAACTATCACATCTCTTAACATATTCTTTGGCATCTTTGAAAAGAGAAGGCCAACAATATCCTAAGAGAAGGATTTTGTAAGCAGTCATTTTATCAAGAAAATGTCCTTCACATGGTTCATCGTGACAAGCCTTTAATATTTATTGTACTTCATCTTCTCTGACACATCTTCGAATGATTAAATCAAGTCATGTTTGTTACAATTCTTCATTTGTCCATGAATAAGATGCATTGGTTTGAATAATTTTTCTTTTCTCTCTAGGAGACAAATACGAAGGTAAATTCCCTGTAGCCAAATAATTAGAAATATCTTCAAACCAAGGAGGTTTAATAGATATTGCAAAAATATATTCGTCACAAAAATAATCTTTTACAGGAATATCCTTATTATCATCTTGGATTCTAGATAGAAAATCAACAATTGTATTCTCCTTTCAAGACATATCCAAAATAGTGATATTGAATTCTTGTGACAATACTAACCATCTTGTAACTCTACCACTAGTAATAGATTTATTCATTAAATATATAATTGCAGAGTGATATGTGTGAACAAAGGTTTCATAACGAGTGATATAATGTCAAAACTTATTAATAGCATGTACTACAGCTAAAAACTCTTTTTTGTTACAGTATAATTCCACTCCGCAGGATTTAAATTTTTACTTGTGTAATAAATGGCACGTGGAGTCAATTTTTTTTGTCCCAATACAACTCCTAAAGTTGTATGTGAAGCATCAAATGAAATATTAAAAGGGAGGCTCCAATTTGGTCCTCTTAAGATAGGTGCTTCAGAAATATTTTCTTTCAATGTTTTGAAAGCTTTTTGGAAATCAAAATTCCGAATGAATTCACAATATTTTGTAATAAATTTCAAAAGTGGAAAGGCTGCCTTGGTGAAGTAGTTTATAAAGCTTCTATAATGACTAGTAAAACTAAGAAAATTTTAAACATCTTTTTTACAAGTAGGAACTAATAATTTGGAAATAACTTCTACTTTAGCTGCATCCACTTAATTCCATCTCCTGAAATGTGGTGGCCTAAAACAATTCCTTCGTTAAACATCATAAAACATTTTTCATGGCTTAAAGAGAGGTTTTTTTCTTTACATCTAACAAGGACTTTTTCCAAAATTTCAAGAGCTTCCTAGAAATAATTCCCATAGACCGTAAAATCATTAATATAAACTTGCACACAATCATGGATTAAATATAAAAAAATGCCTAGAACTGTCGTCTAGAATGTTGCAGGTGCATCGCATAATCCAAAAGGAAGTACTTTGTAAGCATAATTTACTCATGGACAGGTGAATGTTGTTTTGTCTTGATCTTCTGGAGCTACTTGGATTTGGTTATATCCACTAAAACCGTCCAAGAATGAAAAATATTTTTTCCCTGCCAATGTACCAAGGACTTGATCGATAAAGGGAAGTGGAAAATGATCTTCGAAGGTGGCTTTATTCAATTCCCTAAAAACTATGCATACTCTCCATTTTCCATTTTTCTTTGGAACAAACACCCATGGTGAGACCATTGACTACTAGATATTGGATAAATGAAATCCACATTCAACAATTTTTGCAACTCCTCTTTAACAATTTCCTTTAGATTTGGATTCATCCTACTATGAGGTTGTCGAATTGGTCTCACATTTTCTTCAATATAGATATGATGCATACAAGTGTTAGGATCAATTCCTTTCATATTAGCGTATTCCCATGCATAAGCATAGGAATGTTCTTGTAACATCTTTATCAATTATTTCTTAAGAGATTCTTCCAAATTATTATTGATATTCAAAGTTTTTCCTCAAAATATTTCTATTAAATAATTGTCAAATTTCTCCATAGAATGCAAATCCATATGATGAGTTGATAAATATTCAACATTACATTGTTCTTGAAAACCTTAATCTCATTCACAATACGAGGAAGAATCATTATTATTCATCAAATTTAAAATATGATCTTCCTCATCTATTTGCGAAGTAGCAAATATTGGTTTTATATCAAAGTCTTAATTGTCATCATCTATCCAAACTTCACTTTCTACTTCTATTTTTGTTGTTGTTGGAGGGTATAGTGTGAATTTCTTAGTAGAGCTTCCATCAGAGATAAACATATCACCAAATCGACAACTTATGAAAGCATTAGTTGTAGCTAACCATGGTCTTCCCAGAATCAATGGATGTCCTCCTAAATTATTCTTAGGAGTTAGAATCATAAAATCAACAGGATATTCCCAAGCATCTAAGGAGACAGATACATATTCTAGCACACCATCTGGTTTAGTAATAGATCTATTTGCTAATTGTAATAATGTCGGTGTGTACTGAAGATTGGAAATTTTAATTGAGCCATAGTTTGTTTATTCACGATATTGATAGCTGCTCCCAAATCGATCAATGTGTTTGGAATATCGATGCCATTAATGTGTGTTTTTACGATGGAGCTTCATGGATCTAGATATTTTTGCATTTTTGGTTTCCCCATCATAATATTTGCAATTTTCCCAACAAACTGGATTTTTTTTTAAATTTATTTCTTTTTCCTTCCTGGTTTTTTAACGTTTAACTCCTTGATAGTTTTTGAAAATATTGGATTTTCCTTTATAGCTTGCAACATAGGAATTTTAATGCAAACATTCTTTAGTTCATCTAACATGTCATATTCACACAACACAATACGTTTCTCTATTCCTTTGTCAATTTTTAGCCTTTCAGCAAAAGGTGGATTTTGAACATAAACATAAGGTTATTTTGCAACGAGATATGAATTTATTGGAGTATCATTATAATGTATAGGAGCACTTTCTTTCTGAGAAATTTCTTCTCGATTAAGAGATGCTTCTTTCTCAAGAGGTTCGTTCTTATTCTTGAATAAAAACAAATGGTAACTTCCTTTCCAAAAATCTACCTGATCTAAGTTGGATATTATTTAGATCTAATGGAGTTATCATGCAAGCTTGGAAATTTTGACCTTCTATGTTGTAAACAGGTTGTGAATTTTTATTGTTTGGGTTTGGAAGTGGCTGAGAGTTGATTGGTTTTTTTGGGGTATGATGTGGGTGGTAATGGAAGTGGTTGATTAGAATATTGAGTTTGTATTTGAGACTGTGGAAAAGAATTTGATTGAGGAGTATAATGTGGAGGTTGATATGGAATAAACGGTTGTTGAAACTGATTAAATTGAGGATTCATAGGAGGGTACTGCTAACCTTGTGTCCATAATGGATTTTGATCTGGCCGGTTTTTCCAAGGCATTGGGGGTATTCCAATTGTTTTTAGGTTCTACATATGATTGGTATTGAGGATTAAGACCTTGCACTATATTTGGCTGGTGTCGTTGCCATGGTATTTTACTGATAAAACAAAGTGATTCAGCTTGGCTTGTTTCAGCTTCACTGTGCAAGATTTCTTTAAGTCCAGGGACTGAAGGGCATACCTTTGTGTCATGGTTTTCTGCACAAATAACACATAGTTTCACACTATCAAGAGGGCATTCTCTTAGAGCATGTTTCTTTCTGAATTTAGGACAAAATATTGATAATGCAACAATTTCAGGTTTTTGCTTGTTTTGAATCTTAAGGGTATCCAATTACTCACTAAGACTCCCTAAAATATATGTTTTAAAATTTTTAAGCATGTTTCCTATTTCTGCTCTACTTACTGTTCCAACTGCAGATTTATTAATCCTAGACATAACATGATGTCTCGGATTTTTTTCCAGTTCTAGCCTTACCTCTTGAAATATGTGTACAAAGTTCACAAATGTCTCTAAATGATAACTATGAAACATCTCCTTTACCATTAAATTGAGAAGATATATCCACTCATCTCTAATGGATATCAACAAAAGAGCTTTCAAAGTTTCAACATATAGAGTGTGCATTTTAGCTCTTTTAACATTATAAGAAAATCTTTCAACCAAATCCTCGAGATTGTCATCCTCTTTTTGCATCATTTTAAATACTTCATCTTTAAGGTTATGAGGAATACAAAAATATTTATATTTTTCTAAGAATGCGTCATTCATTTCTTCCCATGTTCTTATAGTATATGTTCCTAATCCCATAACCCATTTAAGTGCTCTATCTTTAAGAGTGGTTGGAAACAATTTCAATTTTTTAGAATCAAGCAAGTAGTCATAAGACCTACACAAAACTTCAAACTCAAAAATAAATGTTCCATGATCCTCATTTCTTACACCATGGAAATTAGGGAGGGAGGAGGGTGAGATAGTATTCATTGTGCTTGTGATATCTTCATTTGAAATGGGAAATCTAAAAGGTTATGGTTCTCCTCTTCCACCTCTTAAACCTCTTCCTCCATCTCCTCTTCTATTTCCTTCTCTACTTCTTCCTTCTTTAATCCTATGTTCACCATTCACATTGTGTACCTCTACTTCCCCTTCTCCTGGCATTATTGATTCTTCGGAGCTTATATAAGGTTTTGTAATTGGGTTTTATAACTCCTCCTTTGGTTCTTCTATCAGTGGAATTCTAAAATAAGTTTCTCCTTCTTCTTTACTAGGGACTTCTAGTTCTTGCCTTAGAAGTTTCCCTCCAGTTGAAGATAGAAATGTTACTCCTTATGTTGGGGATGTAGGTTCTCCTACTAGACCTTCAGTAGAGGAAGTTGGTGAATCACTAGGTTGGATCTCAGATCTAAGTACCTCAGGAAGTCTATATCTACCCGTGAATGATGCAATATGAGTTTCAGTGGATGGTGTGGCACTACGTGGTCTTGGTGGGGTGAGTGGTGATGTTGGAATTGAACTCCTACCTCTACTTATAAAACTACCCTTAGAATATCTTTCCCTATACATAAATGTATTTTTATCATTTTTTTTTAAATGGAAAAGTATCCTAAATAATAAATCCTATATACACTTCCCAGGCAACGACGCCAAAATGTTTGGTAATTTAATTGATATTAATTTACTTCATAAATTATCAACGAGGGCTTGTAAACTAATGAAGTGTAAATGCATTGTTTGTGCTAGGACTTCTTATTAGGGGATTTTTTTTCAAATTATAATAGGATATTTGATGCATGTGTTTTTATCTAAATCTTATTCAAAGCAGAAAGACTATCACTCTTGCAAAAATAAATCACACTTGTTGAAATTAAATTTTCACACAAACTGAAATTAAATCTAAATCTACTTCACACTTTGACAGGAAAGGAAATTAATTTTAATAACACACAAATGAAAATGAGAATCTTCTCCACACCAACAAATCAAAATTAAATCTTTACTAATAGAAATGAAATTTATTCTTGAGTTCAACTTTAAAATGTCACACTCACATAACCAAATATCACCCGTAAAACCTTGAAAGCATGCTATCTCTGATTGCAATTTGAAATCAAATTAATTCTACTCTAATATATACATGTGCACATGAATCCTTTTCTTCATTCCTCACACAACAAATTGATCAAATCTATGAAATAAATATTAAATAAACTTAACTGCAACTCTATCTCTGTCATAAGTATTTATTGCAAATCAAAACTGAATTGAAGGTTAACTCTAATGCTACAAAAATGAAACGAGAAAATTGAGTTATTAGTTAAAAACAAAATTAAAATCTTACAGCTCTCAGGGGCCCTCTTGTGAGTTGTAAGTATGCAACAATCACAGAGTCTACACATGCATTTGAATGCAACACATAGGGAAAATAACAAGTTTGAATTAACAGAGAAGCTAAAAATAACATAAGACAATATAACATCATGATTTTCTATAGGATGAGTAAATTATGAAGCAAATATCAACTCCATTAATTTACATGCTCACTTGGTTCGCCTTCAGCTCCTTCTTCGTTGGTTGAATTTTGTGTTAACCTAGCTTTTATGGAATCCTTATCATCAACCTGGATCATGGAGATGGGCAGATATCATTATGCCAGTTGTTGGTCACATGTCCATACATTTTGTTCCTCGGCTAGAGTTTCATAACCCATAGAACCTTCGATTAAGCTGCAAAATCAGTCATTAGTTGCAGAATTGATGCAATTCAGTAGCTTATGAAAATTTTAAGTTAAATAATAAACAACAATGGAACTATGAAATAAATATGATTAAGTACCTGATTTTTCCATTAACCTTGTAAATTGATGCTCAATTAGAATCATTAAGGTAAAAAAGAAGGATAATGGTGTAAGAAAGCTGTCAAAAAGGGACAATTTTGGTCTTCAACAATGCCTGACAACAACCATTGGTGATCAATCCTTGAGATGGAACCTTCAATTCTCATACTTAACACCCCAATTTCATGCTTGACACACTATGCATGCACTTAGAAGGCTCCAACTCCATGCATGAGCCTTCCTTCAGACACTTATAACTGAAATTCTTCAGAGGGTGCAGTTGCGAGATTAGTGCCACTTTTTTTAGGGCTACGCTACAGGCCACTGCCCATAACAACCCAAAACTTTCTAGAATAAGATCTAGGATAATAACAAGTCTAACCAATCAATACTAAAGCTAGTTCTTGTCCAAGACATGCCTAATACATGATATACATTTCGTCAAACATAGTAGCTATAGGTAATGAATGCATTTATGATCATGGTATTCTTAACTTCATTATAGAACCATCAACAAGGCTCAATTCCCTCTCAAGCTAGTTTCCACAACACTTGTAAGCCCTTGTATGCACTAACCATTCAGTAACTTCTCAAATCGTGAAAAAGATACATAGTAAGAACACATCATTCAACCATGCTTATAACCAACATATAACGAAAATAGAATCCATGAAAAACCAACCATAATATCAACATAATAACTAATACATGTGCTCATCAATCACAATAAGAAAATATCTTATAATAGTCATATGCAAAATCAAACCAAGTCAGGGACTTCCACGTAGCACCTGACCATAGATTGGGCTGAACCAAATATCTCTTTCAACCAATCACCCCCGTGACATATTCCAAGCATGAATGTGGGATAAAATGGGTTAAACCAAAATAGAACCAAACAGGGTTCCAGAGGCCAAACCACCTCAATCCTCAACCACAATGATTTCACCTAAACCATTCCAGAAATCACTAACACCAAACAATATCGAATGCTTCCTACTTCCTTCACCAACTCACTCACCTTCCAAGTTCCCCAACATCCCCTTCTCTTATTTCATGTCCCTCGGGTGATCCATCCCTTGGCAATGTTTCCTCACATTGGAAGGTCCAAAACCAAAGGCATATCCTTGCCTCAAAACCATCATATCGGTCATAACATGCTCATGGAAATCAATGGACACTATTGGGTACTAGTGTCCCACAATGTTCATGCTCCTGAATGCTTTACCAACACAATATTGCATGTTACTTTATTTTTACTACTACTGTTAACACTCTTGCAGTCAGTTTCAACCACCCAAATTGGGAATTTCCATGATTCCCTATACCAAGCACATAATTTCCATTTGATTCAAAAGGAATTGAAATAAATTCAAATAATACCTCATTGATAGCTCGTCAATAAGGTACACTTGAAATTTTGTTTAATCATGTCATGACAACTCAGATTAGCTCCTTGATCAAATCATCATATCTAAACATATCACATCTGGCTAGTTCAAAATAAACCATCATAAATCAGAATCTTAGATTGTGTGCTTAGTTAAAAATTGAAATAAAATACTTATACTTATCTTTAAATTCTTCTTTTCTTATTCCTTTGGTCTTTATTCTTTCCGTACACACACTGAATCGATTTCCAAACCTGGCAAGTGCCCAGTGCCTTCTCTTCTCTTCTCCTCCAAAGAAATAAGGGAATTCGAAGACTATACCGCCTCGTTCCTCAATATCAAAAATCAAGGGCATATAGAGACTATATTTCATCTACCCTCAATATCAACATCTCAAGATTGGTCTCTTCCCAAGTTGTTCAGCGTTCCCATGTGTACATGTGGTACTGTGTCATGTGTATTGTGTAGTCGTTGTATCATGACATGCGTATTTGTTGTGTTGTATTGTGTGTATCTATATGTTTTGTGTTGTACAATGTGTATGTGTATGTGTTGTGAAGGGGATTTTTTCTTGGGATCCCTAGAGGCTATGGGTTAGAGCCTTGTAACAACTTGGGTTCCCTGGAGGCTGTGGTTTGGAGCCCTATAACAACTTGGGTTCCCTAGAGTACTACACATCCAGATACCACACGACCTCTACCATACAATATTTCCTCTAGTGTATTTCCCATGCCTTACTACATGCATCCTCGTTCCAAATCTCAGGTATG